>CM060965.1:22423934-22926434 GCA_030765045.1 Tenodera sinensis
TGGCACCAGGGGTTACTGTACAAACTCAGAGAGGCTGAAATCCCTCTCCCCTACCTCACCCTGATTGGTAGCTTCCTTCAGGATCGCTCTTTTCGGGTGCGGGTGGAGGGGAAGTTGTCCTCGGTCAGAACCATAGCGGCTGGAGTTCCGGAGGGTAGCGTGCTATCGCCGTTGCTCTTTGCTGCCTACATGTCTGACCTACCCGTGGAACCGCACACTGTTACGTGTCAGTATGCAGACGATGTCCTCATACTGGCACAGAACAAAAATGTTCGGTACTGTTTCCCTCCACTACAGCGACAGCTCGACGCTATCGGCAGGTGGAGTGAACAGTGGAGAATGGCCATTAGCCCGCAGAAGAGCCAGGCTCTACTACTGGGCAAAGTTCGAAACTGGCGGCCGGGTGTATCCCTGGCAATGCGGCGGAGAAGAATTCCTTGGGTTAACTCTGCCAAATACCTGGGGGTACTACTTGACCGTGGTCTAACCTTCACTCCACATGTCAGAACAAAGGTCGGTCAGGGACATGGCGCCCTGAGACAGCTATATCCCATACTCCAATCAACCATGCCCACATACCTGAAACTACGCTTGTACCCTGCGATCGTCCCGCCCCTGATCCTGTACGGGTGCGAGGTCTGGGGTACGGTGGCTCGTTCCACCATCCGCAGGCTGGAGACCGTGCAGAACAGGGCGCTTAGGATGATCTACGGTACCGACCGTAGGTTTCCATCACACATCCTTCACACTCATTCCGGCATCCCATACATTGTGGACGTAGTGCGGGACAGGACTCGCACAATGTATGACAAACTCATACCTCACCCAAACCAGCTGGTGAACAGCCTGGGGCAATATGACCATCGCCTCCCTAGGCGGAGACAGAGCTACCGTCTACCCAAGGACGCCCTTGGCTGGTAGGTACCGCTTTGCCTTCATCATCCTCCACACCTATCACATATTCCCCTCGGTTTCCTGTCACTGGCACTGCATTGCTCGTCGGCCATGGCTGACGAAGTAATCAGTAGGGAAATGGTCGCTTGGATGGCTAGACATCCAAGATCCGACAGATCCTGCCGCCAGTGACAATACAGGAACCCACCCTGCACCATCAGACATTACAAAGACAAAAAAAGCCTGCAACATATACCAACCTATACCACCAGAGGCTCCAGAGGCAGTTCGAGTCGAGTGGGGAAGCTTATTCCCCCACCCGAAGTGTCTTTACCGCAGTACCTAGCCGTTATACGGCTTTACCTGCGCGATAGTATGGTGTTTTGGTCTACAGGGATTTAAAATCTGGGAATGTTTGGGATCAGGGGTATCTTAGGGACAAGATGAATGATAGTAGGGATAGGTCCATGAACGGGCACTGCCCATACATGCTGATCGGCTGGTTAGTCAATCAGGTGACGCGCTAATCTCCTCCTGGTTCTGGCCGTCAGTCACACACTGAGAGGTGATCTGAGTTAGGCAATTTACTCTGTTTTAAGTACAGATATTCGTTTTGCCTTTCCCATCTGCGAAATTTAGACCGTTGGACTTAAGATGTCCTTCGGCAATTTTTTAGATGGTAGTCGGCGAGGCTCTCTCTGGTCGTATTGTCCCAGAGTATTCACCAGTGGGTTAGGGTGGTTCTGGAGTTTGTTGTACATTGTTCGAGCGCGGGTTTTAATCACGTCGACAATGTACGGGATACCGGAATGTTCGTGAAGGATGTGGGCAGGAAATCTCCAACCAGTGTCGTAGATCATCCTTAATGCCCGGTTCTGCAACGTCTGGAGTCTGATGAAGGTGGACTTTGCCACCACTCCCCAGATCTCGCATCCGTACAGGACCAGAGGCGGGATGATCGCACGATACAGTTGGAGTTTCAGGCGAATGGGCATGGTTTTGGAGCTGAGGATGGGATACAACTGCCGTAGGGCTGCATGACCTTGTAGTACTTTGCCCCTGACGTGATGCCTATACGTTAGCCGCCGGTCCAACGTGACCCCGAGATACTTCGCCGTAGTGACCCAAGGGATCCGACGGCGCCGAAGCACGAGGTCCTGCGGGAGCCGGTTTGCCAGCGTGTTGGCCAGGAGAATCGCAGAGCTTTTCTCCGGGTTGATAGACATGCGCCAGTTCTCGCACCATCTACTGATGGCACAGAGGTGGGCTTGTACTTGACGGTAGCTGTAGCGCGGGTTCTTGTTAGCTGCGAAGATCATGAGATCGTCCGCATACTGACAGATGTGAGTGTTGGGGTGCGTGGGGAGATCGGCCATGTAAGCATTAAAGAGTGCCGGTGACAGTACACTGCCCTCGGGGACTCCTGCGCCAATGGGCCTTTCTCGGGAAAATGAACCCTCCACTTTCACCCGGAAGCTACGTTCCTGTAGGAAACCAGCCACCAAGTAAATATATGGAGGGGGGATTTCGTGCTGTATGAGCTTGTAGATAAGCCCTTCGTGCCAGGTGGTAGAGAACGCCTTTTCCACGTCAAGCAACACTGCCACCGTTTTGGCCCTTTCCTGGTAAGCCAGGGAGGCCTTTTCGGCTACACGCAGTAGTTGCTCGGTTGTGGAATGGTCAGAACGAAAACCAAACTGATGTTCCGGTAGGAGGCCTTTTTCCTCTAAAAGAGGTCGAAGGCGGGTCAGGAACAGTTTCTCGAAAACTTTCGAGATAACTGGTAGGAGGCTGATGGAGCGGTAGCTGGAAGGAAAGATCGGATTCTTGCCCGGCTTCAACACGCATACCACACGCGCCTTCTTCCAGTCTTCTGGAAAATGACGCATGCTTAGGCACGCGTTGTAGATCCGAGTCAAGTGCATCACGGCTCTAAAGGGAAGGTGCTGGAGCATTTCCGCTGTTACCCGGTCCTGCCCAGGGGCTTTTCTAGGTTTTAGGTGTTGGATGGTGTTAGTTACCTCGCCTATACCACCACACGGGTAAATCCGTATTTAAACGGATAGGTACCGTGGCCACCTTACCATCCGCCTGGGTTAACCCAGACGACTAGTACTCACTCCTGGACTCCTCCTGGAACGCTTACAGTCTGTGAACCGCTAGCAAGCAGCATAGCGGTATCTTGATGTATGTTTTGAAACCGATATGAGCATGGGTAAACAGGCAGGGAAAACAGCGGAATGGCGGTTGCGCACCTTACCAGACTGATTCCTAATGTAGGAAGACCAAGGGAATACCCACGGTGGTGACTTCTGTATTACTGTATGCGGTTACAATTAGGGGCAAAGCACTAGAAAATTTGTAAATTTCCAGATTTGTAGAGAACTGCCGACGATATTTAAATAGAATGTAACTTTGTAACTTCAACTACAACGTTATAACACTTTAACTTTGTCACCCTTTAGCAACCGCCGAATTATGTATACGCGCTAGCTTACAAGTTGCACGTGCGTTATCTCGACTCGATTCAAGACGAGTGTGTGTTGCGTTGCATTTGTTTTTGCGTGAGCAACACGAAGGAAGCAATTTCCATTGGCTAACTTTAGAGCACGTCATGGTAAGATAGAAATCAGCCCGCGGAATCACTATGGCTTCGTACAAACAACAATTGTAACCTTATCACTCATTTAAATCTGCCTAGGCTTCCATTCTTGAGACTTTAACATATTCAGCTTTATTACGTCTTCCCCTTAACTATTGACTAAAATCTCCTTTTGTTTCTTGCTATTATCAAATATATATATTGATATTATAATTTCGGTTTCATGATGATGATGATGCTTGGACTAAATTGGACTAAACAATTGAGTCCAGATACCATTACCATTAGTGGTCATGGATGTTTCCAGGTCTATCTACATCGCTTTGGGCTCAGTTCCACCGACGAATGCATTTACTGTGGAACACACGTTGTTTGAATGTGTTCGATGGCAACATTTGCGCCCAGCGGCAGAGTTCAAGCTACGCCTTCTGAGGTAGTCTCCCGCATGCTCACATCTGCTGCGAAGTGGAAGGTGGTTAAACACAGATTTTATACCACAAGTGCCGGGAAATGAGTGACATTTAAGACCTACACTGACTATTGAGACTGTTGTTATCATCTTGAATCTGCTGTTCTTGAAGTAATGCCACCTGTGCGGTTCCAAGAAGAAGCTCACTTTGATTCCTGCAGGGATTGTTTAGTTGGTAAGAATCCAACTCGCCTCGTCTTTCGTAAGACCTCACTTCCTTTTTAAAATTGAAGAAATATATAAAGGATGTAATCGACAAATGATGCTACATGAGAAACTACAGCAATGTTGTCAGTGAAAAGGACAAAAACCTAAGAGTAGGAAGTCGAATGGAATCGAACCTGAGATTTCTGAAATGCGAGCCTCACACAGGGCGAAACGTTTGTCCACCCCTAAATGTGTGAAAATCACGACAATCATCCAAGAGTTGACAGCGCACGGACACTGTTCTGTTCACTTTAAGAAAACATTCAGAGATAAGAAAAAGCATCGTGCACAACATAAAATGAGCATCTGACTTTATTTTCCATTTGATGATGAATATGAAGAGAACAGCAGCGAAAAACTTTACGACCTCTCTCTCTCTCTCTCTTGTTATAAAACTTGTTACTGCGGTGCTCTGGAAAAGTGCCAGAGAGGAGAAATTGTTCCTATTCCCCTTCCTCGTGGTAAAGGAGAGAGCCAGATATTGTTACTTGCAGATTGCGAAATTATACAGAGTCCATTTGAATGCTAAGGGCACGGCCAAGGAAGTAAAAGTTGCCAAAACATGGAGTTTTTGGCGAATTAGTCAAGAATAATTCATACAGCCTTAAATTAACCAGCAGCTTTTTCGACCGAATTATTCGCAAAGAAACGATATCGCTATTGTATAAAACTACGCACCATAGAACATCAAGAATATGAAATGGCAAACTGAAACAAACTTGTAACAACATTACAAGATAACTCCAGGTACTTTTCTATGACTATTGCTTTCTCTACTCGTAAGTAGAAGGAAGTATTGTATTCCACCCAAAAATTCGATGTCGAGATTTCACCGGAAATATGTTTTCAGAGCCCCTGAATCCAAAAAAAAAGTATTTTTAGAAAAAGATCCGTGTGTGTATTTATGTGTGTGTTTGCGTATGCGTGTCTGTGTGTCTGTCAGTGTGTGGGCAGCATAACTCAAAAACGAAAATTCGGTTAAAAACCAAAGTTGGTATTTAAGTTTAATGTTTATCAAGGATGCGACACGAAGATTTTTAAGAACATAGCTCCACCCTAAACTACCCTTTACATGGAAAACTTTTCAAACATTTTGATTTTATTGAAAATGGCTCTAACGATTTTGATTAAAATGTTATATGTTTGAGACATTTGTATGACAAATGAAATGTATATCTTTAATTTTCTGGTCATAGCCCCTGTAGTCGTATTTACTCTGGACGACTTTTGCATAACTGGTAAACCGTTAGAGATACACCGAATCATACTAACTATATAAAAATGTAGATCTTGCTAAAATACATAATTTAAGTCTGGATAAATGTTTTGTAGGGTGAACCATTTCGGAGATATTCCTTGTTATGTGTGTGAGTTTTGGAAAATTGTTGTTCAGGTTTTTATATGTTAAGCGTGCAAAGAGAACGGGTTCTCAAAGCTTTAAAACATTTGACTATCGTACAAAGCCTAGTGTATTCTAATATTCCCCCTGCACCTACAAGGAAATAAGCAATAAGATAATTTTTACAAATGTTTATCTCAATTAACACGAAGAAGATAGAGGGATAAGAGTTTGTAAGAATGATTAGTGCAAGAGTAGAGAAAGTCATGTGAGTACAACACATCAGATTTTTTTCCGTAATAAAAGTCAAATTTCAAATAAAAATATTGTGAAACATTCTCTTCAGTAAATTGCTTAAAATAAGCCAACAAAGTGGACTACAATAAATGCGTAAATAAATAAATAGTGCATAAGTGCAGAAATTTAAGGATGAATCCACTTGCTCCACAAGATTCTCCTTTCTAAATTACAAGAATATGTTATGTAGTTACTTTTAAGATACAGCTATAAGCATCGTCTTGTGACTTTGGGTATGTCACTTTTGGATAACAAGGAAAGGTTTGAATAAATGGGAGTATGTTTAGAATACTAAAACACAACAAAGATAAAAGTTTCAGACTTCGGCAATATTGAAACTTATTTCCAATGTTGCCATTGCTAAGGAAAAGAAAACAACAGATGTATTCTTTTAGAAAGTTACATAAACTTCAATGTTGGTTGTAAAAACACCTTACAAATACTATCTCTGTGAACAAGAATAAGTTAAAATATAATCTTGATTTGTTTTCTGAAGCATTACAGCGTTATGAGATTCTGTTTCTTTGCGAAGCAAGGCCAATGAGTCGTCCAAGCATTACATTTCATTCCAAGCGGAAACTTGTTCCTTCTGAGATTGGAAATAAATTAGCAGTCAGAAAATCCGTCGAGCAGAAAATGAAAATTCTTTGGAGGGAGACAACTCGCAGAAATAGAAATGAAATCCTTGCTTGACACGACGTAATCCTTATTCAGCTAAAGGGACAAAATTAATTAAAGAGATTCCTGTGATTTTAAACACGTTTGGGAATACATCCAATAGTATCAATATATGGATTTGCGGAAACTTTTGTAAAAAAAATATTGTTTTAATATTAAAACACCCAGAAGAAATCAGTTAACCGCCTTTGAAAGACTCACATTTTTGCTGTCTTAGAAAATTTGAAGCCTTTAAGAAATCCTTAACTTAGCAAGATCTTCTTGTCTGTCAGAAAGTACTAAATTCTTCATTGCTTCGTGTGGTGTTGATTTGATAGCTTCCAAGCCAATATATTGTAACAAATTTAACAACTCTTTTTATTTTCTCAAGCTTCAAGTACAGCCACACTACTACTTTCTGTCTCTTAATCTTTCCAAACTCTCACACCATACTAGTTTCTTTTTCTTAATCTTCAACAACTCAAACTGTCTCCATAGCAACCTCTTGAAAATCAAAGAGTCTTAATGACATGGAGAAGCCATGTCACACTGCTCCCTCCTCAGAGCTGGTCGTCCCGATCAGCACTATCACTGCGGCATCTCCCTTGCGCCCCGGTGGATTAACCCATCGAACCTCTTCTCCTGGTGGTCCACGAGGGCCTGGTGGTCCTGGTATACCTTGAGGTCCTGGGTTTCCATCTCTTCCAGGCATACCTTTAGTTCCAGGTTCACCATCTTTTCCCGACAATCCTGGAGGTCCAGTCATGCCTTTGTCTCCTGGAGGTCCCTGAGGTCCAGGTAACCCTTGTAGACCAATGAGACCACGGTGTCCTTTTGCACCCTTTGGACCTTCTTCTCCTCTATCACCCTTACCTCCCTCTGGCCCTGGAGGTCCTGGCTTTCCTCTAGCTCCCTGTGGCCCTTCTACACCCTGTGGTCCAGTTTCTCCTCGAAGACCCCGTTCTCCTGCTGGTCCTGGAGGTCCATTTGGACCAGGTGGCTCTGGAAGACCTGGTGCCCCTGGAGTTCCCGGAGGTCCTGAAGGTCCTACAGGTCCCTTATCTCCCGGTCTTCCTGCAATACCAGGTGTTCCTGCTTTACCTGGTGCTCCCTCTGGTCCCTGTTCTCCAATTGGTCCCGGTGGTCCTAGAGGTCCTGCAATACCTTGTGGTCCTGGAGGTCCTTCACTGCCTGGCTTCCCTGGTGGACCTGTCTCACCTTGTGCACCTCTCTGACCTCTGAGGCCAGCAGGTCCTGTTGGGCCGGGTAATCCTGGAAGTCCTCTGTCTCCTGGAGGGCCCTGTGGACCAGGTTGTCCTGGAGCTCCATGTTGTCCTTGAGAGCCTGAGTCACCCTTAGGTCCTTCAGGTCCTGGTGCACCAGCTTGTCCTGGAGGTCCTGGATTGCCCTGTTCACCTTTCATTCCTGGGAATCCACGTTCACCCTTCATTCCAGGCAAGCCTACCAGACCCTGAGGGCCAGGGAATCCTTGTAAACCTTGAGGGCCAGTAGGACCTCGCTCTCCAGGGGGCACGATCCTAGGTATCGCTGTTGGATAGTGTCCCTTGGTCCAGGTAGGACGATGTATGCCATCCTGCTTCGAAATTCTGCAACAGTACCGCCGGTCTTGACGGTCCCTCGTCCAGTTGCCCTTCTTCCTGGTGTGTTGACGGGCCATCCTGCGCACTTTGAAACGGCTCACTGGGTACCATGTCCGCCGACCTCTCTGGCGCACCTTCGCAGCCACCTTGCTTCCGATGGGTCCGGCAACAAACCCCACCACATCCGCGCGAGTCGCGTCCACCGCTGCACTCGTGTTCACTCGTGCTCGGCACGGCCTCTCCTGTATCCTGCCGTCCACGATGATGTCCACCATTCTTCCGTTCACGGCACTATGCGTCAGGTGATTGGATGGCCCCGACGGTCCCCCCATGTCACACGCCAAGTCGGTTCTCGCGTGTTGCTCGTTTGCTTGTGCGCTTCCCTGCTGATCGTCCGAAACGGGCGCAACTGTCGCCTCGGCCACTAGGTGCTCCCTCCCCGGCTCCGCGCTATTCCGTCTGCCCCTGGCATCCAGTACTTTGACGCTCTCGTCAACTCTTACTACCAGGGCGCCAAGACGTTCCCCGTCGTCCTCCACGACGTCCACGTGCTGGCAGAGGTCTTCCACCTTTTCGCCGAGTTGTTCCACGTCTTCCGTCACGCCAATCCGTTCGCCGAGTTGTTCTACGTCTTCCGTCACGCCAATCCGTTCGCCGAGTTGTTCCACGTCTTCCGTCACGCCAATCCGTTCGCCGAGTTGTTCCACGTTTTCCCTCATATCATCCGAAACGGGCGCAACTGTCGCCTCGGCCACTAGGTGCTCCCTCCCCGGCTCCGCGCTATTCCGTCTGCCCCTGGCATCCAGTACTTTGACGCTCTCGTCAACTCTTACTACCAGGGCGCCAAGACGTTCCCCGTCGTCCTCCACGACGTCCACGTGCTGGCAGAGGTCTTCCACCTTTTCGCCGAGTTCTTCCACGCCTTCCGTCACGCCAGCCAGTTGCCCGTCAATTTTCGCCGATAGCTCCGTCTTCATCTCTTTCAGCTCGGCAGCGAGGTTGTCGTTTCTCGTTTCCATTTTGGCAAATAATTCTTTCATCATTGCCATCATCCTGGTTTCCGAATCTCCCTCCATCCCACTTCCTGACACCAAATGTAACAAATTTAACAACTCTTTTTATTTTCTCAAGCTTCAAGTACAGCCACACTACTACTTTCTGTCTCTTAATCTTTCCAAACTCTCACACCATACTAGTTTCTTTTTCTTAATCTTCAACAACTCAAACTGTCTCCATAGCAACCTCTTGAAAATCAAAGAGTCTTAATGACATGGAGAAGCCATGTCACAATATGTAATTATATAATTAAAACATCCTTGAAATCATGGATGTAACTTCCCTTTTACAGTCAAATAACAGCAAGAACTGGATTTTTAGATATCGTGCGAGTTCTGCTATGGCATATCGGAGGAAAGCAGACAAATTTGGTGGCCTCTGACATCTGGAGCAAATTCATAGATAATTGCATTGCATGCTACGGGCCATCTGAATTCGTGACTTAGGATGAACAGCTATTTCCGTCAAAAGTCGATACCTCTTCACTTAGTTCCGACAAGTACGGAATGAAATCTGGTTGCTTAACGATCTAAAATCAGCTACATTTTATTTGGGAAAATATCGAAGTAGACGTTTAATTACCAATCTGGAAGAAAAAGTTATTCTACAGTCCTTAGTATCCTTTTAAGAAGTCGTTCATTCGTAATTACTCTAGATCTGTCAAACTGGTTACGTAATTCAACGGTAACAACATTCTAGGTACCCTCAAGACGGTAGCAGTAAAACATTATCTCACTTCAACTGTGTGTTTTCAAGCGATCTTCACTTTTTGTGTAACAGTGAGTTATCTATTACCGTTTAGTGAGTATGCATTGTTAATTCACAATTAAGAGAAGTTTAAAAATTATACTAGATACCTTAAAATACACATTTAGCTTTCATACAAAGAAATGACAAATAAGCCGCCCCTCTTGGCACAACAGCCCATCCAGGCCAAGGCCTACCGCCCGACCGCTGCGTCGCTCACCTCTGTCCACAGTGCTGGAAGTGGAAAGTGGTCAGCGCCCCGATTCCTCCCGGCGGCATTTGCGATCTTGTCGACCAGAGGCCACTATTTTTCTATTGAGTAGTTCCTCAATTGTTCCCTCAGGTACTTATGAGGCTGAGTGTGCCCCGGACCAGGTCTTCCAGCGTGAGAAATTCCCCACGTTGGTACCAGGAATCGAACTCGGGTCTCCCGCTTGTTAATCAGCAGTGTTACCACTTCGCTAAGGAGACATATTATATTCTTATTCAAATGAGTTTGAACCGTTTTGGTAAAACTTAAGAGCAATAAAAATCACAATGAAAAGAATAATCTCTAAGATTTGTCTGACAATATTTGTATTCATTCTTAAAAGTTGTTGGACTTTCCAAGTTTGGTGTCTAACCCACTTTTTGTTTTATCTAGTTGAGCTGTTGCTAAACACAGACACACACACACACACACACACACACACACACACACACACACACACACACACACGTACTAATGCATATTGTATTCATCATGATAAAACTATAACTTCTTTATGAATTCAACGAAGAATTTAAGCTTTTTTCCCTTTTCTTTTCTTTTTTGTTTCTTTTAACAATATGGATGCATTAGGAGATTGTGGTTAGGCCATGAGTGGCAAGAACTGTTGTTTGGGTAATGAGATAGGCGTAAATGAGAATTCCTTGTTGGCGTATTTTTATGAGGAGTCGAAAAGTATTACAGCTTCAAGTTTTTGGAGCGAATAATCCATGGCGGGATCAACTCTTTCTATTAATGATAAGATTGATATTTGTAAATTTTTGTTTTAATGCATATTATTATCAAGAAAGGCAATATATAGATAATAATAATTAAAAACTTTACGTTTTGTTGAACTGTATCTCGTATGCTTTGATGGCGTTTTCTATATTCTTAGAATATAAAGTAAAGCTTTTGTTGCCTAGTATTTATGATATAATCAGGTACATACAAAGTCACTAAGCTGTCTTAATTTCTTTTAACAATACCTCACCTTTCTCTTCCACTTACCTGTATTGAACTTTTCCTGCGAATTCCTCTCTGTCCCAGGAACAAATGAACAAGTGTAAGTTTTGACGTCAGAGATCGTTTACTGAATTCATAATGTCATTGAACGAGACGATTCCAAACAGTCGATTTAAAAGAGTAGTTTTAATATGATGTTTATATATAAAGACATTTATTTACTAATACTTTCTGGGGAGTGCAATTTTCATATCAACATTAATAGTCATGGCCATAAGTATTTGTACAGCTAAAAGGAACATGTTTTATTTTGAACATTTCTAAAGGGAAGAAATCGTATTCTGAAATATCTCGCACTGTAGGAAGAAATCGTTTGATAGTGCAGAGTGTCATTAAATATTTTGAAGAAACCCACGTGATAATGAATGAAGAAAGAGTGGACCGTCATAGAAGAAGAAAAAAAAAAAAAAAAAAAAAAACTCTAGGACACAGAGGCGGGTGATGAAAATGGCGTAGAAAGATCCGCAATTTACAGTATGGGAAGTAGTAATGCCCAGGAGAATAAGACGAATCACCAATCGCACTGTATTCCATTCCAAGATACCCAGAAAGAAGTCATTTATAAATAGAAAATGTCAAAAGTTTGCAAAGGAATGCGTAGGCAGGGACAATGCATTCTGGGAAAGTTTTATTTGCACACAGAAGTAAGTATAATATATTTCATAATGATGGCCGAATGCAGGTGTGAAGAAGACCGAATATAGTATTGTATTCACAATTTGCAAGCAACAGTTAAGCATTGAGGAGGAGGAGGAGGAGGTGGTGGTGGTGGTGGTGGTGGTGGTGGTGGTGGCGGCGGCGGCGGCGGTGGTGGTGGTGGTGGTGGTGGTGTTTGGGGATGTATGGCTGCTACACACACACACACACACACACACACACACACACACACACACACACACACACTAGAAACATCTGCACAATCTCTGCAGAAAGTTACTTGAGACAGAATGGGATACTATTGGTGAAGAAACTACTAGTATATTTCTCCATCCAATCCCCAAACGGCTGAAACAATTTGTAGGAGAACTTGCCATTTAAAATATTACACAGGTCTTTTTATATTATATTAAAATGTTTTAATTTGTATTTGCAAATACTTATGTCCATGATATTATATATAAGTTAAAGTTAGTTATAGTTATGGTATCACTTGCATTGTTGCCGAACTTTCGAGGAATTTTAGTCTTATCTTCTAGGGATAAAGGAATGTTTGGATTTGTGACAATTGGGGATTAAATATAAATATATTTATATAAAAATACAACATTATTATATTTACCAAAATTGTACAACAACATATCTTCATTTATTATATTATATTTTACATCTCTATCATATATATACTTTATGATTTCCAGAACATATTATTTATACAAATCACGATATTTTGCCAATTAAAATGATGGAAACAATTCCGAGAAAAGTCAGTAGTTTAATATGACGAAGTATTGTTTACATCTAAATACATTGCACTAGGCCATACTGAGGTAAATATGCGACACCAAGTCTTAAGTTTGCACATATGGCTGGCACAAAAGCACTGAAATAAGAACATGGTTTTACATTTGCAGCCATTGTTAAAGCTGGAGTCAAAATGCGGTTGACAATAACTTTGAACCCCTTGCAACAGTGGCGGCTCTAAAGTGTACAGGTAGTGAGGGGGACACCTCGCTCACGTCAACCTACACAGATCTATTGTGGCTAGCACCCCCAGGAACTTCTTTACGAATACGTGTCTGCATGTGTGTTCATGTTTACCTGTTGCTTAATCTTGGTCTACGATTTTGGTACTTAATAACACTAGATGAAACACCCAACGTTGCCCTTGGTTTATCCCTACAACCATTAGACTTAGGTTGGATAACATAAGGAATTCAAAATAAACACACACACATCGCTTTAATTACGTTATCTTATCATAAGTGATTTATAAGGAGATACCTCGTGGCTCGATGTATGGCTTTCTGTACCATATGAACTATCTTGCTTGGTGAGATGTGCGCAGCATCTTGCGCCAGCGCCAGGCAACCACACATGCCGAGGAGGTACCGCTAAGTCTACCTGCTTTCATTATCCGCCGATAGATCGCGCAAAGGTGGCTATTACATCTATTTTAATTCTTATTGTTGTTTTAGGCTTAAGAAGATTGGTCTAGACAGAGGATTTGATCCCAGCACATAGGTTATCACTTCAGGGATATTATTCTGCTTTGTTCCCTGGATGGTTTTGTGGCCGGCCGATATATCCGCATCACCAATCCGCAGGTGCAATAGCGGTACTGCTTCACTTTAACCCTGAATTACTTCTTTCTTTCTCCTTTCATTGCTACTCGTATACCATCAGTTTGGTGGAGATTCTATAGCGGGTAGTGCCTTCGGGCGAAGCTCACACGCTCCACTTGTTCCTTGCGAACACAGTCGAAGTCCATAAGTGGTATTTTCCTCTAGTCGAAAAAAAAGCACCATGCGATGTAACAGTGATTTTGTGTATAGAGTGCTGTGTTTTAAATTTGAATGGTTTGGTTACAGTCCGTGCGAAGAGGTCTCTGGTGTGCTCGCGGTAAGATAGCTTAACTTTCAAGTAAGTGATGGAATTCTTCCGCTGAATCCTTCGGACACGAAATTGAAATGTGGGGCTGTCTGTCGGGGTGTGGCGCCTCGTTAAGACGATAATTGACTCTTGCCCACATTAACGGACTTCGCCAACGCCGACACCACTCTTCGACAAGCCATACATATCCTATATGTGATTAAATCCCATTAGGGTAGGTACGCAGCTAAATCATTCAGGCTGAACCTCAGCCTGCCAGCAGCTTCACAGTCACGGTAACATTGGTGGCTCATTCCAGTTGTTTGAAATAACAACTCGTCATTCTTGTGATTCTTTGCTATGATTTATAACCACACATAGCAAGTTATGGTTAATTTCATTCAGGCCTTTAATTCCGAGTAGCGCACGTGAGGTAGGAGCTGTTGGTCCCCTCGTCACACGATAGCTAACACATCCTCGATGTCTGCCTCAAAGTACGAAAACAACTGGATAGACTCCTTTAATGGAATATTTTGTAACTATTAAAATTGTACCAACTATAGGAAGAAGAAAACGGATATAAAAGGTTACAGTATTACAGGAACTTTGGAATGTAAAGTATCGTAGCCAAATAATGAATTTTTTACCTTTTCATTGTTTTTTGATACATTTGAGTTTACGTTTTTAGCCGCCAAAGGTTGATATATTGCAAGGATGCAACTTATTTCGTTTAGATGGACTTTTGAACAAACTAACGAAGTTTCACTACTTAAGGTGACTAAATACTTCGGTGTTGTCGCAGTTATCATTTGTTGTACTAATGCATTATGTGGTTTATAAAACACAGTAGTATATAGTTTGTAAATTTAACTGTAATATCCAAACTGAAAATATAGTAGACGGAGTAGGTTCAGACGCTTTCAAATGATGGTACTTTCAAAAGCGCCGAGGTTTACGTTGCTTGGTCTCTCATTCGGTGTTTCCGATACCACGGAATAATCATGTAGGCCTTGCTGATTACTGCCGCTCTTCAGTATTCAAACTGCTATACAAGATCTTTTAGACGTGGCGGATGACTTAAACTGCGCAGGAGAGCTAAACATCGAGGGACAGTGCGTGATCAAATGCAGTGCTCGGTCGCATTATCAGCAGTCTCTTGTTTATTTCAAGTAGGAAGCATCCGAACAAGGTCATTTTAAGAAAATTGTCTATACATTATTGAAACCGCTGTGATATGTCTGAATTTTACAAAATGTTCATGAAAGCTTACAATTATAGAGAGGCTGAAACTATGGATTTTGTTGTTATTGTTGTTGGTAGAAGTACAATGTATTATATAAGGTTCTCCATTCTGGGAGAAAACGTGATTAACTCACATCTGCTTTTACTCTCAATGTAAGACCAAAGTGACTCGAGCCAGGATGCTCGAGCATTTGAGCTAATAGATTATAAACCTACATTTGTGGACAATGGATTCAACACTTTCATGGAGCCGCCACTGTTCTTACATGATGATACCCAAAGCAGAAATACATCGTATTACAAATATTGAAGAAGTAGGGAACACAGAACAAAATATGTTTTGAATTAAACACATTTTACATAACATATTTTAAATATACATATGTACCTTAATACTAAAACACAACAATAGAGTTCCAGTTATCCAATTAGGGAAGACTATGCCTCCAAGTGTAGTTTGTTCATATTCCGGGTATATCATGTTTGACTTCATTTTTGCAGAGCTTCAGAAAAATTAGCATGTATTTCGTTTTTGAGAAATATGATCCATGCTTTCAATTCAAAACATAACTTTTAATTTAGTAAATTTTTATTCAAGTTGTCATTCGTTACCTTCACTTCAATCCATGTTCACAACAACGATATTTTAATGAGTAAAATACCTGCTTTATTGTGCTATCCTGTCTATCTGTTACTTTTTAGGACAAAAGTGATGTGGTATTGTCAAAGTTGTGAATAACAGCGTTCACAAGTTCCCAGTGTAAAGCCGTAGGTCTCATATATAGACTCATAAAGAACATGATATCAGTTGCAGAATGCAACATTACCCACAGTCCAAGAGAAAGAACAAAAGGGAATTTTCCTGTTGCCACTTTTACCAATATTAATGTTACCAATTTTAAACGAAGACGTAAATCTGAATAATATTTAAAAGCTCGCTCATATACTAAAAGTTAACATCTGATAGGTATCTGGAGATATCAGAGGTGAGCTATGAGCCTTCTGAAATCAAATGTTATCTAAATAACGTGTATACGAAATAAGTTCCTGTTTTTGTTCCTGAGATACATGATCTCATAGCACATTATCCTAGATACTCCAAATATTTTACTTACTATTGTCTTTTAAGGAAGTATATAGACATTTGAAAGTGTTACTAAAGATTGTTACTCTTGCTTGAGTTGGTTGGTTTATCAGGAGTTACACCAAGGATCGGTTACTGTTCTGAAAGTCAAATGCAAGTTATTGAAAAATCAGAACCTTTCTGATAATCGGTTATATTTACCAAAACAGGGACATAGAACGTCAAAGAGTAGGCAGCCATATACGAAGATTAATTATAACTGTGTTTATGTATTTGATCAGAAATAATAATATAAATGGATGATCATATGTCTAAAAGTGCTAAGTGGAAAATATTTTCAAATTACTAGATTTTAAAGTTGACATTAAATTTAAAGATTTAAGTGAAAAGGATAAGATTATTTCACAGCAGTTTTTTACCCTACTGCATACAAATCCATCCCTTTTAAATATCTTTGACATAGCTCACTCTAGTATAAGAAATCGTTTTTTCATAAAGATAATGTAATAAAATGAAGGGGTTAACCCACCAATAACTGAGAATGAGCAAACCCATATAATTAAAATTATACCACAAATTTGATGATTTCAAAACCCAAATCTCCATCAGCCGGTAATATATCTGTTATTACAGTTCAACGTATCTTTTAAGCTTCATTCAATTAATACTTCTAATTCTAAGGTTGTCTCATATTTTCGTTCGTTTTACTCGCAAATTCCATCTATGACGCCTGAAAACAGCGAACCCTCTGTATCCTCGTGTTATCATAGTTGTGTAACCACCCCTATGACTTAGAGGTGAACAACCTCGCCTCACAATGCCAGCACAACAATGCAGTAACGAATAGAGAATGTTAAAAGTGGTTTAGTTGGGAATTTCAGTCTAAAACAAAGTTTGGCAACTTCTCTGTCGTAGTTTTGCTGCAGATGAGCGGCGTTCCCAGGTGTTCTTAGTGATTGAAACGTAACGAGAAACAAATGAACTTATGATACAACCTTATATAGCGAGAACCGTACGTGAAGTCTTCAATACGAACATCCTGGGTGTCCAGTTAATAGTTTTAATTCATTTTTGACCATTTACGAAAACCATGCCTCTTTGACTTCTTTATTTTGGGAAGAGAGAACCACGCGCTAAGCGTAACTTTCACGTATGTATTACTTTTAGTACTTAATTTAGACACTTAATCCTTTTTACCCTATGACCATCCATGTATATCTACCAAGTTAAAAAATAATTATTTATTTTATATAGATGAAGTTATTCCTGAAACGTTTCATTTTCATAGACTCATTGGCATATACGCATAAAACACATTAGAAAAGTGGCATTTAAAGTTGTGCACGAAGTATTTACAAGTTTGGTTGAGAATAGTTCACACAGAAAAATGCAACTTGTACACATTTATTTCAACTTTACTCTGAAGGAGTCACTGATATTGAATTGACAATTTTATGAACATAAAAACATTGCACCATCAATAATTTCAGTAAATTCACAAGAATACAACTTATTTCTCCATTTAATGCTATTTCAAACATGTTTCCACCTGGTTTGTATGAAATTAATAATTTGAAGATTTATATAGTTTTGTATAAATCTAACTTTTAATTGGATCTTTCAAAAGTCATTTCAAATTTAAAGCAATGTACAGTTTTTGAGGGCAGGTAAGGAAATAAGAAAGAAAACAACTCTTAAAAGAGTATGTTATAGACAGAAATTTACAGCATAAGGCATCTAACATGGTGGGCACCTGAACTATACAGGGGATTATCAAGAAACGATATTTGGCAGTTAACAAAAACAGGTTCCGCGCGTTAAACAAGCAAGAAATATAGTCTCAATGTAGGCTAAGATCATCACTGCAACCACAGAATGAAGTAAAGATTAGATGGGGTAAGAAAATATATATTTCGGAAGTGGGTATATAACAGAGGAAGGGACTAGGATGGCTTAGGCTGGGAGGGTGGAAAACTCGTAGGACTATTGACGCTGGTTGCAAGAGAATCTGCTCATTATGGGGGGAATAAGAAGATGGGGACGCATTTTTCTGGTGTGCCCAGTGAACGTGTGTGTGTAAGCGTGTGGATGTGAGTGTGTGGGTGAATGCGTGCGTGTATGTGTGTATATAGATGTATATAAGGAAAAAAACAAAAACAACAAATAATAGGAATAGACACCAAACGACTAACAAAAACTATTCTCGGTGGCCTAAAGATGGCCACCGTATGGGTTTTTGGTGATACCCAAAACTATAAGCTTGTAAAAAGAAAAATTGTAAATAAATGTAAATTTATAGCCTGTAAGCCGGGGCCTTGTACCTTGAATAAAGAAAACTTGAAACTTGAAACTTGGGTCATATTGTGGCAGTATGCATGCAGACGGAAAAAGGTAGGAAAATATTATTATCGGAGGTATTTTAAGCTTCTAAAAGATTGAGAACAGTATGGTGATATTTGATGTTAAAGAAACAACAGTGCCCAAGCACACAGTTAATTGGGACGAATATTAGTTAATATCGTTGAAACATATTTTATAATTCAGCATTTACATTTAAACGGATATGTATATGTGTTTACCTGTTAGAGAGAGAGAGAGAGAGAGAGAGAGAGAGAGAGAGAGAGAGAGAGAGAGAGAGAGAGGGCTGGGGGATTCAGAGTCGTTTTCGTTGTATATATATGGAGTATCAAAGCAACCATTTTTCTACGGTCTTCAACCCGAGCCAGTTTCCATTCTAAGCCCGCATAATAAAATGCAAAATACAGAGGCCTTGGGAAGCCGATCCTCGATTGTTGTAAATAGTTACGGAAAAACAACAGACAAAGGGTCTTTGGTAGACGAAATGTTCGCAATTTTAATTTATAGGAAGGAACACATTTTTAAGGACTGAGAGAGAGCTTATAGTATCCTAACACGAATTATTTCAGTATTGTTTAGTAAAAATAGAAATATTTGAAATCTACTCATTGTACAACGTAAGAAAGCGAAACAAATTGTATAAAATACATCCTTCTGCAGTAAAATTTGACTGTTGCGTTGTCATTTACATATTTGTATATTTATTCCTCGTCCTGAGATACGCCAGAATGAAATGAAGATCCGATGGCTAGCCGAAGAACCAGATAGTGTGACATACAACCACTACAAACCCATGCAATTAATGCAACATTAAGTACACAAAATACAAGAACTACTACCACTACAACATTCTTTTGCTAATTTAATCTACAGATTGATTTTGATAGAACAGTAAGAACATATCCAATTTACATTCATTGCACAATGTATCCTTGTTTTTATAGAGTTGTATGCACGAATATGTTGGGGTTAGGGCAGTTAGATATTTGAAAACACCGGTTCGCGTCCGATTACCGAAGTTAAGCAGCATTGGGCGTGGTCAGTACTTGGATGGGTGACCGCTTGGGAACACCAAGTGGTGTTGGCATACTCTTTGACCGCCTCCGTATGGCAGTTGTAATCGTATTTGTAAAAACAGTAGGTATTCTATATTACGACTTTTGGCTGTTTTAATGCTCCTGTTTCAAGAATTTCCATCTTGATCTTGTTAGAATGATATAAGAGAAAAAGGAAGTGATTATTCATTACCCAGCCGTTTTAAACTACCAAAGAATGAAAACAAAGCACTATCTGCTCCTATAGCTCTACCAGCAAGGATTATTAAATTACTGTGAATGTTTAGAGCAGCGTTAGCAGGATGTTCCAGGTTGGGGTAGGTAAAACTTGGTACTTGGTAAAGGGAGCAAAAATAACAATGTAATTTTGTTGCTAAGCTAACAAATTAGTAAAACTAATTATGTAAAAAATAGTCGCACTAGTTGCATAATATAATTATCATGTTTCATGCCTCAAAGTTAAAATGACCTTCGAAAGAACGTAAGTTTAAGAGAATCGAACTATTTGTGTTTTCCCGTTTTAGGTAGAACATTTCCATAAACACAACATTGGTTATCAACATCTTGGAATACCAGCATTATGAGAGACTAGATTGAGGAAGAAAAAAGACTAGAGGAAGCGGTTCCTTATCACATTTAGTTCACCAAATATTCTCTAGGTTAATGCTAGGGTATCACATTGATTGGCCATCATGGCCGTTAGTATTCTAAACGTAATATCTCACATTTGATGATAGCTAATCCTTCCCGTTCTTGGTCCCGCATCAATAACTAAATATATGTATGTATGTCGTTAATGCTTCAGAAGCCATTTTTGGAAATCAGTGCAGATTGGAACAAAATTAAACGTTCAGAAAGGAACTTCAGTTTGCAGCATTTCAAGCACCAAAAATATGTTTGCAGTTACTGGTAGCAGTGTTCCCCTTGTATATTTAATTTTAGAAAACTTTGCGTGTTGTGATTGCTTATTTATGTCAACGATTCTGATTATAAGTTGGGCAAGGTTTCCTTACAAACATGTTAACTGTTGTGATAAACGATAGACAAATAATTTCTTATTTTGCTTACACATAAAACATGTATTTTACCATAACACATTTTCACAAGAATGGCTTCTGAATTAAAAGACCTAAAATCTGGAAACCATCTGACGTCTGTTACTTCGATTACTGGAAACATAATATCATAGCGTATTCTATACGCTCGGATAACACTAAGCACAGAGTCTAGGAGCAAACAGTAACAACAAAGCACTAATATCTAATACATAATATATACGCTATTGACCCATTTACCTCTCAGATTACCTTTAACAAAATGTGCCAAATGTAACAAGGACCTATCTCTTGCATTTTTCTTGGTAACCCATTCACCTTTGCAGTATTTACTTTTGAGTTTACCCTGTTATGTTATTTTTCAAAGTTATCGATACATGTACATTAAACCAGCAAATGAGATATCTGTGATTTTAATGTCCACTATAAATGCAATCTTATAAACTAGATGGCTGACGACAGCCTTAAGGGTTATCCATCATGGTAAAGTTCGACAACACAGTTGCCATAGGAGTTTTCTTGGCTCGGCCAACCATGTTTTCTGAGATGATGGTGCCCAAGCTGAAGGTCCAATGGACTCTGAAAAAGAAAATGAATTAGTGGTAATACCTCTGTAATAAAACATAATTAATATAGCATATAACACTGATATCATTGCTAAATGTAAAGCAACGAAAGCTTGCCAATGAGAGTAGCGTGGAACTTCGGCATTCCCCAGACAAAGTCGGATTGCCTCACTCGATTGAAGGCCACATACCATTTTAACACCTGCCGCTCCTACTGTTTATCCATTCACTACGATATCGCACCTCGAGACGTTGTTAGATACTGGTGAAAGGGATACTGTTGGCCTAAAACAGGCATAATGGTACATTCACGAAAATAGTCTTCTGCGTATCCTGCAGATTGACAAGCTTTCGTTGCGCCAGCTCTACCAAAGTACACACATACTCTTCATGTATACATTTTTATTATGACCTCGTACATCCGTATTCTAAATGTTGTTGTTGTTAGCTAATGCTGGATTTCTGACAATGAAGTCATTAATCCTCTTGCTCTCAAATATTTTTCACTGATGGAAGAAGAGAGCAATAGCAGTAATAGTAACCGCCTTTTAGAGAGCACCATATTTTTATGTTTTGGCAGTCACATCGCTCTCTCACAACCCCCAGAATGTCTGGAGGACCACACCTGTCGTTGGTTTACGGGTCTCACCAACCTGACCGGGAGACTTATCAAAATAAATTCACCGACCATATCCTCTGATTACCAATCAGAGGACGTATTACATGCCATGACAGGTCAGCATGTAAGGGGTTAAGATTTTATAGAGAAATTAGAGAAATGTAGAGGTTGGAAAAATAAAGACTCCCTAGCCCTCAGGAACCCTAATAGTATCGAGGTCGGAAGAGAGTATTCTAAATGTTGAAATCCTCAAACCAAACCAGGCAGGAGTAATAGAGATGCCATCATTTAAGTCAATCAATTTAAACCAATGATTTTGTTTGCTTTTAAGAACAGTATTGTTCTGTGATTCAATGTCGAGTAGTGACTAAGATGTTATGCTTATCAGCCATTCACGTGCGTTTGGGAATTCTGCTGAGCATCACGATATAATGTAGGAGGTAATGAAATTACAAAATAAATACTACACAGGGAATGACAGTGATTGATAAAATGCATGTAGTGCGCAAACAGATTGACAATAACGTCAATTACTGTGATTATGATTATGACTGATTGATTGATGAACTGCCTCAAACATATGAGATTCCTTCCATTAAATACATTAAGTTGTTCGGAGAACTGTCGAAATAAGTGATGGATGAGGCCTTTTGAGTGATATTTTATTTTTACGATGTGATACTCCATTCCTCCAAACCTTGTGTATTAAAATGCATTGAATAATATAGAAATAAAATCAAACTGAGGTGCTGCGGACGTATTATGGGCTCTTAACACGGTGAAATAGAAAATGAAAAAAAAAAAAAAAAAAAAAAAAATCAAATACATGTTATTTTAGTACTGTTCTCAGATCATTCATAAACGCACTATCATCTACATATTTTTAGATCCTAAAGTCAGTACAAAAATAAGTATTGTGACAAAATAATAAGTACAATAGCTTTCTCTGATATTTTATTTTCGCTTCTGAAACTGAAGCACAAAAGCATAGTTCAGTTTTATCGTATATGTCGTAGACTTGCATTTTGTACTTAATGGACTTTCAGTTCTACTCACGAAAACTGCTATACACAAAAACAACTCCGACGTGACGATTAACCATCTACACATTCTCTTAACATTGACTGTATACTTAAAACTAACTGCAAACAGCCTATCTCGTTCACGTTTAATGATTCCATTATGAAACCTGACTCTCGCTGTCTTGCTCGCTTATTAGGTGAGAATGACGTAGCACGGAGTTTTCTCGAAATTTATATTTTCTCTAACCTCTCACAAACAAGCTGGCAGTAGAGAATTGGCGAACAGTCTCGAAACGCTTTGTTCTACCATTGTCGTCAGCCACGTATTCACAAGCGCGCAGTGGTGTGAGGTACCTTGACCTCGTGCGTCTGAAATGCGCCACCGCCCGGCTCACACTATATTGAGGTTAAGAGTATAATGAGTAAAATTTCAGTTCCTAATCGCAAGAAAAAACAGCCATTTTCAGCTACCCCTCAAGTATCTCTACAGAAAATGATGTTCAAGGTTGAACTCAGGGTCATATGTACATTTATATTTTATTAATGTCATGTGATTTCAAACGATTGAGACGTTTTTCGTATACTCCTAACATCTTTAGTAATACAGCTGCCACAGTCGGGGCATTTAAGCTGATTCTTCAGCTTTGACAATGTTCAACTGACTCACCCTTTCTACCTCAGCATTGCAATGTGGAGAGAGGGCTTTGCGATTGCCAACCCTGTTCTTTAAACGGATTTGTAGCAATCTACTTGTAGTATATGGAAATGCTTTGGCGTTTTGTAACATTAAGTTGAGCAATGAGTGTCTATTTCATTTATTTGACCAGGAACTCAACTACATCCTTCTGAAGGAAAATGATTTTTATTTGATACTTAAAACCCCAATTATTCCTCAGCTAGTAAATATAGTAAACTCCTTTTTATCGGAAACATTTTTTTTGTTA
This sequence comes from Tenodera sinensis, assembly GCA_030765045.1. NCBI lineage: Eukaryota > Metazoa > Arthropoda > Insecta > Mantodea > Mantidae > Tenodera > Tenodera sinensis. Next base: position 22,447,551 of record CM060965.1, read on the forward strand.
CGTTCTCGTATTCATAGGCTGTCTTCTCCCACAGAAATATAGCTATAGATCTCCATGTTTCCAATATACTTATTTCAAAATATGGGTACTAAACTGTCTGTTTAGAATTTTAGCATTGGTCATAATTTTTGTTTAAAAAATAATTAATATAATAATGCGCTACCTTTTAGGACAGTTTTACACTTTGTGATATTGAAAAAAATAGCTGATGTGTTGCACTCACATGACTTTCTGTACTCTTGTACTAACCATTCTTACAAACTCTTATTGCTATATCTTCTTCGTGTTAGTTAAGATAAACATTTGCACAAATTATCTTATTGGTTATTCTCTTGTAGGTACAAGGGGAATATTAGAGTACAGTAGGCTTTGTGCGATAGTCAAATCTTTTAAAGCTGTGAGATTCCGTTCTCTCTTTGGGGCCCTAATGACCTAGTTGTCGATGGGCCCTTAAACAATACTCACTCACTCACCCCCGTTCTCTTTGCACACTTAACATATAAAAAAATGAACCATGTTCCATTTCACGAAAGTTTTAAGTTTTCCAAAACTCACACGTGTATCTCTAACGGTTTACCAGTTATGCAAAAGTCGTTCAGAGTAAATACGACTACAGGGGCTATAGCCAGAAAATTCAAGATATACATTTCATTTGTCATCAAAATATCTCAAACATATGGCATTTTAATCAAAATCTTTAGAGCCATTTTCAAGAAAGTCAAAAGTTTCGAAAAATGTTCCACGTAAAGGGTAGTTTAGGGTGGGGCTATTTTCTTCAGAATCTTCGTATCACATCCTTGAACGACATAAAACTTAAATACCAACTTTGGTTTTTAATCGACTTTTCGTTTTTGAGTTATGCTGTCCACAGACTGACACACACACACACACTCTCACACACACACACACACACACACACACACACACACACACACACGCGCGCGCGCGCGCGCGCCCGGACCTTTTTCTAAAAATGCTTTTTTTGGATATAAGGGGCCTCAAAACATATATTTCCGGTGAAATCTCGACATCGAATTTTTGGGTGGAATACAATACTTCCCCTACTTACCAGTAGAGAAAGTAAAACCATGGATCAATGAGATGAGCTACGGAGATTGAACCCACAATCTCCCGAATACACACGCTGCCATGGCTTGGTTAAGACCAGTGTAAGTTATTAGAATGATAGGGGTTTGACACCCATGATTAAAATTGCGTTATGCCACCACCGATATCATTAAACCGAATGACTGCCCCAGGCCCTGGTCCGTCCCACATTCAGGGACAGGAAAATAATATTTAACGAGCATCATGCAAATAATTCCTGCTGCGCCTTGCTACAACAACGTGTAACGAACGGCTTATGGTTTTTGCCCTACCGTTTGCCATATCTTTTCATTCTTGTTAATCCCAAGCCGAGCCGGGAATGGGAAGCATCCTCTAATTAACGGAGCAGCGTGCTATAACCATGGTAACACCTGACAAACGACAATCAATCTGTTCCAATCAATGCACCGGGCACGGAAGAGGATGTCGCAGACAACGCTGGCTGCCAAAAACAACACACCATGTCAAAGTTAAACTTCTTTATTCAAACGGAAAATGCAGTCGTCAGAGATACACATAAAATGTGAGAAATTCTTCTCCATTCGCCTTAAGAAACAGCTAATATTTATTGCTCGAAGTGATAAGTTATCTAGAGATAAATTATACGTATTGTCATTAAATTCCCACCACAAAGACAATCTCCTTTTCCATGCTATTTTGTTTAATTAAATCTTCCAACTGGAGACTGTGAGTTGCAATACTTGCTTATGCAGCTTACGACTACTCGACAGATCGTTGGAAGTGTAGACCTCGTCCTTCTTTGATAGTTTATTCAGTAAGAATGAAGATAGCAAGCAGCAGTGCATAAGAAACTTTCAAACCTCAGAATATGATAAAACAGGCTGAGTAGCGTGTGTTCTAACTGCGACAGAAGCCGTTTGTTCCTATCATTCTGCGTCGACAGAATAGACATATGAAAAAATGTGACTTTAGTAATCCATTTCGGAGATATTCCTTGTTATGTGTGTGAGTTTCGGAAAACTTAAAACTTTCGTGAAATGGAACATCGTCAAATCTTTTAAAGCTTTGAGATTCTGTTCTCCTTGCACACTTAACATAAAAAAAATGAACAACGATGTTCCATTTCACGAAAGATTTGTTTTCCAAAACTCACACACATAACAAGGACTATCTCCGAAATGGTTCACCCTACAAGAAAATTTATTGAGACATAAATTGTCTAGTTTAGAAAGATCTACATTTTTTGTATAGTATGATTTGGTCTACTATCTGTAATGGTTTATCAATTATGCAAAAGTAATCCAGAGTAAATACGACTACAGGAGCTATAGCCAGAAAATTTAAGATATGCATTTCATTTGTCATAAAAATATCTCAAATATATGACATTTTAATCAAAATCGTTACTACCATTTTCAAGAAAATAAACATTTTCGAAAAAGTTTCCATATAAAGGGTAGTTTAGAGTGGGGCTATTTTCTTCAAAATCTTCGTGTCGCATATTCAAAGACATTAAACTTAAATAGCAATTTTGGTTTTTACGCGACTTTTCATTTTTGTGTTATGCTGCTAACACACTGTCTCACACACACACGTACCTTTTTCTAAAATTTTTTTTTTTATTCAGGGGGCCTCAAAACACATTTCCGATGAAATCTCGACATCGAATTTTTAGGTGGAATACAATACTTCCCCTACTTACCAGTAGAGGAAGTAATAAGCTTGCTGGGAGATGGGTGCAGATAACTGGTATCTTAATATGTATCACCTTTGGTGTGATAGTTTTTTACTTTCTCTACTGGTAAGTAGGGGAAGTATTGTACTCCACCCAAAAATTCGATGTCGAGATTTCATTGAGGCCCCCTGAATCCAAAAAAAGCATTTTTAGAAAAAGGTCCGTTAGTGTGTCTGTGTGTCTGTCAGTCTGTGGACAGCATAACTCAAAAATGAAAAGTAGGTTAAAGACTAAAGTATTTAAGTTTAGTGTCTTTCAAGGATGCGACACGAAGATTTTGAAGAAAATAGCCCCACCCTACACTACCCTTTACATGGAAGATTTTTCGATAATTTTGATTTTCTTGAAAATGGCTCTAACGATTTTGATTAAAATGTAATATCTTTGAGATATTTTTATGACAAATGAAATGTATATCTTTAATTTTTTGGCTATAGCCCCTGTAGTCGTATTTACTGTGGACGACTTTTGCATAACTGGTAAACCGTTAGAGATAGACCAAATCATACTATACAAAAATGTAGATCTTGCTAAAATACACAATTTATGTCTCAATAAATTTTCTTGTAGGGTAAACCATTTCAGAGAGATTCCTTGTTATGTGTGTGAGTTTCGGAGAACTTCGAACTTTAGCGAAATGCAACAACGTTGTTCATTTTTTTATATGTTAACCGTGCAAAGAGAACGGAATCTCAAAGGTCAAAAAGATTTGACTATCGCACAAAGCCTTCTGTATTCTAATATTCCCCTTGTACCTACAAGGACATAAGCAGTAAGATAATTTGTACGAATGTTTATCTTAACTAACATGGAGATATAGGAATAAGAGTTTGTAAGAATGGTTAATACAAGAGTAGAGAAAGTCATGTGAGTGCAACACATCACATGTTTTTTTCTTATAACTCAAGGCAACTACTGATGTATGGTTTTAACTGCGCCGCGCAATGAACAACGCCGTCAGTATAGATTATTCGTTTTGCTGCACACCTAAATGTGCGACCCTTTAGCCTAGATAATTCGACAACATGAGGTTTGTGGAAAGCATTTGAATTCATTTTCGATACAGCATAGGATCTGAATGTTTTTAGGCATGTTAAAACCGCAAATAAACCAAATTTCACAAAAGAACGTGTATTTAATTTGAAATGATTAATTAACAAGAGAAGGCGTCTGTTATAGGAGCAATAATTTTCCTATTAGTTCATGTGCTCTGGTTATGTGCTAATTTAACTTCACAGAAAGTAATAAATTAATGTTATAACTCTGGGCTTATTTTGAGAAGCGCCGGCAATTGTTTCAGCGAAATCCGCTATTGGAGCAGAATAATATTTATATAGTTACACCATCTCTCTCTGTCTCTCTTCTTGACTCCAATGAGCGTATTATGAGTTGCCTGTATCTTTACCAGTGGCATTTCCATTAAGTGCCAACTTAATATTCTACGAGCTGATTTCGCGCCAAGCTTATGATAATATTTGGTATCATCCCACAGTTTACAAAGAAAAAAATTGCTTTGATTGTGAACTGTGCTTCAAGTTTGCTACTCACTGCTGAGTAATTATGTTATGTAAAACAGAATTGCAAGTTTTCTGGATGATTTTACCAGTCTTTTGATAATTCCTTGTGTATTTAACTACAGGTTCTGTTTGTAATTCTTCTAGTGCATCTTTATTCACTTTGCTAAGAAAGTACGAACTTGCCAAGGTCTTATACAGGCGGAATGTTATGCATTTGTGCTAGGGAAGGTTTCATAATGTTATTAATTATTCCCTTGTTGTGTTGTAATTTTCTGGGAAATGTCTGTTTCATCAAAAAACAGTGTTTATCAAGATATATTAAATTATTTACTCTTTCTAATATTTTTAATGTAAACATATTTTGCTAGGAATAAGGTATTTTAGTTCTTTCTTAATTCATTTTCATGTCATATTTTATTCTAATTTTAACAGAGCTAAATCGTCTTCAAAAAGTAGCAAATCTAGTTGTAAATTTATATTTAGTTGTATATATCCTAAAGGTAATTTTCTCGATTCTCTAATAATGTGATTCAGAACTACTAGTGGTGAGGTGCCAGAACCTTGTCTTACTCCTGTATGCATTTACGCTAGAATTCATATGCTTTAAAGGAAAAAGCTTTAGATGAAATTAAGAGCTTTAGAATGCTCTCTAAAAATCCTCAGTGTTGTATATCTCAATAAACAGGCGTATTAAAAGGTTTAATGGATGCGAAAGCTAAGTGAAACGATAGACGCATTCTCCGGGCTGAAACGTAATATGGCTGCACGGTCATTAAATGTGCTTGTCGTCAGTGTAAGCAGACTCACTGAGTTATGAATATTAGATCCAAAAACAAGAATATGCGAAGTTAATCTCATAAATGCGACGATAATATAACTTATATTCTGAACCTTTTAAAAAATGCAGAAACTTACTTTTGTGACTCATTTGTTCAAAGTGATATGATTTTATTACACGTAGTCCCAAAAGAGGGCAGTTCAACTGATGAAATTTACATATTTGGATAGTTTAAAATCAAATCGTTGTTGAGTAATCTATCAGATTGTCGCATATTAAATAAATGAACAATTGAAAGTGAAGCTGCGGAATATTAACAGAAACTATCGATACTACCAACAATGTAAAGGAAAAAAGTTTATCTTTAAAGATAAGCCCAAATTAGAACGGAATATAGATACAGTGTTTCAAGAACATAATTTACTTGAAAACTGACACTACTTGAATGGTAATTAATTAAAAACACAATTTTCAAATTTGAAAGTTGAAGGAATCTTCTGGTTTTTGGTAATGGTAAGTTGAGTGGATGTTGAAATTGTAATTTTTGCAGAATTCATAAGTGAAGATGATTGATTATCTCCTGATAAGACTTCCATGAAGATACGCTGACGTCATTCTCTTGTTTTAATTAATTCTTACACCTAATAATGATACTATAGTCCATGTTTATGAATGTAATAATCTATAAAGTTACAAACCTAGTTTCTACTAGTTTCAGAGCATTCAGAAGTTTATAAACAAAACACAAAGCTACTAAACGGACCTTTTTTCTAAAATTAATTAAGACACAACAATATAAGAGTCCATACCAATGAACAAGCAGAGTGCACCCTCAGCAACAGGCCAGGAGGAAGGCGATCAGCGCCAGTAGCATTGTTGCCAACCTGTGGACGTGCGACCCAAGATGTTTGCCGCTATCTGCAACAGACATACTCTGTGCTACAATTTTGTACACCCACAAGAAAGACAACAATTAATTTTGTAATTATAATTTGTTTTCTGATTATGAATACCTCAGCTTAAAAAGAAAGAAATGAAAAAAGTAAAAATTGATGTCCATATCTTTCTATGCTTGAAGGACTTTAAATGTTTAGGTGGTGCAATAGATTGTGACAAATATTTCGATCTCTGTTTTTATTTGTTATTACACAATATACATCATGGTATCTATTCATCTGCGAGTATGACGCTGCTGTGGGCAATCTGGGAACTGTAACGGTGAATGGGCGGCGTTGCAGTCGCCGACCGTGGCGAATCCTGGTGTCGACATGAAGAATCTCCAGCACATGTTAGGGATTCTCACGCGGGCTCGCGCTATTCCAATTTTTTTTTATTTTGTTGTTTAACGACGCTGTCAATTGCCAGGATCACATCAGCGTCGCCGGTGTGCCGGAATTTTGTCCCGCAGGAGTTCTTTTACATGCCAGTAAATCTACTGACATGGAGCTGTCGTTTTTAAGCACACTTAAAAACCATCGGTCTGGGCCGGATTTGAACCCGCGATCTTGGGAACAGTAGGCCAGCGTCTAACCAACTGAGCCACCCAGACCGACGCGCTATTCCATCACGCCCTTACTCGCCAAGTCTGACCTACAATAGACTCAACAGTTGGCTCAGTGTGGAATCCCCTCCACTTCTACAAGAATGGAAAACTTTTGTAGATAAGATAATCAAACTAAGATAACAGGAAACTTTAAATGATTTGTGATTTGTGAATGGCGTAGTCCTGATTTTCTACTAGAGGATAGATTACAAATGGCTGTGCATCTACTTAACGCCATTTGTAAAAGGAATGAAATGATAATTTCCAAAACTAAAACAAAGACAAAGGGCTGACACCAGAAAATACCGTGATAGATGACACCCCAAAAGAGCAAAAGAGCTCAAGAGCTCTTTGGATACGTAATTGTTTAACGACATTGTCGATTGCCAGGATCATATCAGCGTCCCCGGTGTGCCGAAATTTTGTCCTGCAGGACTTCTTTTACATGCCAGTAAATCTACGGACGTGAAGCTGTAGTTTTTAAACATACTTAAAAACCATGGGTCTGGACTGGATTTGCACCCGCGACCATTATGTCAACTAATACAAGAGTATAGACAAAAATAGGTTGACCATCTTCTACGAATAACTTACTAAATAAAAAAAAATCCTAAATAAGGTTTAAACCGTAACTCTAGAGGACAAATTGGCTGAAAGAAGCGTTAGAGAGAGCAGATGTGACCGGAACGGAGTCCCTGCGGAAGGAGGAGTGAAAAGAAGATGATGAGGAAGATGATGAGAAACAAAAAGAGGGACAAGAAGAGGAGTAGGAGGAAGAAAAAGAGGAAGAAGAGGAAGAAGAATAGGAGAAACAAGAATAGGAAGCTTAATGCCGAACTTTTGATATAAACTTAATGTTCTTTGGCCTTTGACCCCAGAGGAATTATTCCTCAACGAAGTTTCTAGTTTATCGACACATTATGTTGTTCATTATACTTTTAATGTTTCCAAATGTATATACCCTATATAATATAACGTTCAAACCTTTATACAGCACACACGAAATGAGGCGATCGCAAGTTACCTGTCACATGAACAGACCGTGACGTCATTGCGCGCGTACAGTGACAGTACAAACAACTTTGCTCACTGCCTACAGTGCATAGTGTTTCTTGACTGTGTTCACTGGTTCCACAGTAAAAACAAACATTAAAATATTAACGTATTGCGTAAATAGTGAATAATAATAAAGTAAATCGTTAAGGGAAACAACGTGTGTTATCTCGTAATATTGTAGGTCATCCAGAAAACTGTGTTGTATTCAGACAAGTTTATCCACTCATTGTTGCACAAACCATTCTTGAAAACGCTTATTGCACTATCTCCATTTTAATAGAAATAACACAATAGATCAAAGAATAAGCATTTGTAAAGTGCAAGAGTGAGTACAGAAAGTCATGTGAAGTCACATTTGTATAGGTTATGCAATGTTGCTTTCTCTAACATTCTAAAGTAATTAACATTAAATTACTAACATATAACAACGCAGATTGGGATCTAGACGATGTGTTCATATTGGCTGTGAGCATGTAGCACATCGCCTTTAAGCTGAGCGGAACACTCGACAGTAACCATGAACGTATATGGCACCGAACTCTCCGCACTCTGAAATTGGTTACCATAACGTAAACAATAAAGATTCCAATCCAAATATTGAGTGTCTACACGCCGTAGGAGTTCAGTGCTATAGGGCTGCTGCAACTAAAAGTATACCAATTCCTTATACTTTCTCTACTGGTAAGTAGGGGAAGTATTGTATTCCACCCAAAAATTCGATGTCCAGATTTCACCGGAAATACACGTTTTGAGACCCTCTGAACAAAAAAAAAAAAACAAAAAACAAAAAACACAACAGTTTTAGAAAAAGGTGCGCGTGTGTGTGTGTCAGGCTGTGGACAGTATAACTCAAAAACGAAAAGTATGTTATAAACCAAATTTGGTATTTAAATTTAGTGTCTTTTAAGGATGCGACATGAAGGTTTTGAAGAAAATTGCCCCACCCTAAACTACCCTTTACATGGAAAATTTTTCGAAAATTTTGATTTTCTTGAAAATGGCTCTAATGATTTTGATTAAAATGTCACATTAAGATATTATTATGACAAACGAAATGTATATTTTGAATTTTCTGGCTATAGCCCCTGTAGTCGCATTTACTCTGGACGTCTTTTGCATAACTTGCAAACCGTTAGAGATAGACCAAATCATACTATTCAAAAAATATAAATCTTGCTAAAATACTGAATTTATGTGCAGATAAATATTCTTGTAGGTTGAACCATTTCGGAAATATTCCTTCTTATGTGTGTGAGTTTCGGAAAACTTAAGCTTTCGTGAAATGGAACATCGTTCTTCATTTGCAAAGAGAACAGAATCTCAAAGCTTTAAAAGATTTGACTATTGCACAAAGCCTACTGTTTTCTAATATTCCTCTTGCACCTACAAGGAAATAAGTAATAAGATAATTTGTACAAATGTGTATCTCAACTAACACGAAGAAGATATAGGAATAAGAGTTTGTAAGAATGGTTAGTTCAAGAGTAGAAAAAGTCATGTGAGTGCAACACATCAGATTTTTTTATTTATGATACAGCCTATAGACACATAAGTAAATTCTGGCTCATATTAAAATACTGGCTATATAAGCATGCAAAGTCGGTATAAAGCAGTTATAAGACCTCAAAAAGAAAAAAGAAAAAAAAAAAAAAAAAAAAAAAAAAAGGAATATATCGGATGAATACAAATTAACAAAGGAAGCAGAGAAAGTGATTTATGTAACATCGGGAATTTTAAAGGAAGAGGTGGAAGAGGGGAATACAAAATACAACAGAATAAGATTTGGATCGTAATCAGCAAGCAGAAGCAACAAGCTTTGCAACAAAATAGATATGTATCTCGGAGGAAAGAGGGTAACAGAAATATGGAAAGTTATATACAATCTTAAACTTCCACAGGGAGATAAAGAAAGAATACCAAATGTAGCATTAGTCAAACGGGAACGGAATTTCAAGTATGGAAAAATCTAGAAAGTTTTGTATGAAAATGTCTGTGTGGAATAACCAAAGAAACATGCAAAAGAACTGAGAAACAAATAACTTTAAGAACAGAATGTCAGAGAATTCAGGTCAACAGTTTGATAAACGCGCACACGCACGCGCGCACGAACGCACGCACACACACACACACACGCACGCACACACACACACACACACACGCACGCACACACACACACACAACAATGTATATGCAGTTGAAATGTACACCGATGGTAGCAAAACTGATGATGAAGTTGGGGCAGCAGGGATCATCTTCATCCATGGCATTCTGGCATATACATTAAAGTTCAAGTTGCATCCACGATGCACAAATAACCAGGCTGAACAACTGGCAATATTAAAAACACTTAAAAAAACTAGATGAGCTTGGATATGGAGAATGTGATGAAAAACGAGCTGCATTATTCACAGACAGTAAGATAACTCAAGATCTGCTCAGGAACAACATGAAACATAACCAGCTGATAGGAGCAATCAAAACCAAAATCCTTGAACTTTCAAAATCAAAGTGGACACCACATTTCGGCTGGGTGAAAGGACGTGCGGGAATACACGGAAATGAACTTGTGGACAGACTAGCAAAAGAAGCTGCCGCGGAAGACACTGAAATAATATATGACAAAGTATCAAAAGAAGCAATAGTAACTAGAGAGAAAGAAACTGCACTCGAAGAATGGCAACAACAATGAACAGCATCAAGGAAAGGAGCAGTAACCAAAGAATATTTCCCATCCGTGAGAAGAAGATTAAAGCAACGGTTACCAATATCTCCGGAGTTCACAGCAATGATAACAGGACATGGAAAGCTAAGATCATATCGCCACAGATTGGATTTTTAGATAACCCAATGTGCAAATGTGAAGAAGAGGACCAAACAGTAAACCACATTATATTTCGATGCAAAATACTAAACAACCAGAGAAACGCCATGATTAGGAAAATACAAAGTAAAGGTGCTACTTGGCCCATAAACAAAGAAGAACTTGGAAACAATTATACAACCTTTCGTTAACTTCATTAATGCTATACAATTCACAGAAATAGAATGACTTAAGTCCAAATATAAATAATTTCTACTCCTTACCAAAATTGTAATCAGTATCATTGTCCAAACACATTTCAATACTCTACTGCTGTTACGAATATAATTATGTCTGCCTTTCACTATATGATAAGTACTAGATTTGTGATTTGTAAAATAGCATTAGGTTAAAGAAATAAGGTCAAATAAAATAAAATAGCATTAAAAACAATAAAAAAACTGTAAATATCACAATACAGAAGTATTCAATTAGACTAAGGTAGATAAAAAATTAGAGGTAAATAAAATGTATATGTTCAAATAGAACATCACCAAGAATATGTACATGTATATAAAATGTAAATTGTATGTAAATAAATAAATGCAAGCATGTAGTATTCATATGGAATGGGGCAAGCAATAAACACACACACACACACACACACACACACACACACACACACACACACACACACAAAACTCGCTGTTTTGTGTGTACCGCTAAGAAGATTGGTAAAATGCCACCTGAAGTTGAAGCTATCTCATATACAGGACCTAATTTGCTATATTTATTATAGATCCACATAAAAGTTTTTGTTTTTATTTGTTTCTATAAACACACAAATTCAATGTATAAACACAAACTTACATAATCTCATGCCTTGGCGTCCTTTTGAATCACGCTACGGGGCCCACAATTCCACAAACACGGACTATACATTTTCATAAGTTCCTATTCTTGTCTCTATTTCGTGTCACTTCCCAGAGTATACACTTATTCTATACGTCGTTATTTTACATTCTTCCACCGCCATAAATGTTCGTCTGAAAAACACTTTATACACACAAATTACTAAATTTCTGCGGACATTGTCTTTTTCGATGTGACGTCTACCCAAGCCACGGAAAGAAGACAATTGAATCTTCACTTTGCCAACTATATTTACAATGCTTAAGTTTAGGAGGCCTTTCTGCCACCTATATAATTTTGTATTATATTATTTTAGAGGGCTTACATAGAAATATCCTCTCTGTGTATGCACGTATTGTGCATAAACCTACCACTCATCTGTGTATTTCATAATGGTTCAATAAGTGGTTCAAAATATAAACAAATAAGCAAACTATCTAATACAAAAGCTTTACATTGTATATGGAATTACAAATTAGTTTACTGTACTCCGCGAAACACTCGCTTTGTCGCGATTTTAATTCTCATCGTATAATATTGTTGATTGTTCCTCTACTATTTACACTTCTGCATAACAGTTTTCATTATGCAAAGAAAATATTTGCACTAAACAACAAACAAAAGCTATTTATTGCATAAACAGAAAGAGCATCCGTTTGGTTTACGTAACATGGGGAAATTGCAACTGGAAATTTAATCTTTATGCATTTGAATTCGTGGTATTTGCTTCGCTAATAGCAACATTCTTGTGGAAGTAACCACTTGGCAACTGTACAAAAACCTCCTTTTAGTTAACTCTGCAAACCCAAATGTTAAACATATGGTAACGCATACATATCTATAAAGGTATGTTTTTGATTTACCTTTAGGACAAGAGTACACGCAGACCCCAAAGTGAGGTTTCCTGCATAGCAGCAATGTCAACACAAGCATAATTTCGTGGCCTTGACCGTACTCGTGGACATGAAAGCGCTCCTAGACAAGCTGTGGTGTGCACAAAGGGGCAAACCACGGCAAAATATGGAAGGGAAAATATAGTGCACTGTTGTTATTGCTTTGTTTATCTTTGTTTGGTTTAAAAGTATTTATCTACATAGATTTTGTGATCATAAGGTTTTAATATGAATTACAATAATAATGTAGTTACTCAAAAAAAGCTGATGTGTTGCACTCACATGACTTTCTCTACTCTTGTACTAACCATTCTTACAAACTCTTATTCCTATATCTTCTTCGTGTTAGTTAACATAAATATTTGTACAAATTATCTTATTACTTACTTCCTTGTAGGTGCAAGGGGAATATTAGAAGACAGAAGGCTTTGTGCGATAGTAAAATCTTTTAAAGCTTTGAGATTCCGTTCTCTTTGCACGCTTAATATATAAAAAAAGAACAACGATGTTCCATTTCACGAAGGTTTTAAGCTTTCCGAAACTCGCGCACATAACAAGAAATATCTCCGAAATGGTTCACTCTAATAATAGAACATTTATTTGGGCACAAATTGTGTATTTTAGTAGGACCTACATTTTTTGTATACTATTGGTCTATGTCTAACGGTTTACCAGTTATGCAAAAGTCGTCTAGAGTAAACAGGACTACATAGGTCATAGCCAGAAAATTCAAAATAGACGCTTCATTTGTCATAAAAATATCTCAACCATATGACATTTTAGTCAAAGTCGTTAGAGCTATTTTCAAGAAAATAAAAATTTTCGAAAAATTTTCTATGTAAAGGGTAGTTTAGGGTGGGGCTATTTTCTTCAAAATCTTCGTGTCGCATTCCTGAAAGACATTAAATTTAAATACCAACTTTGCTTTTTAACCGACTTTTCGTTTTTGAGTGATGCTGTCCACAGACACACACACACACACACACACACACACACACACACACACACACACACACACACACACACACACACACACACACACACACACACACACATACACATACATATACACACACACGGATCTTTCCTATAACATATGTACTTTATAATACTCTTGTCAACTGAACGCTCCTTATTGGTGTAGGTGTAATTTGTGAATTCATCATTTGTCTATAAGCAAAATATAGTGCAAATTGTGTTAGATTTCTGGAATTTCTTTATACATTTGTTGGTAAATGCACACAAAGTTTCTCACAGCAGGTCTTGCTTGAAACATAAATGAAAAACAATTTCGATTTTAATATGGAGAAGGGAATTGTAAGGGCTTCCTAAACAGACCTCACTACATAACGCAGCAACATTTCCAAAGGTCAGCCAGCAAGGTACAAAAAATAATTAACGCACTATGATTTCAGCTGTCTCATAACGTTCGCGTTCATAGCCGTAAGCATGTGTGATTCAACATTTGGTTTGGGATACATAGGTAGGTACAAGTTAGTAGTGCAATTTACCATCGAATTCTGTTAAATGCTATTTTATTGAGAAAAAAGATGTTTTCTAGTATACGTATCCACAAATGCACGATACCCCGCAGAGTACAAAAAGGAATTACAGTTAACGAGTTTCATACATGAAACTGTTTCCAAAACTTTTCCTTTTGTTTGTTACTTGTTAGTCGTTTCTACTGTGTTCATGTAGTACCTTGAATGCAAGCGGTACACATACAGATTTAAGTAAACTGCACTGTACACCGTAGGGGCCTAGGTACAATTGTGAAAGGGGGGGGGGAGTGGGAATTCGAGAGAAAACACCATTAACAATTTCAAGCACATTTAGCACTTATGGATCAATAAGGTATACATGTAGTAACATGAATGATTAATCGACATAGTGCGCCTTTAAACAAAATAGAAGGCTAAACGCACAACAGAGATACAGGTGAAAATCAACTAGTTTACATTACCCCATTGAACTTCAGCCAAAACGAGGAGTTGGGCAGTAATCGAGACTATTTGAAAGTCCCCAGATGATTCATTCTTACCGGTTACGAGAATTACTTCCCTAAACATTTAATTACTTCGGGCTAGAAGCACCACCCAGACAAGTACGGTCAGAAAGGCATTCTAAAATACATGCCCTGAGCCTTAGTGAAAACAGACAAAAACGGAACCACTTACCCTGTGCACCAAGAAATGAGAGACACACGAGAGACAGCAGAAAAGTGAGCTATGACATCACAGGGTATACAACGAAAACTCGTGTGTCGATTATGGCCTTCGAGGGTAACAACAAGTACGTAGCACAACCAATTCCGCCACAAGACATCGGAGTTATGGCTTCACTGTATAGAACAAAATTAGCTGACCCTCAAGGTGACCCTTCCGATTGAACTATTCATAGGTGCGGACTACTACTAGAAGATCGTGGCGACAAAACAACAAATTAGATCATCGACTTTGCTGGTTCTCCTACCCACAATTTTCGGACATACACTCAGTGGCAACCGATCCGGCATTACAGTAAATTATCCCCTTCGCTATCGACGTAATCTCCGAAGAATCTCTCCAGCATGTGGAAGATAGAAGAAGGGTTGCTTCACTTCCAAAGCAGAAGAATATTGAGTTTTCAAGTGACGTCAATCACAAAACTTCAGCTCCCTGAATTAAAAAACTGGAAAAGTCTCTTGACCTCAAGAGTATTTACTACGACCCTATGGTAGACTACATCCCAAAAGACCACATAGAAGTTGCCCCCACGGATGAAGATTGTGACAGCCGCACCATTTGGTGAAGAAACACGACGGTAGCAGTGTGAATTGTCTGCGATGCATCTTCCCAAGATCATAATTCACCATCACCAAATAATGCTCTTGAAACGGACCCGAACTTACTACCTGAGTTCCTTGCATTACTGATTCGATTTCGCATATATCCTAAGGCGCTTGTTTGCAACGGAAATCAAGCATCCCTCCAGCTAGTACTTGAAAACGACGGGGATCTCACAAGATTTCTGTGGCACCGAGTAGAAAGAACTCAAGATGGAAACTACAACACTACCCAAAATGTGACTACCTATCACTTCAGACGCCTACCTTTCGGCCTCAGGTGCAGCCCATTTCTGCTGTCAGCTACTGAAGCAAAATGATTACCCGCTGGCTTCTGCATTACTTGACCTTGTGCAGCAAGCGTTGATTGTCATGCGACAACACTATACAAAGAACTCAGCGACCTCATGCTGCAGGTGGAACTTCCACTCTCCATA
Source organism: Tenodera sinensis (assembly GCA_030765045.1). NCBI lineage: Eukaryota > Metazoa > Arthropoda > Insecta > Mantodea > Mantidae > Tenodera > Tenodera sinensis. Next base: position 22,463,114 of record CM060965.1, read on the forward strand.
TGGACAAACAATTCAGAAGCTTTAAGGGTACATATGACTGAGTTTTGACGATTTTTTGTAAAAAATTGATTTTTTTTATTTTAGCGTTAAAAAATATTACAATCTTTCCTCTATCATATGCATCCATTATTTTTTCAGTTCCGCCAGTTTTAAAGCTAACAGAAGCCATCCTGTAACTTCATGTGCGTGGTATTTAAATGTCCATCATATACGCCCACTTTTAAGATATAACTTACTGTTACTGTGCCATTTCACTCCTATTTTGAACTTGCTAATGATTGGCTACTGCCATTTGTAATGTAATTGAAAATATCATCTGAAGAAAGAAACAAGAGGTCTGAGGGGGAGACACATGGTCCAGGGCAATTCTGAGGTCACTTTATTTTCTTTTGCCTTTTTCTCAGCTTGCAATTTTTCAGCATTTTGCTCTATACAAAATGCTCTTTGCGGAGCATTTCTTATCAGAATGGCTTGAAACTTGCACAGTATGTAGTAATATGTGCTATAAATAAAAATTGTATTGGGTTTTGATATCAGATGCATTTTAGTGTGTTTTTTATCCTTCAGAACAGGCTGTTACTCCATATTTTTTAAAAATTATGAAATATAAATATTTACATTTTTCTGTAAGCCAAACAAATAACCAGATATAAAAACACAATACAATTCTAATTTATCCTTGTTTAAAGTGCATCTCTACAAAATTTTAGAATGATTGGATGAAAACTTTGTCGTAAGGGACTTTTTAAGTGCGACTATTAATTTATTTAAATAATTTGCAATATTTCTTGAACCAAGAAACATACAGAGTTGAAACTTTGCACAGCATAATGTGGTTACGATATAAATATGCACACAAAATTTCATCAAAATTGATTAAAAAATATGAAAGTTGGAAGTCATATGTACCCTTAGCCAACTTATGATAGACCGAGGGATTAGTGCATCACTTTCCAACATTTCCCCTCTTCTTTTTTCTGGATCCCCACGTTTAGGAGCTAGTTTGGGGGTCAGATAGGATGATAAATTAGGATACAGCGAGGGGCATCTTTAGTAAGTTTAGGAGTTGTTCTAGGTGCTACAAGAACATTTCCCTCACTTCGCGTGATAGTAAATTCCTTCACCATGTGCTGTTCAGAAAAAATGTTTAAAACCTCCCGATGAAGACGTCATTAACGACCTTAGCTTCGCTCGCTGATGGGGGTTAAACGTATTCCTGTTGCAAATGCTAGAAACAACGGCATCTTTCCTAAACAATGTTCCTCCAGTTCATTCTCGATTTTTCGTTACGAATTTCCCATTCCGTACTAATGCCACCACATTAAGGGAACAAACACGCCTGATTTTAAGGCAATACGTATATTTTGATTTTATCTTAAAGATAAAAACGACCAGATTGTCATCCCAAAAAAGAAATCTGAAAGTGATTACACGCGTTACATCAAGTTTTACGTTAACAAGGAATCAAAGCTGTGATTTTTTTCTATGGCCGGGTATACTTTTTTTCCCCTTCTTTTAATAGGAAATCAGATATTAAATGCTGATGATACATTTGCAAGACTTCGTCCAGTCAATATCAATCATCTCTCTTTTTCCCTCCCTCCCACCTTTCCTTTCCTCCCTCTGCCTCCCTTTATTTCCCTCCCTGTCCCTCTCTCTCCGTTGTTCAGGGATAACATGCTTGCCTTCTATTCCTGAGGTCGCGGGTTGAAATCCGGCGGAGGACAATGAATTTTTCAGGCGTAAATATCCTTTGCATGGATTCCTTCGGAAGGGAAGTAAAACCGTTGGTCCCCTAGCATAATTCTTAGCATGGGAGAGAACCTCAAGCCTGACAAAGAGACCCCTGAGCAAACAGTATAGAATGGCACACTTAGAATCATAGAAATTAAAGATCATCCATAAATACTCAATTATTTCTCTATCCATCTTATTCAGAACGTTTTCCTATGCATACACTTTATGATCTAGGGGACCTAGAAACATATGCTTTGATGAAATCAGGATATTTTACTTTTGCGCCGATTACAATACATTCTTTGCCATAGGTAACTGGTAGACAGTCTACTCGTTGCAATGGAAACGTTCCAAAGTTACAAAAAAATGACACCAATTTAACAGCAACATTGCATATTCCATTTTTAATGATATTCATTTTCCAATCAGCAACACACAAATAAAGATTCTCATGTCTCTGCTTTCTCTTCAGTCTCTTAATGAAGAGCGTTAATTAGCTGAACTCTTGTTTGTACGGTGACGTCAATATACTCTTTATTTTAACTGGAATTATTATCTTTCCGATCTATGTTTACTTTTAATTTTCTAGTCTATTGTTTATTTTTTATTTCTTTGCTCGCCACTTTTATATTGTTGGTTAATTGCGTATGCAGTTACAAACACAAATGCATATAAAATAGCGTTTTAAAAACTTATTTAATTGCCAGAGAGAATGTAAGCCATTATCTAAACTGTCCTATGCATATTTATATTTATTCCAGATTCATAGGTTTTTCTGCTTGTGAATACAGGAATTCTAATTCGAGCAATTAAGCAACCATTCAGAAATAACCATTATTATAAATCCCGCTCTCTGGAATGCGATGACAATACAGTAAAACTATTTAAATAGAAATAACTGACCTACAATTACAATTATTTTGTTTGCGGGTCTTCCAAAAATTAAATGTTTCTTTTAGAGTTATTAAGCCTATAAATACTGTAACACATTAAAGTAAAGTCTATAAATACTGGAACACATTTAAAAGTCGGACATATTTATTACGTCATTCTGTGAATTTTTTGTTGCTCCAAATATATCTCAACAGTTCTCATCGGCTGTTGATGCTTTAGCTTTTTCATTTTTACTGCACCAGTTAGAATACATTGTTGCAACTTTTTAATTGTCCAGAAGAGAAAACAATTGAAGAGTGGAATTTTATGAGATAAAGATTCCAAGTTAAAAACTTAAGATAAATGATAAACAGAACAGTGCTTTCTGCTTTACATCATTTATTATTTAATTAAGGTTTTTGTATAACAAATTATAAGACATTCCACTGTCTTATTGAATTAGTTATATAATTTATTCATAATGAGAAAATATCAGTTTTGTTACTTCATAAGCACGAATTGCCCAACAAGCATGATGAATCTCTTGTCAGGAGGAAATAGTTACGTTTAAAGTAATTAATTTCTCTGCTTTTATGGACATTGAAAATATTATTTTAACTCTTTTGTGTATTCAATTTTATTAAAGCTAAACAAATTTTCACATTTTGAAACTAAAGACTGAAGATAACATAAATGGAGCTCATGCTGGAAAAATTCTAGAAGCATAACATAAAATTTAATGGGCATGGAGCAGATAGTGCATAAAAAATCTAATGTATTGCAGTCACATGACTTTCTCTACTCTTGTACTAACCATTCTTACAAACTCTTATTCCTATATCTTCTTCGTGTTAGTTGGCACAAACATTTATACAAATTATCTTATTGCTTATTTCCTTGTAAGTACAAGGGGAATATTAGAATACAGTAGGCTTTGAGCGATAGTGAAATATTTTAAAGCTTTGAGATCCCGTTCTCTTTGCACACTTAACATATAAAAAAATGAACAACGATGTTCCATTTCACGAAACTCGCACACATAACAAGGAATATCTCCGAAATGGTTCAACCTATAAGAAAATGTATTCAGACATAAATTTTATAATTTAGCAAGATCTACATTTTTTCTATAGTATGATTTGGTCTATCTCTAACGGTTTACCAGTTATGCAAAAGTCGTCCAGAGTAAATAAGACTACAGGGGCTATAGCCAGAAAATTTAAGATATAAATTTCATTTTTCATACAAATATCTCAAACATATGACATTTTAATCAAAATCGTTACATCCGTTTTCAAGAAAATCGACATTTCCGAAAAATTTTCCATGTAAAGGGTAGTTTAGGGTGGGACCATTTTCTTCAAAATCTTCGTGTCGCATCCTTGAAAGACTTTAAACTTTGGTTTGTAACCAACTTTTCGTTTTTCAGTTATGCTGTCCATAGACTGACAGACACACGGACTGACTCACACACGGACCTTTTGTAAAAATGCTTTTTTTTGGGGGGGGGGGGATTCAGGGGATCCCAAAATATATCTCGGCATCGAATTTTTGGGTGGAATACAATACTTCCTTCTACTTATCAGTAGAGAAAGTGAGCATGGTGGAATTTAAAAAAATTACTGCCAAACAATTACTGTCAACAATAGTTGACTATTCCTAAATGAGGAATAAATGGATGAAAGAGGTGGTAATGATGGAGCAGTTGGTGAAGAATGGCAGAAAACCCGCGGAAATCTCACTATGACAAATCCCACATACAGTTCTGGGGTCGAACTTTACGGTGCGTCTGGTGTGAGCTAAATGCCTCAGGTAATCTGTGGTGATTTGGCCTCCTGGAACAACCCATTAACGTAACACTAACACGCACCCGGGGGGAACAGATGACAATCAAGTCGAGACAAACACTACGTACGTTGTGATATGATCTTACTGCGGAGTTTCCGAATATCAGTATGAAACTCTGATATATCTATCTAGTTTACCTGGACAATGAACAGGTGAACACCGCTTGCACTGTATAAATCGATCCTGGCTCCTTTACATTAGACACCGACAATGAATACATCAACTATGACTGATATGGGTAACCGTAGTCGGTATGGCACGTACTTGTGAACTTTAGCATGTGTCCAAATCCCAACAGAACCATTCATCGATATTTCACAAAAAAAATATTTGTTTTCAAATACCTTGAGTCGAAAAAAGCTTTTTAGAAAAAGACCCGTGTGTGCGAACAATGGTAAGTTAAATACCAAACTTGGTAATCAAGTTAAGCATGTTTCAATAATACGTCTTGGAGATTTTCGTGAACCCAACATTTCCAAATTTTGATTTTATGAAAAATAGCTCTGACGATTTCGCTTACCATTGCCATTTTCATGATGAATAAAACGCAAATCTTAAATGTTTGGGAAAGGCCACTGAATAATATTTGTATAAGTGGTAATTTAATCATTTCCCAGTCATTGACTTGCATTGCTCAATTAAAATGGATAATACTATTCGTTTTTACAGTCTTAAAAAGGGAACGAAATTTTAAAGCTATGACATAGAGACCAACTATTGCTTGTATTCCTCTATTCCCGGGGGTTTAAGGGGTAGTTTGTGGTCTCGGGGTGCATACTTTTCTAATGGTTATGTACTACCTAAACTCGAGAAGTGCCATTTATCCCTACCAAATCCTACACGAGGGTTCTTGACGCTATAATCAAGCTAAGGGAGAAAACTATGACGGAAATCATCATCCTCTCAGGGTCGGTGTGTGGTTGGGGGTAGAGTTGACTATTCTATCCTGTAAAAATACCATAGCTAACAAACCAAAAGGATTACAAATCGGACACATTAATTCCTGACAAGAAAAAGACAATTTACAGATTTCCATGTGGAGTATTTTAACATTATATAAACCCGGAGCTGTTAAAATACTGTTAGGCAAAGCAAGAATGCACAATCTTGTATAGCTTTAATAAACCTAAACACCAATTTCGCACCGGATTGTAGGGAATGCCAAAAGCCAATGGATTTTAAACCTATTAACGACAGAATATGTATTTTAAGGATTAGAGGTAAATTATTCAATTGTGGCGTAATTAATATGCATGCCCCAACTAATAATTAACCCGATATTGAAAAGAAAACATTTTAGGACCAATTTATGACTCTTGTCCAAGGAATGATACAAAAATTGTTCCTGGAGATTTGAATACTCAAGTCGATCGAGAGAGTGTCTATTACCCTAAAAGTACTAACCCCTGTACAACAGCCCTAGGTGGGCTAAGCCCTTCCGACCAGCCAATGCGTCCCCTACCTATGCCCTTAATCAGCGTCATGATTGGCGTGCAGTACTGGAGAGTGGGACCTGGCCTCTACTCTTGTACTAACCATTCTTAGAAACTCTTATTACTATATCTTCTTCGTGTTAGTTGAGATAAATATTTGTACAAATTATCTTATTGCTTATTTCCTTGTAGGTGCAAGGAGAATATTAGAATACAATAGGCTTTGAGGGATAGTCAAATCTTTTAAAGCTTTGTGATTCCCTTCTCTTTGCAAATTTAACATAAAAAAATGACCAACGACGTTCCATTTTACGAAAGTTTGAAAATCTGACACAAATAACAAGGAATACCATCAAAATGGTTCACTCTATAAAAAATTTATTTGGATATAAATTGTATGTTTCAGTGAGATATACATTTTTATAATAAGAATTTAACTATCTTTTACGCTTTACGACTTATTCAAGTCATCCAGAGCAAACAGGACTACATAGGCTATAGCCAGAAAATTCAAAATATATATTTCATTTGTCATACAAATATCTTAAACATATGACATTTTAATCAAAATCGTGTGTGTGTGTGTGTGTGTGTGTGTGTGTGTGTGTGTGTGTGTGTGTGTGTCTCTGTGTGTCTGTCTGTGGACAGCATAACTTAAAAACGAAAAGTAGATTAAAAACCAAAGTTGGTATTTAAGTTTAATGTCTTTCAAGGATACGACACGGAGATTTTGAAGAAGATAGCCCTACCATAAACTACCTTTTACATGGAAAATATTTTGAAGATTTTGATTTTCTTGAAAATGACTCCAACGATTTTAATATAACTGTCATATTTTGAGATATTTTATGACAAATGAAATGTATATCTTGATTTTCCTGGCTATAGCCCCTGTAGTCCTGTTTACTCTGGACGACTTTTGAATAACTGGTAAACCGTTAGAGATAGACCAAATCATAATATACAAAAAATGTATATCTCGCAGTTTATGTCTGAATAAATGTTTTTGTAGAGTGAACCATTTCGGAGATATTCCTTGTTATTTGTTTCATCTTCGGAAAACTTAGAACTTTTGTGAAAAGGAACATCGTTGTTCGTTTTTTTATATGTTAAGTGTGCAAAGAAAACGGAATCTCAAAGCTTTAAAAGATTTGACTATCGCACAAAGCCTATTGTATTCTAATATTCCCCTTGTACCTACAAGGAAATAAGCAATAAGATAATTTGTACAAATGTTTATCTCAACTAACAAGAAGAAGATATGGGAATAGGAGTTTGTAAGAATGGTTGTTTAGCATATTGCATTCGGAAGTGAGGTTGGAGGTTGCAGAACCATTTGGGTGCCCCAGACCAGCTGTATGATACTGCTATCCCGCCCAGTAGGTAAACCTTTCTCTGTGCTACGAGAAAGGAGCAAGTGCTCTTGTCGTTTGGTGGAAGGCTCATGTCTCATATTACACGTTTGCTCTTGTACTGGAGTCGTTGCTATCGCAACGGTTAGCAGGCGTTTCTTACACTTTGTGTGCATTTCATTAGCAGGAGACCGGCAGCTATCAGAGCAAAGAGCGGGGAGGGGAAGCTATTTCATGATTAGCCTTCCACTACACAAAGTCACAAACACATATATCTGTCTGTCTGAAGCAAAAAGGGTTGCGACCCTGAGTTGGAGGAACGTAAAGCTTTTAATGTGTTGTTCCATAAAATTGCCCAAGACAGCGTGTCAAACATGGCAGAATAGCGTAACTGATCACTCAGCAAGCAGCCTTCAGCAGAAACTTTATATACCTAAACGAGTTTTTTACAACTTACAAAGTAATAATCCACTTCCTTTAAGGAGCTTTACCAGCTCTTGTAAATCTTCCAGACGACGAAAGAGTAGTAAAATAATTTTCTTTTTCTTTTAATATCTCCAGACTTTAAGTGAGTTTTTGAATGCTTCCTTATTTCCCAATTTTTATTTCAACTTTCTTTACTAACTTCGGGTTTATATAGCTACTTTTTTATTTATAGCCGAGGATTTCTCAAAGCAAATACCTTAAGTAATTTTATTGCCTTTGAAAGAAAAGTTATTCCGGTGCGAGGTTGTAATAAGAAATGTATCTGTCTACGAACAGTAAGAGACAATTTAAAATCTTGTGTGTTTTTGTTCAGTTACTTTTCTGCCACAATGTTTACTGTGAGTTCAGTTTTCTTCACGTCATAAGTGAATACATTTGAGGCATAAGTTGATTTCTGTAATTTATCTTCACTGTCTTGGATGATTACTATATTTTGGAATAAGGTTCACGCGCGCGCGCGCGCGCGTGTGTGTGTGTGTGTGTGTGTGTGTGTGTGTGTGTGTGTGTGTGTGTGTGTGTGTGTGTATGTGTCGGTCTGTCAGTCTATGAAAAGCATAACTCAAAAACAAAACTTCGGTTAAAAACCAAAGTTGGTATTTAACCTTAATATCTTTCAAGAATGCGACATGAAAATTTTGAAGAAAATTCCTCCAGTATAAACTATTCTTTACATGGACAATTTTTCGAAAATTTGGATTTTCGCGGAAATGGCTCTAACAATTTTGGCTAAAATGCCATATATTTAAGATATTTCTATGACATATGAAATGTTTACTTTGAATTTTCTGGCTATAATGCTTAGTCCCGCTTACTCTTGATGACTTTGCATAAGTGGTAAAACCGTATCTTGTGAAAACACAATTGATGTCCAAATGAACTTTTTTGTGGAGTGAACCATTTCGGGGATATTCCTTGTTATTTTTGTGAGTTTTGGAATACTTATCCAGTTTTTGTCTGTCGCCGAGCAAAGAGACCGGAATCTCAAAGCCTTCATATAGTGACCAGCTTCAAAATATTTACCATCGCTCAAAGTTTACTGTATTCCCATATTCCTCTTGCACCGACAAGAAAAATTACAAATTTATAGAAATGTTTATCTCTCGACTAGCATGATGAAGATAGAGGAATGATAGTTTCTAGAGCAGAGAAAGTTATGTGAATGCAACATATCAGTTTTTTTCTGTGATTAACGTAAATCACGTGTAATTTTTCAATTCGATACAATCACTGGTGGAAACGCTGGCGTTTCTACAGTTAAGTATGACTGCGGGGCATTTATAATCATGAGAAAGAACTGCATTTTTCTGAGAATTAATTAGCGATCGGTTCTGTCTTTGTTTGTTTCTTCATTAAACATAAGCACAACAATCGAACAACATTATTCTAATAGGTATCAAAGAATGTTAATAAAGCTAAATAAACTTTGAGATCAAATTTTAGGATTTACTTACCGTTACTAGGAGGAAACATTCCTGAAACAAAAAGAAAATTCATTTATTTTGCTGATAAATAAGAAAATAATATAATTACTGTAGCCCCTTAAAAATACATTTGTCCTCCAGGTAGAACAGGCGTGTATGTGAAGGTTAGTTTAAAAAGCAAATGTATATATCATAATTTTAGACACTCTTGTTGTATTCCATCTGAAAATTCAATATCGAGATTTTACTTTGTGGCTACCTCAATCCAAAAAAAGGCACAGACTTCCATGCCTCTGTGAAAAACGAAAATTCGGTTGGTTGTCAAATCTAAGGATTTTGATCCAAATGCTATATTTAAGTTATTTGCAAGACCAACTTCTAAACTATAAAATGTAGAAATTGCTGCACTAAACATGTAGATCTCATTAGATAGCTGAAAATACCCCCAAATTACCATCTACAGGAAAAAGTTCTATTAAGTTATGAATCTCACAAAAATGGCCAAATATTTAAGATAATTTCATGGGAATTTTCTCTAAAGTCCTCTTCATTCTAGATGACATTTGCGTAACTGGTAAATGAGATAAGATTGGCAAAATTTTACTACACAACAATATTAATACCGCTAAAATACACAGTTTATATTATTCATTTGTGGAGTTATCCATTTCCAAGATATTCCCTGTTATTGGTTTCAATTTTCCAATACTTTTTTTCTCAAACGTGAAGTCTATCGTTCAAACCTACTTTATTACTCTGTTCGCATTGGGATTACAAGTAAATTTATGGTAACAAGTACATATATCACCAAACAATAACTATAATGATTATATAATTCGTAAATGATCATGTATGATATACGATATAATGTGTGGAATATTCTCTAAAAATACTCATTTGAATAAAACAATAAATATTTGTAAGAGTAGCTTGTACAATCCAGTAGAAAAAATCTGTGTTGCACTCACATGACTTTCTCTACTCTTGTACTAACCATTCTTACAAACTCTTATTACTATATCTTCTTCGTGTTAGTTGAGATAAACATTTGTACAAATTATCTTATTGCTTATTTCCTTGTAGGTACAAGGGGAATATTAGAATACAGTAGGCTTTGAGCGATAGTCAAATATTTTAAAGTTTTGAGATTCTGTTCTCTTTGCACGCATAACATAACAATGAACAACGATGTTCCATTTCACGAAAGTTTTAAGTGTTTCGAAACTCACACACATAACAAGGAATATCTCCGAAATGGTTCACTACCAAAAGTAAAAAACTTGCGAGTATACCAGACCAAAATCATTTTTAAGCTAGGAGACCTGAGAGAGATACAGGACAAACAGTAATAAAAAATTGATAGTGCAAAAACAAAGCATAACAACAAGTGCGCTAATTGATTTATTTCACAAATATCTGGTACAAATAGCTTGAAAGGTTAATTCTCTAAGTTTCATTTGACAACAATGAGAACTCGGCATTACCAATATCTCACTAGAGAAGCTTTTAGCTGAATGAGTATACAATGACTCCATAGGGATAGAGTGACAAGGGAATGCATTTAATTTTATTGGTCGAGAGGGTCACGTGACATTATCCACTATAATGTGTTTACCTTGCACTATTATCGGAATACCTTAACGGATAATCAGCTCTGTGTTTATTAAACTAGTACTATTCTTTCTTGCCATATATAGAGATGTTACATAAACAGCAACGATTTTTTACGAAATTGGACGATTTTGTTTGAAGTAGTAAGTCAAATCAGCTAGTTAAAGTATCGTCTAACTTGTGAACAGTGTTATGAGATAATAAAGCTTATAATAATATGTCACCGCGCCCACCGGATCTGATTGCCTACACTGGGGAGGGGGGACCCAGCCAGTCGCCTGCCTGGCCTAACGACCTGCCGCCGACAACAATAGGAGCGTACGAGACAATAGCTATTACATGGCGGTGCGGTTTCTAGACCGTTCCGCCACAGGCACTCCCGAATATTCTACCTCCAGAACTTTCCCTCTGTCTAAGGATATATAAGTCGCTGCCAAGCACCGGGCAAGAGAGAGAGAGAGAGAGAGAGAACAGACGTATGCGAAGCGTTGAGGAGTCGTGCCGACTAACAGTTGAATCGGACAGTTCTTATTTGTAATTCGGAGTTGTTCTGTTGCTCTGAGCTTGGACAAAAGTAATCTGTGTGTAACGTTAGCACTACGCTAACTGACTAAAAGGCAATAAAGTGTGAATAGCAGTAACTGGTGTTTTCTTCATTTGTTACAATAATTTAAAAATACGAATTATTAATAAACTTAAGATAGATCTCTCAGCACCACACTTTAAAGATCTAACAGGAAAGTGGCTTACAGGCAAAACCCTGGCATTCATACATCAAATAAATTCCTTCACGCCAACATGAAATTAGGTGAATTTCGTTTTATAAAATTATTTCTAAAACCCGCTTCACATTTCCAATCAGGGAAGAAACATGTATCTAACGCCTACACAACTCACATAGGTTACTGTTTCCTGTGACTACTCCTACTTCTTCTTCTTCTTCTTCTTCTTCTTCTTCTTCTTCTTCTTCTTCTTCTTCTTCTTCTTCTTGTACGAGACAAAAGAATAGGAATAGGATTGTGAATCTGTGTGTATGAATTTAATGTAATAAAAATCTGATGTGTTGCACTCACATGACTTTCTCTACTCTTGTACTAACCATTCTTACAAACTCTTATTCCTACAACTTGTTCGTTTTAGTTAAGATAAACATTTGTACAACTTATCTTATTACTAATTTCCTTGTAGGTGCAAGGGGAATGTTAGAATACAGTAGGCCTTGTACAATAGTCAAATCTTTTAAAGCTTTGAGATTCTGTTGTCTTTGCACGCTTAACATATAAAAAAAAAAGAAGAACGATGTTCCATTTCACGAAAGCTTTAAGTTTTCCGAAACTCACACACATAACAAGGAATATCTCCGAAATGGTGCACCCTACAAGAAAATTCGTTCAGAGATAAATTATGTGTTTTAGGGAGATCTACTTTTTTTGTATAGTAAGATTTTGCCTACCTCTTACGGTTTATCAGTTATTCAAAAGTCATCCAGAGTAAATACGACTACAGGGGCTATAGCCAGAAAATTCAAGATATACATTTCATTTGTCATCAAAATATCTCAAACTTATGACATTTTAATCAAAATCGTTAGAGCCATTTTCAAGAAAATCAAAATTTTCGAAAAAGTTTCCATGTAAAGGGTAGTTTAGGGTAGTACTATTTTCTTCAAAATCTTCGTGTCGCATCCTTGAAAGACATTAAACTTAAATACCAACTTTGGTTTTTAACCGACTTTTCATTTTTCAGTTATGCTCTCCACAGACTGACACACAAACACACACACGGACCTTTTTCTTAAGTGCTTTTTTTGGATTCAGGGGGCCTCAAAACATGTATTTCCGGTGAAATCTCGACATCGAATTTTTGGGTAGAATACAATACTTCCCCTACTTACCAGTAGAGAAAGTAAAATGGGGAAAAAACAACTGCTAAGCGAGTGAACACTATTGCTCTTGAAAAATTGTTGCAAGAGGTTAAAAGCCGCCTATAAATGGAATATTAAAAAAAAAAAAAAAAAAAAAAGCAGATTAGCCCTCTTTTCTTTGAGTAACCTACAGTGCTATCTGTTGGGCTTCATTTTAAATTCGATGTAGCCACAAAGCCTATGCTTGAATTTGCTTCAATATGGCGGATGGGCGGGGCCCCTGTCATGGCTGTCCCAGTGTAAACCGGAAGTAGGTACCATTGATGTTGTCACCCAGCCTAACACTTCGCCACTTTTTCTTTGGGGTAAGCGATCGTAACCTCAGTTCCATAACACGTATGGCAATTAAGGGACGCGGTTGAATTAGTTGAACACGCTGTGCTGGCATGGGTGTGGCGGCGGCAACTAATTTCACTTTCCCCTTTCCTTGCCTTGCATTTCAACATTTCACCTGCACAGAGAACAAACAGTCCACTCCAGTGGGCGACAATTAATTTGTCTAAACGTTAACGAAATTATAGTAGTAAATCCAAACATATGGTGAAATATGTTACAAAAGGCAACAGCACATAATACAGTTAAACATAAATTAACTGAGTTGTAAATATAAATACCGATACTAAATTAAGTGCATTATTAGTAATTACTAAGAAACTAACGGAACAATAAATTAAATAATTATTAAGAAAACCCTGCCTCTGGCGCGGAGGATCCAGGTTTGATCCCCGGTACCGGCATGGGATTTCCCCCCCGCTGGGAGGCCTGGTACGGGGTGCACTCAGCCTCGTTAGGTCCCTGAGGGGCCAATTCAGGAGCTATCCTGATAGAAAGGTAGCGTCCCTAAAAGGTCAATGTAGTCGCCTTACGGTCGGGGGAGTCGGCGTGCTGACCCCCGCCACCCCCAACCTGCACTCCTCCGTGGCCTTGGCTGCGGCTGGAGGACGCAGCGGCCGGGCGATGAGGGTAACCTCTGAATAAGGGGAAGACGCCCTAGGGAAATTAAGAAAACAAAAAATAAGGATAAACGTCTGATGTGTTGCACTCACATGACTTTCTCTACTCTTGTACTAACTATTCTTACAATCTCTTATTCCTCTAACGGGGATATGGGCGATATCAAATATTTTAAGGCTTTTAACTTTCCTTCTCTTTGCACGATTAGCATATAAACAAATGAATAGCGAAGTTCCATTTCATAGAAGTACAAATTCTCTAAAACTTACACAAATAACGAGGAATATCTCTAAAATGGTTCACTCTACAAACAATTTATTTGGACATAAATTGTGTGTTTTAGCAAGATCTACGTTTTTTGTATAGTAAGATGTGGTCTATCTCTTACGGTTTACCAGTTATGCAGAAGTCATCGAGAGTAAATAGGACTTCATGGGCTATAGCCAGAAAATTCAAGATATACATTTGATTTATCATAAAAATATCTCGAACATATGGCATTTTAACCAAAACCGTTAGAGACATTTTCAAGAAAATAGATTTTTTTTTAAAAATTGTCCATGTAAAGAGTAGTTTAGGGTGAAGCAATTTTCTTCAAAAACTTCGAGTTGCATCCTACAAACTTTGATTTTTAAGCGACTTTTCGTGTTTGAGTTTGCTGCCCACAGATTGGCGCGCGCGCAGATTTTTTTCTAAAGATGCTCTTTTTATTTGGGGGGCCTCAAAAGATGTATTTCCAGTGAAATCTCAACATCGAATTTTTGGATGGAATAGAATACTTCCTCTTCTTTACGCCTCTATGTATGAAATAGTGGGAATAATTTATGGACGATTTATAGAAGGAACGACAATTGGTAGAGAAAGTCATGTGAATGTGATACAGCAGATTTTAAACATCCTGCTTGTTAGCTAGTTAAATTTATTCAACTAGTGATGTATATTTGAAGCTAGTTATAGTGAAAGCAAGGCAATTTTGAATAATAACATTGCTTGAGGCCACTGTTAATTCGATTATGATTCCTGAGAGTAAATGAGGTTGAAGACATTTAAATGGTTCACTGAACAGAAGAGTGGAGTCAATATGGGAAACATAAAAACCAGTTTTTTGACAGTTTTGACGCTCACCTCTGTTCTCTTGTCACGCGCTGACATATCCCCGCCCCTTAATTACATGCGTCAGGTCATACTCCAGCTCTGCTATTTTTTATGCTCCAGCGTGTCAGTTTTACGTGAGGTGATAGTTAAAACGTTCCGTCCATTTTTGATGTTTGAGGGAGCTCAACCCTCTCCCACTTGGCACTCTTCGTCACGATCCCCTCTCCCCCCTCTCCCCCTCTTTACACGTGACGTACTTCATAATTAGCCTTGAAATGTAACAACAGCAGGTCGAATGGATTAGAGCTCAGCTGTCAGTCGCTGGCGAACGTTCCGTTACCTAGTACAGGACTCGCATCATCCAACAGAGAAGTTAAACACTAGCTCTTCTCATTATGCCTGGCTGCCTCTAAGTCGCTGTAATTCTGACGCACAATCTGGTGTGGAGCTAAGCGATAACGGTAAACGAGAGAGAGAGAGAGAGAGGCACGATAACTACATTCTCTTCTCCATTTTACTGCCTACATTTAGTCCTAAAGGCAAACTTGCTCGTAGTTACGTTATTTAGATTGTATACTCATCGTGTTCGTTCAATTAGGAGATAATAGAACTTCTCTGTGCCTGGGAAATATCGTATGTCCATCACTGAACCATCGCTTACACGGGTTTCCAGTTCGCAATTCTAGTAGCAGTATCCCTTCGTACAGCGTTAAACTATTATTAGAAACTACTCATCCAAGTTCAACTATTTCTTAAGGGACACTGGGAGTGAAATTTTGGTCAAAATTGTCAAAAAGTCGAAATTTTTTTTTTTTACCTTAAAATGTTCCTGGAACACCTGTGCATTTGGATCAGCTAACATTTTTCATATCCCCCACTCCATGTGGTCATTACGGCCCTTTCAAATAGCGCTCTTCCCTTAACGTACACAGGATGCTCCTATATAAAAGCCTGTTTTTCTCAAAACTACATTTCTACACATTCCAAAAGAAGGTCGCGCCTAAGTTTTGCTTCAAATTCAATGAAAATTTCCAAAAGTATTCATAAATAGCAGCTAAACAAAACTAATATTCAATATTGATGTTATCATTAACATGAATTCCAAAAACATTTTTTCTGTATGAAAAAAATCAATAATTTTTAAGATTAAATTTTCTTTGTTATTAAAAAACTATGTACAGCATAATTAGCAAACGTATTTGAAATATATCTTCATACAATTGTTACCCATGATTTAGAGCATCAGTTTTGCCAATATAAATTAATTTTGAAAAATCAATAGAGCTCTATTTTGAAAATGTGCCTATTAAATTCAGAAAATAATTTATATATCATAAACGAATTATCCAATTTTAATGAAATTTGGTGTACGTCCTATTCTCATGTAAATACAAACACAGTAAAAATTTATCAAGAAAAATCTATCAAGAAATGTGGAACTTTCAAATTTCACTCCCAGTGACCCTACCTCGCGAGTCACACTTGCTTCGCCCACACCACACGCTTTAGCAGTAAATTGTTACATATTTATAAAATCGACTTCATTTCTTTCTTCATTATTTTAACATCTTTTAATGAATACTCCACAAAATCTGCCTTTTAGGCTATCCCTACATTCATTACTTAAATCCATTGCAAGAATTTGCACCTGCTTTGTCATTGCTAAAGGATAAAGGATGCATTAGGGTGTATATGCTTTCATTATCTGAGGATAGATGGCACAACATTCACAGATACCACACATTTTTCATTTATACTATTGTTTTAGACCTAAGCTGCAATTTTGGGCCGTAGTATTAAATATCTAATTCTGTATTTATTTTGGTGACTGAGAAAACACGAAAAAGCCCCAGTTAGATTAGTGGGATCACAGAATTTGAACCTGGGATTTCTTGAACGTGGCCAACAGACCTCATCGCCTGTTATATAGGTGGCCTTTCCCTTGGAACAGGCGCATTCTGAGTCCTTGAATTTTAATTAATTTTTAATCACTTTCGGTGAAATATTAACATCGAATTTTTGCACTGAATACAATACTTTTCCTACTTACTATACGTGGTAAAAAGGACGAAATTAGTTCTTTGCACTGTTAAAATTATCCATTAGTAAACTTGCAACCTCTGCAAGAAATTCATCCATTGGCGAGAATACCTACTCCGCAATTGTTTTCTGTTTATAGACAGTTATAGTAACCTTAATTGTAAAGACAACGAAATAGTACAGACGAGACTGTCTGCGACTGCACTCGTTTCAGGATTATCTTAACTTAAACTGTCTAGAGCTCGTGCCCAGGTACAAGGTACATACACTTTATGTATTCTTTTTTACTTTCTCTACTGGTAAGCAGGGTAAGTATTGTATTCCACCCAAAAATTCGATGTCAAGATTTCACCGGAAATATATCTTTTGAGACCCCCTGAATCCAAAAAAAGCATTTTTAGAAAAAGGTCCGTGTGTGTGTATGTGTGTCAGTCTGTCAGTCTGTGGACAGCATAGCTCAACAACGAAAAGTCGGTTAAAAACCAAAGTTGGTATTTAAGTTTAATATCTTTCAAGGATGCGACACCAAGATTTTGAAGAAAATAGCCCCACCCTAAACTACCCTATACATGGAAAATTTTTCTAAAATTTTGATTTTCTTGAAAATGGCTCTAACGATTTTGATTAAAATGTCATATGTTTGAGATATTTTGATGATAAATGAAATGTATATCTTGAATTTTCTGGCTATAGCCCCTGTAGTCGTATTTACTCTGGACGACTTTTGCATAACTGGTAAACCGTTAGAGATAGACCAAATTATACTATACAAAAAATGTAGATCTTGCTAAAATACACAATTTATGTCCCAATAAATTTTCTTGTAGGGTGAACCATTTCGGAGATGTTCCTTGTTATGTGTGTGAGTTTCGGAAAACATAGAACTTTCGTGAAATGGATCATCGTTGTTCATTTTTTTATATGTTAAGTGTGCAAAGACAACAGAATCTCAAAGCTTTAAAACATTTGAGTATCGCACAAAGCCTACTGTATTCTAATATTCCCCTTGCACCTACAAGGAAATAAGCAATAAGTTGTACAAATGTTTGTCTTAACTAACACGAAGAAGATATAGCAATAAGAGTTTGTAAAAATGGTTAGTACAAGAGTACAAGAGTAGAGAAAGTCATATGAGTGCAACACATCAGATTTTTTAGTATTTGGCTACGACAATATAAAAAGTATACACCGAGCCAGATGGCAGGGTCAGATTTGAGGCCACCAGGAATCGAACCGGTACCTCCGAGTGTTTACGACATAGCTGTTTTCCTCAAGAAAGTACACTGTATTCCATCGGAGACACTTACGGAGTGTATTACAACACCTTAATTTGCAGTAATTACTAGCTAATTCTTGTATGAAGCATTATCCTTAAGAAAAGCATCTTGCTCAAGTATTTTATAGTAAATGCACGACTCTTGTCATTCTTTCTGGCTCCAGGCTTCTCTCAAGACAAGCTTGCTTGCAGTTGAAAGGATAGGCAAGTAAATTTAATTTCCTCGAGTGTTCTTATACACCAGCTTACATTTCTGAAGAAGGTACTTGTGTTTAAGCGTCTCGTATTTGCTTTTAGAGGGAAACTTCTGCACACATTCCATTCAAAACCTATGCCCTTCCTGGTAACGTCTATCTTTTCTCAGCCGTGCTAGACCCACAAACTTTAGCTATTACTTATTAGTATAATTCTGATATTTAACAAAAAAAATCTGATGTATTACACTCACATGACTTTCTCTACTCTTGTACTGACCATTTTTACAAACGCTTATTGCTATATCTTCTTCGTGTTAGTTAAGATAAACATTTGTACAAATTATCTTATTGCTTATTTCCTTGTAGGTGCAAAGGGAATATTAGAATACAGCAGGCTTTGTGCGATAATCAAATCTTTTAAAGCTTTGAGATTCCGTTCTCTTTGCACGCATAATATAAAAAGTGAACAACGTTGTTCCATTTCACGAAAATTTTAAGTGTTTCGAAACTCACACACATAACAAGGAATATTTCCGAAATGATTCACTCCACCAAAAATGTATTTCGACATAAATTATGTGTTTTAGTGAGATCTATATGTTTTGTACAGTAAGATTTGGTTTATCTCTTGCGGTTTACAAGTTATTCAAAGGTCATCCAGAGTAAACAGGATTACATAGGCTATAGCCAGAAAATTCAAAATATACATTTCATTTGTCATCAAAATGTCTTAAACATATGACATTTTAATCAAAATTTTTAGAGCCATTTTCGAAAAATGTTCCATGTAAAGTAGTTTAGGGTGGAGCTATTTTCTTCAAAATATTCGTGTCGGATCCTTGAAAGACACTAAATTTAAATGCTAGTTTTGGTTTTTAACCTACTTTTCGTTTTTGAGTTATGTTGTCCACAGACTGACACACAGACACACACACCTTTTTCTAAAAACGCTTTTTTTTTTATTCAGGGGGTCTCAAAACATATATTTCCGGTGAATTCTGGCCATCAAACTTTTGGGTGGAATACAATACTTCTACTTACAGTAGAGAAAGCAAAAATACTGGACTGGACTTTTGTCGTTTTCTCACACTATTTATCCCACCATTATTTTAATAAATGCCTTTATTTAACATAGATACAATTTTAAATTTGTAAGAACACATACATATTTTTGTTTTTGTATATCTGAGAAGCAAGAGGTTTGGCTCCAAAGAGTGTGCTTTGTTAAACATTATTATGCTGGTTGAGGCTATGTTAAATACTTTTAACGCTATTCACTATGCGACAAATAGTTATGTTAATATTGAAAATTTTCGGTAGTAAAATGTGCAATGAAGGTCATTAAATCACTAAAACGTAAGTATTGAAGTAACAAGATCCAGCAAAACAAGACCGCCGTCGTTTCCACTTCCTGTTGTAGATGCACGGTTAACTTGGAATTCTTACTAAAACCCCGCACCCTGCTCATTATGTAAGTTCAGCATCTGGCAAGGATTCGACAAAGAGGTTTTCAGGAAAACTTCCCTAATCCAAACTACTCTTCCCATAGAAAATATTTGGAAACTACTGATTTTCTCAAAAAATGGCGCTAACCACTTTAATTACGTCGCCATATATTTTCATCACAAATTAAATAAAGCTTAAATTTTCTGGGTATAGTCGACATAATTAGCAAACTGTAAGACACAATATTTATCCTTGACTATTTCACTTTTGAAGACGTCTTTACGATATACGTTGGTGTAAACGCGGCAGTCGGTTGTAAAATATACTTCTTGTATGACTCCTTCAGTAGCTCATTGCACTATATATCAATTAAAAACTCTGTGCTTAATTTTATTTCTTCCCTTTTCTTCTTTCATTGTTAACCCGCGTCGTATGAATGATTTAAACTCTCCAGGAATTAGAACTTAGCGCTTTGGGTCACAGACAAACTAGATCAGAGGAAGGATGGGCATCCAGAATTGTGATATGAGGGTGAGAAAGCAGCTGATATGAAATTATAGCGAAATGGATAAAAGAAAATATGATAATAGCAGATGCGGCGTGGTAACGTGTGCGATTCGCATTTGGAAGGTCGATACCTCGCGATCGCGCATTCTGACTTGGGTTTTTCTGTGGTTCCCGCTTGTGAGTAGGTGAATCCTGGGGTGGACTCTCTTCTCCACGTGTTCCTTTTTCTTCACTTCTCATTTCCCTCCCTTGTCATATCAGGTTTGGTTACTAGCGTGGTACGTCTGGCGCCTTTGTTCACCACGATTCCCACATACGATCCCCTGGGATCAAACCCGGGCCACCTTTTTGAGAAGTGAGCGCCCCATTCACTGGGCCATAGTACCACTCACTTTCATTTCTTTAAAGTTCGTGAATAAATTAATCTATAAGAAATAAGTGCATTTATTCAGTTTTCTGGGGTACTAAACATAGGCAGCTCGTGGGCCACATTCGGCCCCCAGGCCATAGTTGGAAAACCCTTATTTCCAATATAAGCTGCCTCATGTTTAAGAAGTATTATCACGTGGGATTTGCTCCGTTCTCTTGGTGGAAAGATACTCCGCTAATAGTGGACCAGCACGCTGTGCCCTTTTGTTTACATTAGGCACGTACTTAGATGGAATGGAGCGAACGGAATGACCTACCTTATTGTTCAGCGATGCTCAACAGAGTGTGCACTAACATATGGTTGACACTATCATTGTCTTGTTCTACTTAGCTTGTATCTCAGAAACGTGAATGTAGCCTACGCAACTGTGTTCCCATTCCATTGTTGAGCACATTAATGGACGTGGTGTTTCTATAATCCGACATGGTACTCAATGTCCAGGGACGACTATGCGTTACATATAATATGCTGCGTTATTTAATTGCTAGTACAAAATTATACTTATGAAAACAAGTCTGCTAAAATTTTGTTGAATTTCAACAAAACTGTGAATG
Source organism: Tenodera sinensis (assembly GCA_030765045.1). Taxonomy (NCBI): domain Eukaryota; kingdom Metazoa; phylum Arthropoda; class Insecta; order Mantodea; family Mantidae; genus Tenodera; species Tenodera sinensis. The sequence continues at coordinate 22,484,298 of CM060965.1, forward strand.
AACATCCCTAAAAATTAGTCTAGATATAACCTATAGGTATAAAGACCACTGCCTCTATAGGGTGTTTTACTTGGGGGCAAATGCACTTTTGAGGTGTCATCTTTTATGCAATTAAAATTATTTAATTATCATTATTTCTATGATAGTTATACATATCGAGGTTTCCAACGAAACACTGGTGCCTTTTTTAGACGTGGCGAATGAGCTTGATAGGATCTGCGCCACTAACCTAATGCAAATTGATGGTGGGGGTAACTTCTGCGTTTCCTACTTGAATGAACAAGACACTGGTGATAATGCGAGCGTAACGTACTTAATCATGCACTCTTCTGCGATGTTTACTACCCAGAAGGGGAATATTAGAATACAGTAGGCCTTGTACGATAGTCAAATCTTTCAAAGCTTTGAGATTCCGTTCTCTTTGCACACTTAACATATAAAAAATGAACAACGGTGTTTCAGTTCACAAAAGTTTTAAGTTTTCCGAAACTCACACACATAACAAGGAATATCTCCGAAATGGTTCACCCTACAAGAAAACTTATTGAGACATAAATTGTGTATTTTAGCAAGATCTACATTTTTGTATAGTATGATTTAGTGTATCTCTAACGGTTTATCAGTTATGCAAACGTCGTCCAGAGTAAATACGACTATAGCGGTTATAGCCAGAAAATTCAAGAATACATTTCATTTGTCATAAAAATATACCAAACATACATTTTCAAAAAATCCTTAGAGCCATTTTCAAGAAAATAAAAATTTTCCATCTAAAGGGTAGTTTAGGGTGGGGCTATTTTCTTCAAAATCTTCACACAGACCTTTTTCTCAAAATGCTTTTTTTGGATTCTGGGAATCTCAAAACATATATTTCCGGTGAAATCTTGACATCGAATTTTTGGGTGGAATACAATACTTCCCCTACTTACCAGTAGAGAAAGTAAAAATGGCTGTATTGAGTATCCCTGAAACACTAAGTGACTAAAATATTTTTATGACAAACGTAATTCATATCTTGCATTTTTAAAAGCGTGTTCCGTAGGTTGGATTTACACCAGAATTCCCAGCTGTCAGCTTCCTAACAAATTTTAAAACTTGAAGGCCATTAGAAAGTTTTAAACACACTAAGTCCATGCTAGACAAAAGAACCATATATAGCCCCCGTTCCAACCGAGGAAAACGTAGAAGAGATAAGGCTTCGTGGCAAAAAAGCCAAGGAAACTGGTGTATCGCATTCCCGTAGATGTTCTTGAAGGCAGAATAATTAACTGCCTGCTCGCTATCCAGTGATTTATATCTGTAGGGAATAGGTGCTTGAAAAGAAAGTTAATGCAACAAGTGCTCAAACACTCGACGACTTACAAGGCAGTATATATCAAATCGGGGTTCTCCAATATTTTGACTATATAAGTTCCTCAAATGCCAGGCTTCTATAGACCAGATGGGCATTATTTGGAACTAAGCTAAGCGTATGATATTCATGTTTGTTTTCACCCTTTAACAGCTCTTGAATGCATCAACCTTCTGAGGCACTGCCCTACATAAAAATCTGATGTGTTGCACTCACATGACTTTCTCTACTCTCGTACTAACCATTCCTACAAACTCTTATTCCTATATCTTCTTCGTGTTAGTTAAGATAAACATTTGTACAAATTATCTTATTGCTTATTTCCTTGTAGGTGCAAGGGGAATATTAGAATACAGTAGGCTTTGTGCGATAGTCAAATATTTTAAAGCTTTGAGATCCCTTTCTCTTTGCACACTTCACATATAAAAAGTAAACAACGATGTTCCATTTTACAAAAGTTTTAAGTCTTCCAAAACTTACACACATAACAAGGAGTATCTCCGAAATGGTTCAACCTACAAAAACATTTATTTCCACATACATTATGTATTTTAACAAGATATACATTTTTGTATATTGATCTGGTCTATCTCTAACGGTTTACCAGTTACGCAAAAGTCGTCCAGAGAAAACACGACTACAGGGGCTATAGCCAGAAAATTCAAGATATACATTTCATTTGTCATAAAATATCTCAAACATATGACATTTTCATCAAAATCGTTAAAGCCATTTTCAAGAAAATCAAAATTTTCGAAAAATTTTCCATGTAAAGAGTAGTTTAGGGTTAGGCTATTTTCTTCAAAATCTTCTTGTCACATCCTTGAAAGACATTAAACTTAAATACCAAATTTGGTTTTTAACCGACTTTTCGTTTTTGAGTTATGCTATTGACAGACTGACACACACACAAGGATGTTTATCTAAAAATGCTGTTTATAGATTAAAGGTGTCTCAAAAAATATATTTCTAGTGAAATCTCGACATCGAATTTTCGGGTGGAATACAATACTTCCCCTACTTACCACTAGATAAAGTAAAAATGTAAACAGCGCGGTCGATATAAGGGGACACCTGGAGGGTATGCAACACACGTTACGTACATGTAATGCAGGTATACCGTAGTACCTACTCTTATGACGCCTACGGTGGTTTGAAACCTCTAGTCTGCACTGTACCCTAGTTCCTCCTTTTTCTTTCTTGTCATTGGATTTCTCGCTCTTGTATAATGCCTATCAAAATAGACTTCGTAGCAATTTGAACATTTTTGAGTAAGTGTATTTCTATACCACGACAAATGGTGCGCACATTTTAAATATTAATACATTTTTATATTTAATACAATACCTTCGCTTTTTGTTACTTCTAAGACGTGTTAGATAAGCTCAGATAGGCGCATGTGATGGAGTAATAGATTTCGTTTCAGTATTTCTCCAGACATCTTCACAGAAATGGCTTATTTTGCTGTAATACGAGAAAGCGTTGCCTGAAAGTTGAGGGCGAATAATGAAGTTAAAAATCAGTGATGATTTTAAGAGAATTACTGACAACATTTCTAGAAATCAATTGAATAATCGCATTAGTCAACCCCTTTTATACTTCCTGCCTGCGGCATTAAAAGCCTGCCTCCCTTCAATCGGCGCAAGTCGAGGCAGGAATTTATTGGATTCCTTGCTTCCTTTAATATCATATGATGGATAAGTTTAGACTCCGAAAGACTTGAGGCTAATTCTGCGCTTTAGTTGTTAATTTTATAATTTAAATAGTAAAGGATATCTACAAAGAACTTGACAGTGAGTAGCGATTAAACCTGTTTGAGTGTGTCGTCGGAGGTAGTTTGTGAGACACAAAGAGAGAGAGAGAGAGAATATTAGTGAAGTATGTGTCAAGGTTGTGATCGAACAGAACAGCTGTAAGTATTGGAAGTATTGTATTAGACACAAAATTTCGATGTGGAGATTTCAACAGAAATATGTTTTGAGACCCCCTGAATAAAAAAAGTATTTTTGGTAAATGGTCGATGTGTGTGTGTGTGTGTGTGTGTGTGTGTGTGTGTGTGTGTGTGTGTGTGTGTGTGTGTGAACAGATTAACTCAAAAATGAAAAGTCACTTAGAAATCAAAGATGGTACTTGAATTTAATATCTTTCAAGCATGCGACACCAAGGTTTTGAAGAAAATTCCTCTACCTTAAACTAACCTTTACATTAAAAATGTTTGCAGGATTTTAATTCTCTGAAAAATGACTTTAATGATTCTGACTAAAGTGTCATGTTATGGTAAATAAAATGTATATTTTGAATTTATGGGCATAGCCCATTTAGTCCAGTTTACTCTTGTTGACTTTTGGATAAGAAGTAAACCGTAAGAGATAGATTAAATTTTAATATATAAAAGATCTTACTTGAACACAATTTATATTCAATTTTGGAGTGACATTTGCTGTTATTTGTGTGGGTTTTACAATATTTAAAATTTTCTCATTTAGAAGGTCTTTATTCAGTTCTTTTTATATCTTGTCCGTGCAAAGAGAATGGAATTTCAAACCCTTCGACCAGTTTAAAATGTTTGGCTATCGCTCATAACCTACTGCATTCCCATATTCTGCAAATGCTTATCTCGACTGACATTAACATAGAGGAATAAGAGTTTGTAAGAGTAGTTAGTACAAAAGTGGACAAAATCATGTTAGTGTGACAGATCAGATTTCATTTTTTACATATTTTCCGGAGGCATTTCATGTGGGACAATAGCTCACTTCGTGCGTCCAGCATTCACTAGTACCCACGTCAGTGTCAAGGGGGGACACCTCGTCCACTGCGACCCCGAATGAAACCGGAAGCACGGACGAGAAAGGAGTCTGACTTAGCCCCCAGAGACGCACATCAGTCTCTAACAGTTCCAGATATTGACACCTGGCGCCCGAAGCCTATCCGCCGCTCAGGAAAAGGGCGATGAAGCGACCCTTGCGGCCAAAGAGGCAACTTCCTGGACAACCAGTGAAGTGTGTTTCCAATGAGCATGCAACTGTGCCATCTGTCCGCCAAAGTAGGAACCAACTGCCCTACAAACCGCACCTGGAAAGATGAGAAAAAGGAAGAGAAAGGAAGTCGTGGAGAAGATAAAAGCATTCGCCGAGGTGACATGGGAAACCACGGAAAAACCCATGCCAGAGAGCGCGGCCAGAGGGATCGAACCCGCGACCTACCGACGTTACCGACTGAGCCATCCCGCTCGGTAGAAGTGAAGTGAACATATTAAAGAGTGCAGCACTGTAGTGAACAGGGAGCACATCTGCTACACACGACGTGGCTTATAAGCAAACGCCATGTTTGATAAATGCCATAGGAGGATTTGACGCGTTGAATAAGTTGCGAACAGAGTTTGCGTGGTGAGGGGGGGGGGGGGACCGTCTTCATTTGGACAGACCCCAATCGCTCCGTGGTGATTTATCTTTTAATTTGGCGACCCTCTGCCTCGCCTTTCTCCACTTCATTTCAAGTTAATTAAAGCAGCAGCAGCAGCGACCCAGACATGCACTGCAGGATAACCGTTGCGGATTTATAGGTCGCCTGCGCTCTAGGCTTTGCTATCCAAGTTCCACAGGAGGATTAGCACAGAGGCTGCGGAACTGCTAATCTTTAACCTCTAGAGTAGCGCTGTGTCAACAGCTACAGGTTGCTTCTCTTATACCTATAAACTACCTTATAAATATCACAACTACACCTTTATAGTTAAAACTCACCAAAACTAATGGCCATTAGGACACGCACTTGTGAACGGCAGGTCCATGGATCAAATCTCTGCAGGACCGTTCTCACTGAATAAACTTTTTACTTTCCCTACTACTATAGAGGAAGTATTGTATTCCACCAAAAATTCGATGCCCAGATTTTATCGGAAACATATGTTTTGAGGCCACCACAATTCCCCCCCCCCCCAAAAAAAAGCATTTTTACAAAAAGATCCGCGCGCGCGCGCGCGTGTGTGTGTATGTGTGTGTGGACAGTCTGTGGATAGCATAACTCAAAAATCTGATGTGTTACACTCATATGACTTTCTCTACTCTTGTACTAACTATTCTTACAAACTCTTATTCCTATATCTTCTTTCTTGATAGTTGAGATAAACATTTGTACAAATTATCTTATTGCTTATTTCATTGTAGTTGCTTTGTGCGATAGTCAAATCTTCTTTGAGATCCAAAAAGCAACAACGATGTTCCATTTCACGAGAGTTCTAAGTTTTCCGAAACTCACACACATAACAAGGAATATCTCCGAAATAGTTCACTCTACAAGAAAATTTATTGAGACATAAATTGTGTACTTTAGCAAGATCTACATTTTTTGTGCAGTATAATTTGGTCTACCTCTAACGGTTTACCAGTTATGCAGAAGTCGTCCAGAGTAAATACGACTACAGGGGTTATAGCCAGAAAATTCAAGATATACATTTCATTTGTCATCAAAATAGCTCAAACATATGACATTTTAATCAAAATCCTTAGAGCTATTTTCAAGAACATAAAAATTTTCGAAAACGTTTCCATGTAGCACCAACTTTGGTTTTTAACCAACTTTTCGTTTTTGAGTTATGCTGTCCACAGACTGACAGACACACAGACTGACACACTGACACACACATGGACCTTTTTCTAAAAATGCTTTTCTTTGGATTCAGGGGGCCTCAAAATATGTACTTCCGGTGAAATCTCGACATCGAATTTTTGGGTGGAATACAATACTTCCCCTACTTACCAGTAGAGAAAGTAAAAACGAAGAGTCGGTTAGAAACCAAAGTTGGTATTTAAGTCTAATGATTTTCAAGGATGAAGATATTGAAGAAAATTTCTCCACCCAAAACTACCTTTGCATAAAAATTTTTTCAAAAATTTTGATTTTCCTGAAAATGGCTTCAACGATTTTGATTAAAGTATCATATGTTTGAGATATTTTTTATGACAAATGAAATATATATTTTAAATTTTCTGGCTATAGCCAATCAGCTCCTACTTACTCTGGACTACTTTTGCATAACTAGTAAACCATTAGAGATAGACCAAATCATACTATACAAAAAATGTAGATCTTGCTAAAATACACAATTTATGTCTCAATAAATTTTCTTGTAGGGTGAACTATTTCGGAGATATTCCTTGTTATGTGTGTCAGTTTCGGAAAACTTAAAACTCTCGTGAAATGGAACATTGTTGTTCCTTTTTGGATCTCAAAGCTTTTAAAGATTTGACCATCGCACAAAGCAACTACAAGGAAATAAGCAATAAGATAATTTGTACAAATGCTTATCTTAACTAACACGAAGAAGATATAGGAATAAGAGTTTGTAAGAATGGTTAGTACAAGAGTAGAGAAAGTCATGTGAGTGCAACACATCCGATTTTTAAAGGTATCTAAATAAATATTATTTCAACTTTATAAATATAAATAAACTATATTTTATTTGCTCAAAGCATACGTAAACTTTATTGGAAAACTCTAAAAGAGTAAACATTTTCTGTATAGATATTTAGATATCCATTTCAATTACTTTTCATCAGCCTATGGGTTTGGAATAGTCAGCTGCAGAGTTGAATTTAATTAAAATGAACCGTCATTTAAAAAATAAATACTTTAGGAGCTGTGTTCTGCCGGTAGATATTTAGATATTACTTTAAAAGTATATATGTTGGAACGTTAGTAAAGAACTATATAGGAAATTTTATCTATAAAATAAGGCAAATTTCAAAGAATTTTGCATTTTTTTTTTGCGTTTTTTGAGATTAATATCTAAAAAATATATACTGTTACTGAAAAGCTATACCGCTTATTTAAAATACTAGAATAATAGAATAATTAAATAAATACAGGGTGTTAGAGGTGCGAGTGTTTCAATGAAACAACTTCGCTATAGGGAATAACGCCCGGGCAAAACCGAAGTTATAGTGACATTTTTATAACCGGTCTGATATACATATTTTCCGAGAAATACTTGAATAGACGCGTGGTGGTACCACTGCTGCTTATCGAGCGGCGGGCGCGGGTTCGATTACCGGTACTGGCGTGGAAATTTTCTTCCACTGGGAGACGTGGTCCGGGGTGCACTCAGCCTCGTTAGATCCCTAGGTCGTAAATTTTAAAAGTAGCGGCACTTGGTGGCCAGGACTGTATAACCGGCCGGGAAGAACCGGATCATCTCCGGCACTGCACCCCAGTCATGACGCCCGCGGTGAACAGAAATCGGGAAGTAGGCCTTGGTTCACAAAGGGCTGTTCTGTCACAGGGTTAAGTTTACCTGAACAGAGTACCACTTGAAACAGCGTCAAGTGATGGAAAAATTCAAAGCAGTGTTAACGAATATCTCAGCTAAGGCTGATGCCACACAAAAGGTTATTTTAAACTAATTCTGAGTTTTAAAAAGCTCTACAATGTTTCTGTGTATTACGTGTATATATTTCTCTTATATTTTAACTTTTATATAAAATACACTATATTCATTTCAATGAAGAAATCTTCATAGGCTTTCCCAGAAAGTTCACGTTATAAACTTTATTTGTCATGTATCTTAAATATATTGTATTTTAACGAATATCATTAGAGCCATTTACGAGAAAAATAAAGTTGAAACATATTCCTATTAAAGTTTTGTTTGAGGTAGAGGCACTTGTGTCATATCTTTGGAAAATTCTAAGCTTAAATATCAAGTTTGGTATTTATTGGACATTTCGTTTCAGAGTAATGATGGTCACAGGAATGAACACGTGGGTCCTCTTTTCGTTCAGAGGTCCTGAAAACATTTATATCCGGTGAAATCATCGGACTTTCACCGGAAATATATGTTTTGGCATCCCTTGAATAAAAAAACGTATTTTTAGAAAAAGGTCTTTGTGTGTGTGTGTGTGTGTGTGTGTGTGTGTGTGTGTGTGTGTGTGTGTGTGTGTGTGTGTGTGTGTGTGTGTGTGTCTATGGACAGCATAACTCAAAAACGAAAATATTAAAAACCAAAGTTGGTATTTAAGTTTGATGCCTTTCAAGGATGCGACACGAAGATTTTAATGAAAATAGCCCCACACTAAACTAGCCTTTACATGGAAAATTTTTCTAAATTTTGATTTCTTGATTAAAATGTCACATGTTTAAGATATTTGTATGAAAAATGAAATGTATATTTTGAATTTTCTTGCTATAGCCTATGGAGTTCTGTTTACTCTGGATGACTTTTAAATAACTTGTAAACCGTAAGATATTGTAACTTTGGTTGTGGGTGTGAAGTAAAGAAGACAGATGTAGTCGAGATAAAGAAACACTTTTATTTCCGTAAACAGTAACTTTGTACACTCGTTGCAACAACAAGAAAGTCTTTTCCCATTCACCAACAGCACGGCTCCGAACTAGTAACACAACAACTGTCCCTTCTCCGTCGGCACAACTCTCCACATCGTCTGTCCGTCTCCGTCGGCACGACTACTCAACCTTCACATACGTCTGACTGACTGCTGTCGCACTTTACCGCTATTTATATCTCCCAGGCACTATATTGGAAAGTTCGGGAAAGCTCAGTTATTTTGCGGTGAAATACAAAGTAGAAGATTCCAGTAGCCTCTATCCTTTTCTCTCTTTCGGCAAGCGCCCCAACAATGCGGCCATTCTCTGTCTCTTTCCTTCGGCTCCTTTGCGGTAGTGCCGACAATAATGCGATGGGTGACAATTGCGGCTGTCGGCAATTAGATGCGGCGGGCGCGGTGACACTGCTCCCTCCTCAGAGCTGGTCGTCCCGACCAGCACTATCACTGCGGCATCTCCCTTGCGCCTCGGTGGATTAACCCATCGAACCTCTTCTCCAGGAGGCACGATCCTAGGTATCGCTGTTGGATAGTGTCCCTTGGTCCAGGTAGGACGATGTATGCCATCCTGCTTCGAAATTCTGCAACAGTACCGCCGGTCTTGACGGTCCCTCGTCCAGTTGCCCTTCTTCCTGGTGTGTTGACGGGCCATCCTGCGCACTTGGAAACGGCTCACTGGGTACCATGTCCGCCGACCTCTCTGGCGCACCTTCGCAGCCACCTTGCTTCCGATGGGTCCGGCAACAAACCCCACCACATCCGCGCGAGTCGCGTCCACCGCTGCACTCGTGTTCACTCGTGCTCGGCACGGCCTCTCCTGTATCCTGCCGTCCACGATGATGTCCACCATTCTTCCGTTCACGGCACTATGCGTCAGGTGATTGGATGGCTCCGACGGTCCCCCCATGTCACACGCCAAGTCGGTTCTCGCGTGATGCTCGTTTGCTTGTGCGCTTCCCTGCTGATCGTCCTGCACGTCGTATCCTGGTTGGTTACGTACCCGACACACTCCTCCAGAGGATCCTCGACGACGTCTCTGAACTGCCCCTTTGTCTTCCCCGAGACGTACACTTTCGTTATCTGAAACGGGCGCAACTGTCGCCTCGGCCACTAGGTGCTCCCTCCCCGGGTCTGTGCTATTCCGTCTGCCCCTGGCATCCAGTACTTTGACGCTCTCGTCAACTCTTACTACCAGGGCGCCAAGACGTTCCCCGTCGTCCTCCACGACGTCCACATGCTGGCAGAGGTCTTCCACCTTTTCGCCGAGTTCTTCCATGCCTTCCGTCACGCCAATCAGTTCGCTGAGTTGTTCCACGTCTTCCGTCATGCCAATCAGTCCGCCGAGTTGTTCCACGTCTTCCGTCACGCCAATCAGTTCGCCGAGTTGTTCCACGTCTTCCGTCACGCCAATCAGTTCGCCGAGTTGTTCCACGTCTTCCGTCACGCCAATCAGTTCGCCGAGTTGTTTCACGTCTTCCCTCACATCATCTGAAACGGGCGCAACTGTCGCCTCGGCCACTAGGTGCTCCCTCTCCGGCTCCGCGCTATTCCGCCTGCCCCTGGCATCCAGTACTTTGACGCTCTCGTCAACTCTTACTAGCAGGGCGCCAAGACGTTCCCCGTCGTCCTCCACGACGTCCACGTGCTGGCAGAGGTCTTCCACCTTTTCGCCGAGTTCTTTCACGTCTTCCGTCACGCCAATCAGTTCGCCGTCAATTTTCGCCGATAGCTCCGTCTTCATCTCTTTCAGCTCGGCAGCGAGGTTGTCGTTTCTCGTCTTCATTTTGGCAACGAGGTTGACGTTTGCCGTCTTCATCTCTTTCAGCTCGGCAGCGAGGTTGTGTCTCGTCTTTATTTCTTCCTTCAGCTCGGCAAAGAGGTTGTCGTTTGCCGTCTTCACTTTGGCAACGAGGTTGTCGTATGACGTTTCCATTTTGGCAAATAATTCTTTCATCATTGCCATCATCCTGGTTTCCGAATCTCCCTCCATCTTGGTTCTAACGTTGCAACTTCTAACGACGATGTAACGAAACTAGAAGCAATTCGACGAATCCCACTTCTGACACCAGTGTAACTTTGGTTGTGGGTGTGAAGTAAAGAAGACAGATGTAGTCGAGATAAAGAAACACTTTTATTTCCGTAAACAGTAACTTTGTACACTCGTTGCAACAACAAGAAAGTCTTTTCCCATTCACCAACAGCACGGCTCCGAACTAGTAACACAACAACTGTCCCTTCTCCGTCGGCACAACTCTCCACATCGTCTGTCCGTCTCCGTCGGCACGACTACTCAACCTTCACATACGTCTGACTGACTGCTGTCGCACTTTACCGCTATTTATATCTCCCAGGCACTATATTGGAAAGTTCGGGAAAGCTCAGTTATTTTGCGGTGAAATACAAAGTAGAAGATTCCAGTAGCCTCTATCCTCTTCTCTCTTTCGGCAAGCGCCCCAACAATGCGGCCATTCTCTGTCTCTTTCCTTCGGCTCCTTTGCGGTAGTGCCGACAATAATGCGATGGGTGACAATTGCGGCTGTCGGCAATTAGATGCGGCGGGCGCGGTGACAATATAGACAAAATCTTTCTGTACAGAAAATGTAGGTCTTGCTAGTATACACAATGTCTGAATAATTTTTTTTATAGAGTGAACCATTTTGGAGATATTCCTTGTTATAGGTGTCAGTTTCGGAAAACTTAAAGCTTTAGTGAAATGGAACATCGTTGTTCATTTTTTATATGTTAAGCATGCAAAGAAAACAGAATCTCAAAGCTTTAAAACATTTGACTATCGCACAAAGCCTACTGTATTCCAATATTCCCCTTGTACCTACAAGGAAATAAGCAATAAAATAATTTGTACAAATGTTTATCTTAACTAACACGAAGAAGATATAGGAATAAGAGATTGTAAGAATGGTTAGTACAAGAGTGGAGAAAGTCATGTGAGTGCAACACATCAGACTTTTTAAAATGGAACTCAATACGTGCCCTGCGTTCTCTTTATACAGATGGCAAAGAAAGTAAAAGTGATAACTGATAGACATGATGTATATTACCATCATTTATTCATAAATTCCCATAGTTTCTCGTATATCAATGAAGATTCATGTTGTGAATGTTTGCACGAAATAAACGCTTCAGTTCTCCTGTCTAGCTAGTAGGTATTGGGAAGAGGGTAGGTACGGTCATAGGTCGTAACAAACAGAGTCAATATTTGGTTTAACTCCACCGTCACGGCTTGCCTGCCTGCCTGCTTGCTTCTCTTCAGACTCGGTGTGCACTACCGAGAGATTCTGATGGTGCCAGTTTGTTTAAATGAGTGATAGGAAACCTTTGTCTTCCTGTTTGTCAAGAACAAACATTATCGCAAATATGACCTTCTAAAGAACGTTTTGTTCTATTTGCTCCTGTCTAAACGCGTAACACATACATTTTTTAAAACGTCTCTTAAACAAATATTTAAGAATGAATGGATTGAATGAAATAGTGCCCATAAATGTTAAAGATCATTCATCTTTTCAGGATATGGGGGTAATCTACAGAAACCTCATCTGTGCCTCTTGAATAAAAACAACAACAACAACAACAACAACAATAATAATAATAATAATAATAATAATAATAATAATAATAATAATAATAATAATAATAATAATGACAATAATGACAATAACATTGACAATAACATTGACAATAACATTGACATTAATAACAATAACAATAGAAAAGTGTTGCATCTTCCATAATGGACTATCAATCAGGGGTCATTTTGTTCATGCTATCTTATATATTTAAACGAGCAATTCTTGTATATATATATTTTCCGCGCAACTTGGAAACGGCTCTGACTTCGATCAAATTCTGTATTCAGATAGGGTTTTGCTTTTTAACTTCAGCTGTATAGGTGTAATTCCCGAAAAAACGCGATTTTACATAAAAAATAACATTTTCTTATTCCCGCTTCTACTGCGCAATTCTTGTATATATATTCCAGGTATTTCAGAGACGACTCTAAAGATTTGGTTAAATTTTTGTATACATGCATATTACCTTCACAGTGTTTTCTCTATTCATTTTTAGGTTACACATTCACATCTCTTTCTCTACTCACTCTTCTATAAACAATTTTCCATAAAAAACGTGATTTTGCATCAAGAAACATTTTTATTCGCACTTTTAAAATAAGTCATACCATGTTCTATAGGTTTGAAATATAAATGCTATTACGTTCACACTGTTTTCTCCTCTCACTTTTAGGCAACACATTCATATCTCTTTCTCTACTCACTCTTCTAGAAATAAATATACAATTTTTTGTATGTTTAAAGTAGAGATGCTGCATATTACATTCACAGTGTTATCTCTACTTACTTTTAGGTAACACGTTCACATCTCTTTCTCTACTCACTCTTCTACAAACAATTTTACATAAAAAACGTGATTTTGCATCAAGAAACATTTTTATTCGCACTTTTAAAATAAGTCATACCATGTTCTATAGGTTTGAAATATAAATGCTATTACGTTCACACTGTTTTCTCCTCTCACTTTTAGGCAACACATTCATATCTCTTTCTCTACTCACTCTTCTAGAAATAAATATACAATTTTTTGTATGTTTAAAGTAGAGATGCTGCATATTACATTCACAGTGTTATCTCTACTTACTTTTAGGTAACACGTTCACATCTCTTTCTCTACTCACTCTTCTACAAACAATTTTCCATAAAAACGTGATCTTGCACCAAAAACACCTTTATCCCCACTTTGAAAATAAGTCATACCATAAGCCGTAAGAGATAGATAAAATTACTGTATAAAAATGTAGATCTTGTTAAAGCAAATATACAATTTATCTGCAAATTATTTTTGTTTTGTGGAGTGAACCTGCGTGCGTGTATGTGACTGTGTGTCAGACAGTTGGAGACGTGATTCGTCACATCGGAATTGTTTGTGTGAAGCAGTTTCAGTCAGTGTGACCGTCGAAGTGAGACAGAGACAGTAGAAAGATTGAACTAAGTATCAAGGTTACGAAGAACTGTAGACAGTGTCAACGATAAAACGAAATTGTGCTTCAGTTTTAGAAGAGAATACGAGTATAAAGTGACTATATAAGATAGCTGCCATTTATATATTTGTGGAATATAATATTAGAAGGAAGTATTGTATTCCACCCAAAAGTTCGATGTCGAGATTTCACCGGAAATATGTTTTGAGACCCCCTGAATAAAAAATAGTGTTTTCAGAAAAAGCTCCGCTTGTGTGTGTGTGTGTGTGTGTGTGTGTGTGTGTGTGTGTGTGTGTGTGTGTGTATGTGTGTGTGTGTCTATGTCAATCTGTGGGCAGCATAACTCAAAAACGAAAAGTCGGTTAAAAACCAAAGTTGGTATTTAAGTTTAATGTCTTTCAAGGATACGACACGAAGATTTTGAAGAAAATAGCCCGAACCTAAACTACCCTTTACATGGAAAATTTTTCGAAAATTTTGATTTTTTTTGAAAATGGCTCTAACGATTTTGATTAAAATGTCACACGTGTGAGATATTTTTATGACAAATGAAATGTATATCTTGAATTTTTAGCCATAGTCACTGTAGTATTTACTCTGTACGACTTTTGCATAACTGGTAATCCGTTAGAGATAGACAAAATCATACTATACAAAAAATGTAGATCTTGCTAAAATACACAATTTATGTCTGAATAAATTGTTTTCTAGAGTGAAGCATTTCGTAAATATTCCTTGTTACGTGTGTGAGTTCCGAAAAACTTATAAAAACTTTCGTGAAATGGATCATCGTTGTTCATTTTTTTATATGCTAAGCATGCAAAGAGAACGGGATCTCACAGCTTTAAATGATTTGACTATCGCACAAAGCTTACTGTATTCTAATATTCCCCTTGTACCTACAAGGAAATAAGCAATAAGATAATTTGTACAAATGTTTATTTTAACTAACACGAAGAAGATATAGGAATAAGAGTTTGAAAGAATGGTTAGTACAAGAGTAGAGAAAGTTATGTGAGTGCAACATATCAGATGTTTTGTATGGAATGAAGTAACCCCTTTACCTTCGGTAGCCAAACGGTAGGGAATGTTGAATCTCGTATTTATGGTTGTATTGCAGTGCATATTGACGTTTTATTGCATGACCTCGATATGGAGGCCGCAGATACAGGGCAGTGAAACGAGAGGTTTAATATTAATTTATTTATGTTCTATTTGCTGCTGTTACCGCTTTGGTTCACCTCCCTCTTTGTGTTAATGACAAGTGCAGTTGTCCACACACACATACATGCACACTCTTCGCGTCATATCTACACATGTATGTAGTACGTACTACCATCCATAATTTGTAGCGCTTGACAAACAAAACACTCGTAAAAACGTGCCGAGGGCACACACACACACACACACACACACACACACACACACACACACACGTTATAACTACTGCAGGGTAGATAACTGCATAGTAACTGGCTGTTTTTTATTCCCAGCCCGTTATATTTAAACCCCGCAATAACCATACCTTCTGGGAATATAAATAAGATTTGCAAAGAGAATGTTTACTGCAATTTTAGTAAAAGCCTGGTGCGATTTTTGTAACCTTCCCTACCAGATCAGCGTAGCGTTTGGTAAAGGGACCATACCACTTTATTCAAACCCGATACTGATATTTAAGCACCGATACTAGATACTCGTCATTCACTTTATGAAAAACTAAAGACTTGAAACTTTGATTGAATTATGTTCTTATTAGTGCAAGAGCTTTTTACATTTTCTACTGGTAAGTAGGGGTAGTATTGTATTCCAGCCAAAAATTTGAAGTCGAGATTTCATCGGAAATATATGTTTTGAGACCCCCTGAATCCAAAAAAGCATTTATAGAAAAAGGTCCGTGTGTGTGTGTGTGTGTGTGTGTGTGTGTGTGTGTGTGTGTGTGTGTGTGTGTGTGTGTGTGTGTGTGTGTGTGTGTGTGTGTGGACAACATAACTAAAAACTAAAAGTTGGTTAACAACCAAAGTTGATAAAGTTTAATGTCTTTCAAGGATGCCACACGAAGATTCTAAAGAAAATAGTCCCACCCTAAACTACACTTTACATGGAAAATTGTTCGAAAATTTTGAAGTTTTTGAAAATGGCTGTAACCATTTTGATTAAAATGTCATGTTTGAGATATTTTTGTGCCGAATTAAATGCCTATTTTGAATTTTCTGGTTATAGCCCCTCTTGTCGTATTTACCCTGGAAGACTTTTGCATAAGTGGTAAACCGTAAGAGATAGACCAAATCATACTATACAAAAAATGTATATCTTGCTAAAATATCCAATTTATGTCCAAATGAATTTTCTTGTAGGGTGAACCATTTCGGAGATATTCATTGCTATGTGTGTGTTTCGGAAAACTTAAAGCTTTCGTAAAATAGCACAAAATTAAAGCTATGCATTTTGTTTACCGTGTAAATGTATTTAATATATGATATTTTAATCAAAATCGTTAGTGGTATTTCTTGAGAAAATCCAAAATGTTGAAAAAATGCTCCATGTAAAGGGTAGATTAACGGGGTGGAAGTTTCTGAAATCTTCGTTTCGATTCTTTTGAAAAGTCATTGCACTTTAGCATCAAGATTGCTATTTATTCGACATTTCGCTTCTGAGTTAAGCTGTTCAGACACAAACACACACACACACACACACACACACACACAGACACACACACACACACACACACACACACACACACACACACACACACTCGTGAACGGCTCTTTTTCTAGAAACACTTTATTTTAATCAGGGGGCTCAAAGCATGCATTTTCCGTGAATTTGGATTGAATGCAATATCTTCAGTATCTACTATGTTGTGGCAGAGAAAGCAATGTAAATGTTTGAAATAGAAACGTGTTTATACAGGGTGAAAGGGAAGTCATTACATTAATTTAATCCAGTGGTAGATATCAGTATTTGGACCCCATTTTGTATCTTACGTTTTTGTCTCTGTCCATTGCCTACGGAGATCGTTTTATCAAAAAAAAAAAAAAAAAAAGCTGCCGACACTACCAATTGTGTGTGTCTCACTTTCACTTGTTCAGTACATAAACAAACACTACTGCTACCACTGGTCTCCTTCTATATTTACTGTAGGCCAATCACAACCGTTGCCTGCCAAAACATAGGATAGAGTGAAAGTGGTCGACCTGTTTATATTCGGAAACCAGGTCAAGTCCCTGACCAACCTCAGCGCAACGTTGTCGACATACCTCGCGTTTGGAGTATTCCTTTACGTCTTTTAAGTGATTAATTATTTCGAAACCCTGTGTGATGTCCCATAATTACTACCAAAGCTATGTCAGAAATAAGTTACTCTACGCATCTTACAAGTAACAAACTGTTATCTTCGTACATTCTTCTGGAATTACGCATCCAATTTGGAACAAAATCCATTTATTTTTTTGAAATCGGCTGATCAAAGAACAAAGTGCCATTAGACGTGTTTGTTTGTAATTCTCCTATGACGCACATATTAGAAAGAATGTAATGACTTCCTTTCCAATTTAAATAACTTCCAACTTGTAAGATTGCCTGGAAGGCAAAAAATAAATGTTCTGTAATTCTGGTATTTAGCCTCCCCTTAAATTGAATACTATACAAAAATATATAAGTAGCAAGTTGTCTGTTGAAGAATAAATCGAATGTTAGGTTTAGAGCTTGAAGAATTTTATATAACAGCGGAAAAAGAAAATAGTGAGAAAAGTTGAAGTAAGTTGCATCAGACGATCCATATGGCAGGGAGATCGAGAGACGCAGTGGGGGGAGGGGGGGGGGGAGTAGTTTTGCCTAGCAACAAGTGGCACATATTACATCAGGCACTCGGTGAGGTAAATTTTACGGAAGCTATTGTGAACACATATACTATATACCACATAAATTCGTTCCAGAGATGGAGAAATGCTTTGAGGGATATTTTCTGGAAGTAGGTGGTTTCGAAAATTTAACAACTCGGTGATTATTAATGACTTGCATTAAGCTACTTAGCGACTCTTAAGGGAGGCTTGTTTTAAGATCCGAGCGTTGAACTTTACTGAAATTTCTTTCAAAGTGCATGGATATAATTCTGATTTTGGTGAACCCACAATCTAGCGTACTCATGGTGCACTTTTTGGTCAAAAACGTTGTATACTTCAGAAGTAGACCAAGCGGTGACGTCTGTGGCCCCCATTCGGGAGGTCGCAGGTTTGATTCCCATCACATAGCTTACATCCCCCGTACCACGCCCAATGTTCGGCTGAGGGGAGACCCTGCGGTCGGCTGGCAACAAAGTGACAACGAAAGTGCTTCGTCGGGCATCGAGAGTTGCAAAGAATCGTGTTGCATACCGTTTGTGTCCAACACGATTCACTTCCAGATTTGTACAGCCAATCAACATGAGCAACGTAGCAATATGGCGGACTGAGCATGCAACAGGTAGTCAGCTGTTGTATTATATGTATGAGTTTCTTTGAGTTTGTGCTGCAGTAGTTAATCTTCGTGGTTGGGCAATCTTCTGCAGATAACAGGATGCAAGAGGTTGAGAAATAAATCTTCGTAACTTCGTAGAAAATTGCTATAGTTTTCCGGGTCCTCTAACCTAAATTCGTTTTCTAGAAGATCCAATATACCTACCCCCACCCATTCCCCATTCACTTCTAGACACTATCAACGTTTTCTACTCCTCTATGTTTTCTTTGTAAAATTTTAATTTTGTTTCTAAATGTTCCATTAATTATTCCACACACAGTTTGACATTTGCATACTTTATTGTCCACGTCATTTTGCTTATTATAACTAGCATCACTTCCCAGGTAGTTAAAATGGCTCACCTGTAACGGATAAACTATTTTGTTTTTTGCCAATGAATGTCATTACATTTGTTTTTATAGAAGAAACTTTCATATTATATTTTTCACAAATTTCATTAAGTTTAAAACAGATTTTTGCATGGCATATTCACTATTTTTGGTGACAGAGAAATATTCGGCAAACAATGGCACATTTAAAAAAATGTACTTTGAAGTGTCTCTTTGTTAATCAGTTACGGAAGAAAGGCTCTGGTTTTGAGGGACGACTTTGATTTTTTCGGTCAGATTTGGCTAGGCCATTTGACTGAGAAAAAGGGATATATATGTTTAGCACAGTGAAGTCAAACACAACGCTATATTAACCTAATCATAAGTTATTTTTATTTGGACTTCTTTTTCCGGGAAATATTCATGCTCTTAAACCAACGGATTTACATCTGGGATTTAAGCTTTTAGCAACATGAAAAGAGGGGCCGTGGTTTGATGGCATCAGTGCCTTGTGAGTAAATCTGATATACACCGTCACATTTTTAGATCTGCAATAGTATTTGTATTATCCTCGTATATAGAGTTCTTATATATCCCAGGTTGTTACTAAGCTATCAATGTTCCTAGTATGTGTGTAAGAAAAAGTTATTATTAAAGAACAATTTCTCAGGAAACATATTGAAGCTTACATATTATACCACCAAATGAACAGCCATATTACTTAAACCCCCATTTGAATGTTATCGTTATCTCTCATTGCTGCGGAACAAAAAACTTCTACTGCGATATGAATATTAATTTTGTCCTCATATATTCATAACTGCATGAAAATTACATTTTCCAAGTCTTAAGCCATTCTATGGATTATGATAATATGCAAAATAGAGGGACTGTTATGCTACCTTTCATGTTTAAATTTGCCTCCTATTAGAGTTTTTACAGAAGGGAGTCTTGTGATATGACATAGAACTTCATCACGTGACTATTATGCCACGTAAGAGTTTTTTTCGCAATCACTAAATAGGATATATCAAGGACTTAATATAGATTGTCGTAGTTATAGACGTTGAAAATAATTTGTTAAAGGATACAGTAATCCTTCAACTTAATAAAGGGACACTAATTCGGCTTCAGTTCTAGATTAGGTTGAAATTTAAGGTAACAGATCTGCCTACTGTATTTTCATTTCAAAAGACGGATTTGCAAAGTTTTTGTTCTTTTCAGGTGGTGGTTACGTGAAGTCTAAGTCAGAGCTGGGCAACTGGTACTCACTAGGCGCAGCCTGCTCACGGTGTTGCGCCGATAACTGCATGCTTAACAGGTAAAAAAAATGAGGCAGATTTTAAGCGATAGTGAAATGTTTTAACAGCTAGTTGCTATGCGATGTCTTTTAAATTTCGTTCCCTTTGCAAGTCCAAAGAATGAAGAAATAAATATCACATTCCTATTTCGAGAAAGTAAAAGTATTGATACATTCAAACAAATAACAAAGAATATCTTGGAAGTTACTTGCCTACCCCTTAGTACGCTAAGTAATTTTAAATCCAAATCCCAGTTATTTAAAATCCATTACGACTGCAACGCAAACCTTCTCGTTCACTCAGAATGCGATTCTGTTCTGGCATTCTGTGGCACCATGGGCGACTTTCCTGTGGGAAAGAAATTCTAAAGCGACAATATTAAAAGTCACAACTCTTTTTTCCCCGTGAAGAAAGACCTAACTAAGTAGGTGTTACGTCAAAGGAAAGAGAGGCCTTGGTCTCCAGTCTGTGGAAATAACATGGCCCTTCTCTTTGCCACTGAATGAAAAGGTCCTTTACTTTATTCCTGGGAAAGCAGCCAATTCAAATGGCGTACAGATTTGTAAAGAAAAGGGAACTAGAAATTAGCAATATATTATAATGCCTATACAAACGAGCTGTAGAAATGCACAACCAAGTAAACTACCACCGTAGCTTTTTAACTCCTTTTTCATGTCGAGTTTAATATTTTACTTGTTCATTCTGGACTTGCGTTTCTCAGTGGTGTACTGTTAACTTGACGATTCGTCACTAGGGGAATTGCGAAATTGATGTAGTACACTCACATGACTTTCTCTACTCTTGTATAAACAATTCTTACAAACTTCTATTCCTATATCTTCTTCGTGTTAGTTAAGATAAACATTTGTACAAATTATCTTATTGCTTATTTCCTTGTAGGTGCAAGGGGAATATTAGAATACAGTAGGCTTTGTGCGATAGTCAAATGTTTTAAACCTTTGAGATTCCATTGTCTTTGCACACTTAACATGAAAAAATGAACAACGATGTTCCAAATCATGAAAGTTTAAAGATTTCCGAAACACACACATAACAAGGAATATCTCCGAAATGGTTCACCCTACAAGAAAATTTATTGAGACATAAATTGTGTATTTTAGAAAGATCTATATTTTTGTATAGTATAATTTGGTCTATCTCTAACGGTTTACAAGTTATGCAAAAGTCGTCCATAGTATATACGACTACAGGGGCTATAGCCAGAAAATTCAAAATATACATTTCATTTGTCATAAAAATATCTCAAACATATGACATTTTAATCAAAATCGTTAGAGCCATTTTCAAGAAAATCAAAATTTTCGAAAAAGTTTCCATGTAAACGGCAGTTTAGGGTGGAACTATTTTCTCCAAAATCTTCGTGTCGCATTCTTGAAAGACATAAAACTTAAATACCAACTTTGGTTTTTAACCGACTTTTCGTTTTTGAGTTATACTGTCCACAGTCTGACACACGGACACACGCACGGACCTTTCTCTAAAAATGCTTTTTTTGGATTCAGGGTGCCTAAAAACGTATTTCCGGTGAAATCTCTACATCGAATTTTTGGGTGGAAAACAATACTTCCCCTACTTACCAGTAGAGAAAGTAAAAATGAACAACGATGTTCCAAATATGAAAGTTTAAATTTTTCCGACACACAGACACGGAATATCTCCGAAATGGTTTGATCTACAAGAAAATTTATTCTGACATAAATTATGTATTTTAGAAAGATCTACATGATTTGGTCTATCTCTAACGGTTTACCAGTTATGCAAACATCGTCCCGAGTAAATACGACTACACGGGCTATAGCCAGAAAATTCAAGATATACATTTCATTTGCCATACAAATATCTTAAACATTAGACGTTTTAATTAAAATGGTTGGAGCCATTTTCAAAAAATAAAAATTTTCCAAAAATTTTCCATGTAAAAGGTAGTTTAGGGTGGAACTATTTTTTCCACAATCTTACTGTCGCATTCCTGAAAGTCATAAAACTTAAACATCATTTTTGGTTTTTAAACTAGACACACTGACACACACACTCACACACACACACACGCACACACACATGGACCTTTTTCTAAAAATGCTTTTTTTGGATTTAGGCGGTCTCAAAACATATTGCCGGTGAAATATAGACATGGAATTTTGGGGTGGAATACAACACTTCCCCTACTTGCCAGTAGGGAAAGTAAAAATACTTTTTTGGTATTCAGGAGACCTCAAAACGTGTATAATCGTGGAACCTCGACATCAAATTTATTAATATACATAAGAGAAGTAATGTATGCTAAGGTCGTGGTATAAATCGGGTTTCTATTGTACAAAGAACAATGGAATAACTATCACCTGCAGTTAAATGTCCAACATAGAGCAAAGAGGTAGCAATAATGTTGGTGTAGGTATTAACAACAGTGCAATAATTGTGTTTGAATCAGTGAAGTTGAGAACCACACCCGATTGATGTTGTTGATTTTAGAAAACAACATAAATCATGGTTATAATGCCATCGGATAAATAACATTAATTAACATGCTGCATTCCAAATACAGTGTGGCGGGGTCCGGTTTTTCCGTGTAGGTACCTAGATAATTAATTCGAATATTACGGTTGCGATTAGAGGTAAATAGTAATAGAATGCTTTAAACGTGCGCGCCCGCAACAAACGGAATTATTAATTGAGGTGATTTACGCAATATGTAATGAGAATGCTCACACACATGGATTAACAGTAACACCGCTAAAGCTGGCTTCATGAGCTGGCAAATTAATTATATGTTTCCGGTCAAGTTTGTTGTTGAAAATACCTTCCCTATTTGTGTTTCACTTTGGAACTGCCCTTTTCATGCATAGTCGTTCAGATGTTTCAAACAACACTTGCTTTAAAAGCAGCGTGCACTTCAAAAGTGTACTCTTTTACAAATTAGACATAAAAAAGATGTAGATAATTCGAGAATTACTTTTGATTAATTTTTAATTATCTTTGTATGTCTACTGCGTACATAAATATGTGATGCCGGGCGCGGCATAACAACAAGAGGTCAGAGCTAAGCCACTTCAAGTCACATTCCAGACCGGCAAGCAAACAAAGGCACTCAGGGTCAGATCACCTCGCTCATCAACAATGAGCGCGGCGCTTAACAAAGGATTACTGGACCTTTGAGATTAACACATGACCAATGACCCTGTTGCCCCACTCATATACACACACTAACCTAACCTAACCTAAAAGGGGTAACATTTCGATAACACAGGACCCTCTAACCACACTCATATACACACACTAAACCTAACCTAACCTAACCTAGGCAAAATTTCGATAACACAGGACCCTTTTACCACACTCATATACACACACTAAACCTAACCTAACCTAACAGGGGTAACATTTCGATAACACAGGACCCTGTTACCACACTCATATACACACACTAAACCTAATCTAACAGGGGTAACATTTCGATAACACAGGACCCTGTTACCACACTCATATACACACACTAAACCTAACCTAACCTAACAGGGGTAACATTTCGATAACACAGGACCCTGTTACCACACTCATATACACGCACTAAACCTAACCTAACCTAACACGGGCAACATTTCGATAACACAGGACCCTGTTACCACACTACACACTAACCTAACATAACCTAACACGGGCAACATTTCGATAACACAGGACCCTGTTACCACACTACACACTAACCTAACATAACCTAACACGGGCAACATTTCGATAACACAGGACCCTGTTACCACACTACACACTAACCTAACCTAACCTAACACGGGCAACATTTCGATAACACAGGACCCTGTTACCACACTCATATACATACACTAACCTAACCTAACCTAACACGGGCAACATTTCGATAACACAGGACCCTGTTACCACACTCATATACATACACTAACCTAACCTAACCTAACACGGGCAACATTTCGATAACACAGGACCCTGTTACCACACTACACACTAACCTAACCTAACCTAACACGGGCAACATTTCGATAACACAGGACCCTGTTACCACACTCATATACATACACTAACCTAACCTAACCTAACCTAACACGGGCAACATTTCGATAACACAGGACCCTGTTACCACACTCATATACATACACTAACCTAACCTAACCTAACACGGGCAACATTTCGATAACACAGGACCCTGTTACCACACTACACACTAACCTAACATAACCTAACACGGGCAACATTTCGATAACACAGGACCCTGTTACCACACTACACACTAACCTAACCTAACCTAACACGGGCAACATTTCGATAACACAGGACCCTGTTACCACACTCATATACATACACTAACCTAACCTAACCTAACACGGGCAACATTTCGATAACACAGGACCCTGTTACCACACTCATATACACACACTAACCTAACCTAACCTAACAGGGGCAACATTTCGATAACACAAGACCCTGTTACCACACTCATATACATACACTAACCTAACCTAACAGGGGCAACATTTCGATAACACAGGACCCTGTTACCACACTCATATACATACACTAACCTAACCTAACCTAACAGGGGCAACATTTCGATAACACAGGACCCTGTTACCACACTCATATACATACACTAACCTAACCTAACCTAACAGGGGCAACATTTCGATAACACAGGACCCTGTTACCACACTCATATACATACACTAACCTAACCTAACCTAACAGGGGCAACATTTCGATAACACAGGACCCTGTTACCACACTCATATACATACACTAACCTAACCTAACCTAACCTAAAAGGGGTAACATTTCGATAACACAGGACCCTCTAACCACACTCATATACACACACTAAACCTAACCTAACCTAACCTAGGCAAAATTTCGATAACACAGGACCCTTTTACCACACTCATATACACACACTAAACCTAACCTAACCTAACCTAGGCAAAATTTCGATAACACAGGACCCTTTTACCACACTCATATACACACACTAAACCTAACCTAACCTAACAGGGGTAACATTTCGATAACACAGGACCCTGTTACCACACTCATATATATACACTAACCTAACATAACCTAACACGGGCAACATTTCGATAACACAGGACCCTGTTACCACACTCATATACATACACTAACCTAACCTAACCTAACAGGGGCAACATTTCGATAACACAGGACCAATGACCCTGTTACCACACTCATATACACACACTAAACCTAACCTAACCTAACAGGGGCAACATTTCGATAACACAGGACCCTGTTACCACACTCATATATATACACTAACCTAACATAACCTAACACGGGCAACATTTCGATAACACAGGACCCTGCTACCACACTCATATACATACACTAACCTAACCTAACCTAACAGGGGCAACATTTCGATAACACAGGACCAATGACCCTGTTACCACACTCATATACACACACTAAACCTAACCTAACCTAACAGGGGCAACATTTCGATAACACAGGACCCTGTTACCACACTCATATACACACACTAAACCTAACCTAACACAGGAAAAACGAAAACGAAGCTTTACCGCCAAATAAAGCGTTCAAAATCGTAATCAGCAATAACAATTTCAACGCAAATACATTAATCAACCATTCTAGCGTATATTATATTCGTTTATAAACATTTATTTGCTAAATTTCCCCCGCATACGCAACATAAAACCGCTGCATCGCACGTACGAAATTTACTCATAAATCAAAATCGAAGCTTGAGCGCCAAATAAAACGTTCAAAATCGCAATCAGCGATAAAAACTGCATCCATTGCACTATGTTTCACTCGTTTTCTCGAGCGGCCGATTTTGTAAACAATTATCATTTGTGTATGTTAGCCGTGCAAAGAGAACAGAATTTGAAAGCCTTAAAAGATTTGAGTATCGCTAATTGGAGGTTGGCAGAGGGAACAGTTTCAGGAGACAGTCGTGCATGTAATCTTTGCATGAATTAGACGCACGAGAATCCTACGCAGAAGAGGAAGGTGAAACAGAATCGTGTGCGTGTATATTTAAACACGTTTATTGTGAGAACATAACTTCTAGGGCGTGAAATGAATTACACTCCTACATTAGAGTAATCATACAGTTTTGAGAAGTACCTATGGTTCACTTAACTTCGCTAAGACAACTCTCACAACCCACACGCACAGAATATTAATTATTAATTTTCCTGGAAACACAAATAAAGCAAAGTGAATATGCGTTGAATCTGCGACACTAAAATTAGCGAGTAGACTGACTGTTGTAAGAATAAACCTGGAACTAAACGCATTATAGAAAAAAATCTGATGTGTTGCACTCACATGACTTTCTCTACTCTTGTACTAACCATTCTTACGTACTAACCATTCTTACAAACTCTTACGACAGCTCCATGTCAGTAGATTTACTGGCATGTAAAAGAACTCCTGCGGGACAAAATTCCGGCACACCGGCGACGCTGATGTGATCCTGGCAATTGACAGCGTCGTTAAACAACAAAATAAAAATAAAAAAATACAAACTCTTATTCCTATATCTTCTTTGTGTTAGTTGAGATAAACATTTGTATAGCTTATCTTATTGCTTATTTCCTTGTAGGTACAAGGGGAATATTATTGTCACTTTGTGCGATAGTCAAATGTTTTAAAGCTTTGGGATTCTGTTGCTTTTGCCCACTTAACATATAAAAAATGAACAACGATGATCCTTTTCACGAAAGTTCTAAGTTTTCCGAAACTCACACACATAACAAGGAATATCTCCGAAATGGTTCACCCTACAAGAAAATGTATTGAGACATAAATTGTGTATTTTAGCAAGATCTACATTTTTGTATAGTATGATTTTGTCATAAAAGTATCTCAAACATATGGCATTTTAATCAAAATCGTTAGAGCCATTTTCAAGAAAATCAAAATTTTGGAAAAATTTTCCATGTAAAGGGTAGTTTAGGGTGGGGCTATTTTCTTCAAAATCTTCGTGTCGCGTCCTTGAAAGACATTAAACTTCAATACCAACTTTGGTTTTTAACCAACCTTTCGTTTTTGAGTTATGCTGTCCACAGACTGACAGACTGACACACAGACACACACACTGACCTTTTTCTAAAAACGCTCTTTTTGGATTCAGGGGGCCTCAAAACATATATTTCCGGTGAAATCTCGACATCGAATTTTTGGGTGGGATACAATACTTCCCCTACGAATAATGAAGTATTAAGAAATCCAGTTTTACATAAATCAGTAGTAGAACAAATTACTAAACAACAATAATTTGAAGTAACGGCTTATTTTTAAAACAAATCTAAGAATCACTATTGAAGCTAAATTGCTTCATTAAAAGTGCTTTGTGAATATATACACGGGAGGGCTCGGGGCGCTGACTACGTCCCACCCTCCAGTACTGCACCCCAGAAATGACGCCTGTAGTGAGGGACGCAGTCAGTGGACATGGTCTTTACCATAATCACCCTATACTCCAGCGTAATGCTCTAACGAGGGCGCTAACGTGAAGTTATGTCCGAACATCCAACATTTAGCACATGTTACCTACACAGTGAATTTTTCCTATAGCCTGCCAAAGCGATGCCAGGAGAATGTGAAATATTTATTTTACTCCGTCTACACGCACATATTCCATGGAAGCTCCATATTTTATTTATTTAGGATTTAGACAGCAGCAGCAGCATCATCATGACACCGCCGCTTCTACATGAAGGTAGAGTGAGTGAGTAGGAAAATAAGGACGGATAAAAAACTGAAGCCCTTTCATTCCCTCAGGCTGCATGTGTATTTGCAGTCGTTGTCACATTCTACTGTAGAAATTTCCATGGCATTTTTGTTTTGCCCTTTATTCTCAAGCGTCGTTTTTATCCCACACAAGCCGTGAGTTTGGGGTTGCGGGAAATCCATGATAGTCGATCGTCTTTAATTAAACCTCTTTGATTACTTACTCCGGGAAATCTTGTCTTCACCATCAACAAATATAAACTCAGATAAAGGAGCTACATAATGCAAGGAACAATAAAATATATTAAACAAGGGTAATTAAAGTTAAAAATATATAGAAAATTATCATTATTTTGCTCTACTCTTCTGCGAACTATCGATTTGAATCTGGTAGGATTCACAATTTCGATCCAATCCCATTTCTAAGAGGATAGGATCCAAGGATTCAGCTCGGTGTCACGTTTCCATACAGTATTCAATTCGGAATGAGAACTCAAATCGATTTGAATTCCCCATGGAAGCGTTGTGAATTATTCACTGACGGTACTGTTTCTATAAAAGTTCCTGTTACCGTTATTTCGTAGCCGTTATGGAGTAAACAGTTACTTCCAATACACCTGTGTTTGTAACTGCTACTAACTTGCTGCAATTGTACATTTTGTCACTGTTATTTATCTGAACCTTCTAAATTCTAAAGTAAGAACAAATTATAAACTAAAAACTTCACTTATCTTAGTATTGTTGCAAGTTCTTTTTGCAAAACTGACTCAAGTTTCGAGTTGACTCCAACTTATTCACAAAGCTATACAAACAAATTTGTTACCAAAGCTACACATCTTCATTTTTCTCTGAAAACAAAAAACATAGATTCTGATGCTCATTTTAATTACCAATCTCTGAAAAAAATTTATAAATGCAATCTATAGAAGGTGTTTCGAAATTCATAACATGGTTCCTGTTTTTTAAAATAATTTTTCCCCCAAACCATTAAATCTATAGGTCCACTTAATTGTTTTAATAATTTAACTTTTGGATTAATTTCATGATTAAATGACCAAAACTGATCTGCCACAGCTGATTTATCAGTTTATCTGAAACTTCTTTCCCCTTGTTTGTTAACCGTTATTTAAGAAACAGTTATTTCCCATAACCAGCATTTTTTAAACCGTTACATTTTGTCACTGTTACTTTTGTGTGCATTAGTTACTCGTTACGAAGAAATGAGTATTAAATTCCTGTTACTTAGTGCTTGGTTGCTTCTGGTCGTAGTTTTGCGTAACACGTGACCACGATGTAATTATTCAAGAACTAATACTACTAACCCTTGTCTTGCATAATATCACCCAGTTGACGAACATTTCTTTGTAGAAAGGAGTGAAAATTTAATTTAGTCGCTCTTATTTTAAATACAGTAATAAGTTGTTACTATCGCTAATCCATATCAGAAATACGAGGATAGGTCAATAAATAACATAATTTTTATCATCAATTAGGACATTCCACAAGTTTCTGTAGAGAAACCTTACTTTCCTGAACCAAAATTACTGTGATTCCCTTATCCTCGTGAATACAGGGTGAAGATAGAGGCACAACAATTGCTTACCTGGGTAGTACAGGATGTTTTTCCTAACTGAGTAATCAGCTTCTGGGATCGTAAGCTCACAGGCGAATACTGTGGGAGACTCGAGGTCCGTATCGTCCACCACCTTCCAGGCAATGATGTCGTACGATCTGTGATGCGCAGATGTCCTCACAGTCACTCCCTCCATCAAGTTCGCTCTGCACAACATAAACAAATGTAATGGTCAGCTAGCAGTCGCCATTCACTTTTGTGCCTGCCAAATTTAAATTTATTTAATTTAATTTTCTATGCCATACTTTTCAATATTAGACTGATCAGCTTCATCTGACATTTAAGATTTGTTAATATTAAAGTTTTGCATCTTCAACAACATATACTTGTAATATATTGTATATTTTAAATGTATTAATATCATGAAATACAAAAGCAGTTACTGTTTTGCATTCTGACTCTCCATGTCATTTAAACCAGGAAATTTGCAAAAGGGGAAGTTGGGGTGGGGAAATGTAAGAAACATATTCTTGGAAAGGCTGAACAAATTACCACTTTTTTATTTACCCTGCTCACACACGGACACTTTTCTAAAAATCTGATGTGTTGCACTCACATGACTTTCTCTACTCTAGTTGTAACTATTCTTATAAACTCTTATTCCTATATCTTCGTGTTAATTGAGATAAGCATTTATACAAATTATCTAATTGCTTATTTCTTTGTAGGTACAAGGGGAATATTAGAATACAGTAGGCTTAGTGCGATCGGCGTCGGTAAACTGCCCCCCCGCCCCATTCATCTGGGTATTTTGCCTTCACTTCCCGTCCACCACTGTTGAAGTGTTTCGAGAATATCATGAATATCCCACAAAATTAAAAACACCGTTTTCCCCGTTTTAATGACTTCTTAAACAAGTAATGTAAACCCCGCGCGACAGCCCACGAAGGGCCAAGGCCTACCGCCCAGCCGCTGCGTCCCCCACCTCTGCCCACTACAGGCGTCATTGGTGAGGTCTTAAAAAAGTACTTATTGGTTAATAATCATAAACCACAATTTTCCTTCCCTTTTACAGATCTACAACTATCGCTAATCTAAGATGCAAATTACTGGTATGGGTAAAATTAGGTGAAAAACATAAAACTTAAAATATTGTTAAAACACATGTCATTATTTAAACTAGTAGGAATTTAAAAGAGACAGTCCTTAAAAGCTGAAGTCTAGCAATAATTCCTTATCGAAATGCTAATATTTTATTTTGTAAAAATATTTCTTTCTTAAGATGGTGTTTATTTCGCTTGCCTACACTTCAGAACAGCACATAAATGTCACTTTCTATTTGATTTAGTACTTCAGTCAAGATATAAATATTTGGATCACTGTGGAAAGATTCACAGTTGTTGGTGGT
Organism: Tenodera sinensis; assembly: GCA_030765045.1. Taxonomy (NCBI): domain Eukaryota; kingdom Metazoa; phylum Arthropoda; class Insecta; order Mantodea; family Mantidae; genus Tenodera; species Tenodera sinensis. The sequence goes on from CM060965.1 coordinate 22,514,866, forward strand.
GCGTCTAATTGATGATAGTTCAGCCCCATTATAGGAGGGAAGTTGGCATCTTCTGATATGTAGTTATCCAGAATGTAATCGGTGAATTCTTTTATTCTTTCGTCTTCTAGTTGAAATGTCATTACATCCACAAAGCATTCACCACCATCATCAGGTTGCACGAATGGAAATGCGAAGAATAACCTAAGAAATTAACTTCTTTCTCCTTCTTCTTTATACGTAACACTTAGTCCCAAATCCATCATGTCGTCATTTTCGATGAAGCAGTAATCCCAACCGAAATGCATTCAGCGGTGGATTTACAAATGTGGAAGGCAATTTACGTACAACATCTCAGGTATCTGGGAGGCAATGTACGTACTTGTAAAAAGACAAACAGTACCTTAGGACGCAATTTACATCACCCCAGTGCGATAGTCAAATCTTTTAAAGCTTTGAGATTCTGTTCTCTTTGCACACGTAACATATAAAAAAAATGAACAAGGAAGTTCCATTTCACGAACGTTTTAAGTTTCCCAAAACTCACACACATAACAAGGAACATCTCCGAAATCGTTCACCCCACAAGAAAATTTATTCAGACATAAAGTGCGTATTTTAGGAAGATCTACATTTTTTGTATAGTATGATTTGGTCTATCTCTAACGGTTTACCAGTTATGCAAAAGTCGTTCAGAGTAAATGCGACTACAGGAGCCATAGCCAGAAAACTCAAAATATACATTTCATTTGTCATCAAAATATCTCAAACGTATGTGACATTTTAATCAAAATCGTTAGAGCCATTTTAAAGAAAATAAAAATTGTTGAAAACTTTTCCACGTAAAGGGTAGTTTAGGGTGGGGCTATTTTCTTCAAAATGTTCATGTCGCATCCTTGAAGGCATTAAAATTAAATACCAACTTTGGTTTTTAACCTACTTTTCGTTTTTCAGTTATGCTGTCCACAGACTGACACCCAGACAGACACACCCACACGAACCTTTTTCTAAAAATGCTCTTTTTGGATTCAGAGGGTCTCAAAACATGTTTCCGGTGAAATATCGATATCGAATTTTTGGATTCAATAGAATACTTCCTTCTACTTACTAGTAGACAAAGTAAAAATGCTTCTCGTTTTGGAATCAGGTGACTTCAAAACCTATTGGAATCAGAGCATTTGATTTTGCGATAGAATTTTGTTTCCTCTAGCTATAATAAGTGGGCAGTACAATAAAATCCCTTTTCACCTCAACTGAGTTATTCACACTAAAATATTATTCATTATTATATTACTTTTCCAACAAGCACGAGGGTTGTTTCAGAAATACGCGACCTAGGAACACAAAAATGTTGAGAAAAAATCGTTATTTCTCTACATAGTCTCGTTTCAGCTCATTTTACTTTTCCCAGCGATTCTCAATGGCTTCGATACTCCGTTTACAGTGAGCCCTGCAAAATGGCAGCGCCGTGGCCGAGCAGTTAGCGCGCTCGCCTACCACCTAGGCGGCCCGGGTTCGATCCCAGGGACCCGCATGTGGTATTCGTGGTGGACGAAGCGGCGTCAGGGCGGGTTTTCTCCGGGTGCTCCGGTTTCCCCCGCCATCTCATTCCACCGGTGCTCCATCTTCATTCCATGTGTCATCAGTGTCACCGCCTGCGGTGCCGTAGTAGTAAAAGCGGGCGTTAAACACAACAACAACAACAAACCCTGCAAAATAGCCATCAAGTACTGGCTCCACCTCTGGCAAAGCTTTTACCACAAGCCATTTCTTCAACTTTGGACACAGAATGATCAGAGGGGGCTAAATCTGACAAGCAGGGTGAGTGGGGAAGGAATTTATCGATTTAGGACGTGGTAATAATGAATGTGTGAACTAGTGCATTGCCTTAGTAAAACAACTTTCTTTTTCACTAAATACGGCCATTTTTTTCGTTATTTCATAACTCAAACGGTGCAACAAGTTCATATAATATTCACCATTGGATGCTTTTCCTTTTTGGAGACAGTGAAAATTATCCACGTGCACCCCAAAGAACAACTTACACCATAACGTTGCCTGCAGATGGAAATATCTTTAGAGCTAATTCTCCCTTTTGAATCCATTGTTGGGACTGTTCCTTCGTCTCAGGCGTGAACTGGTGGAGCCATGTTTCAGCACAATCGCTACGCTATCTAAACATCAGATCGCGTACTTGTGGAACAACCCTCGTATATAAGTGAAGGTAAATGTGTTGTAATGTACTTACTTGGAAGCCTTACTGTCCGGATTTTTGTACAGCGCCATCTTGGGTTCCGGATACACGCCTCGCGCTCTGCACGTAAGATTCACGGAGTCTGAGGCGAGTTTCGTTTGTTCTATCTCTAAACTTTTTTCTGTAGCTGAAACAGAAATAAATACAATGCCATTTGTTATATTTTGAGCTAAGAATTAATTCATAGTACCTGCAAATGCTAGTGAAAATTATGTATTTCTGAACAACTAAACTGTTAATGATTGAATCATAAGCGATATTAAAATTTCGATATCATTTAGGCATCGACATCTTTCATAGCAGTAATTTTCGCTTTAAATTGGAACCTTATATTAAAAATAAAAAAGCATTCTTCCTTATAATGTTAACATAAGCTTTTAATGTCATGCTTATTTTTTTATTTTTTAAATTTATTTCTTTAATTTTTTTTTCGCAGCTGAGGTTAGAAAAGTTTGAGAAAAAGGTTGTGTACTCCAAACGACATTTCTTCTTCTTGGTATGATTTGGAGGTAAAATACTGAAATACCTCGGTAAGGACCTGACCGTAGAGTTTGCTAAAAAGTGAAAGTTTATCTCCAACATTGGTGTTTCGTATAATCTACTCTACATTTGATTCTTCCATTCATAACTGCTCCTGACTATAAGGCTGCGTCAATGTATAAACATCATATACCCGGTGGAAGGGGGGTCATTACGTCAATTTCACATCTACACCTTCTAAGTCGATGTTCATTCTTTCTAAAGTAAATAACATTCCGTTTCAAACTGATACTATTTTTAACAATTTTTGTTTTAACAGTTAGTGAATTTTCCCATAAGAAAGACTTTTGTTAATATTCAAATTAAGGGAGATGTATTTGAGATTATAAACTGTTTTCCTGTTTCAACAATAAAGTACCTAAATGTAATTCCTTGGCAGGACTGAATAAGTTGAACCGGACTAATCTTGATGAATATATTTAGAATTATTTTTATATTAACGTTTTCTTGTCAAATATTTGAATTGTATTATTTAAATTGATACATTATTCATGAAATAGTCCAAATAAATACCATTCGAGTTTCTGATCTTCCAGATAAATTCTCTCGCTCCGCTCGAGGATTTATCAGTTATGTCAGGCGTCTTATAATTTTACTTGTGATAAATTTTCTGAGCTCCTATTAAATTAAATGTCACCTAATTTGAGGATATTGAGCTGGCTTATATCTTAGAACGGACGTACTAACTAATAAAGCCAGGGTGGTATATGTTCTAAAATAGCGAATACTTAAATCGATATTACCTATTTTATGCAATGTTAAAGGAGCAGCCTTACTTGTTGGTTTTAAGTGTAGATTTTGCCATACTCAATTGGTAACGCCAATGGCTATACTATGCTGAAAACGCCGGATCTCGTCCATTCGATTACCGAAGTTAAGCAGCATTGGGCATGGTCAGTACTTGGATGGGTGACCGCTTGGGAACATCACGTACCGCTGGCACTAAATAAAATAAGGGTAGAGCACCTGCCTGCTACCTGTGATTGGCTGACTACTCGCTTCCAGGTCTTCACTCTGTCTTTCTGGCCATAATGGCAGTCTGATTGTATTCCATCATGATAAAACTGTCTTTTGAATGAACTCAACGAGCAATTTTTTGGTACTTTATAATATGAGTGTATTAAACGATTGTGGTTTTACTTCATTGGGCCATGAGTAGACTAGGAGAATTACGTCACTGCAGTTCACGCCGTAGCCTTTTTCGTTAGCGGAATATTTTTTTCTGCTGAGGTTTTCATTTGAGAAGAGAACTTCAATGTATTTATGGCTATAATTATAAGACTAGAATGCAATCTAAGACCCATATGTTTAAGTATATTTTGTATATCTAGATTTCAGTTGCTTTTTGAAAATATTGTGTACAAAAAACCTAGGTGCCTTTCCGCCTAAGAGACATAAACAAGGGACAAGCATCTTTTGTGAGTTTTGGCTAATGGTCGGCTTTGTATTGATACCGCCCAAAGACGCAGCTGGGGAAGATACCCTCTCTCGTAACGGACAGGCAGAAGGTGGCGTGGGTGAGGAGCCTATAAATACTAGAAATTTGGTAGGACCGAGGGAGTTTGCCAAGGGTGAACCCGTGACCAATGGAGGTCTAGTTTCGCGCCAAAACGTCGCAGTTTCAAAAGTGCGAGATTAGCATAAGGACGCGGTAAATTACTGGGGTGATACGGGAAGGCTTAAGGGACCTTGAACGCAGAGACGGCTACCGCACCGGCTGAGCTACCGAGGCATTAACGGGGAGAACCCGTTACGCATTCCTTTATTCAGATATTATATTTAGTAATCCATACCTTTATATAATACAATAAGATGTAAGTATATGTTTCGTGTTTTGCAGTCTCATTGAAGATGTCGATTATGTCGATTATTCGTTGTTTGTTATTGTTTCCGTATTTTGTGTAAAGTTCTTGCAGCCTATTATAATTATGTTGTTACAGGCCAATCTAATGCCAACATTGGAATAATTTCACAGATTCGTTGGAAGCACTTCCGGCAGTAAGCCATAGATTAAGATTAATGTTTGAGCTTTATGTGTTGACTTCAGATATACGGCAGATTAAAAATCGATCATAATTGTTTGTAGGTTATTTTCTATAACCGCAATACACATAGGCCCTTTATGTTCGACACTTACTATCCCTTTCAAATATTGCATTGTTTTGATACTGCTACTTTTCATTAAATAAATCAAAAAGCGGACTGCAATAATAATTTCATAATGAAAATGTACAAAGGATAACCCTGAAGGTACCATTTTTTATATTCATTAGAAAAGTATGCGCGCGCATATTTATGCGTAGATATAGATTTTTCAAGAGAGGTGTTACAGAATAAAATCGGCCTTTTCTTTGTGCTGTTCATGTGCGCCATTTTTAATCCCTAGGCGGCCCTATGGTGTCAGCCTTGAAAATGTTCTTGCCTCATCCTATTAGTGGTTATTAAAACTGTCAGATCTAATTCTCTCTCCTTTGGGATTTCCAGTAATTAGATTTCATTTCAGTAGCTAAGCGGCTTCCTATACAAGCCCTATATTAACGAACTTCGTAATTAAAAGCAAAGGAAAACGTCGTTAAGTCATTATGCTCATCTTCCTGACGTATTTGTTCTCTTTGGTGGACTTATGCAGCCCTTGTGGCGCTTGCAGAGATAACAAGGCGGCACTCTGTGACTAAACAGCAACAGGGGTGTGCAGACTTCAAAACACAGCAATGTTGAACTCAAATTTTCACGACACATCACATTGTATGACAGTCACTTCCGTTCAGGGTTGCCAACATTTAAAAGGAAAATCATCGTACCGGCCACTCAAAATTATAGATTTGTATTCAAAATTATCGTACATTATAAAGCAAACGCTACAACAATAAAAATATCAGTATAATACTTAATAAAATATAAGAGTAATGATGTTTATTATATCCACTTACAAGATTGATGACCTCAACAAATATTACAACTTTAGCACTTATGTTTCTCGCACTATTCATCTGAAAGTTCAGCTTCCTCAACCGTTGCAGCATTGCACAAATTTGTTGTTGAGATAAACCTTAACATCTTCTCGGTGACTTGCAGATTTTAAGATCTACCACGTTCTTTCATAAGTTGAGACGACAAAATGAGTTCATTTACCGTATCTAGTGCCAATCTGTTTCTAACTTTGGTTTTTATTAAACTCAGTTTAGGAAAAAAAAAAAAAAAAAAAAAAAAAAAAAAAACCAAACAAAACTCTTTCACAAGAAGTGCTTCTGTAGGGCAAGGAAACCACTGATAATGCAAAGGCCGCTAGTTCTTTGAAATCAGTATTTCCACCAAGGTGACATATGTTTAACAGCACTCCAGAAACTGTCAGGTTCAGGCATGTTCTTTATTTCACACGGAATAGCACGTATTCCGAGTTTTCTACATTGATCGTCAATTTTCTGAACAGTGCCTTCTTCATTGAGATTATCAGATCTGGGCACACTGGCAATAAGAGGATAAAGGGTAGCAGGCTTAGTAGCTATGGGGTGCAGACAGACAATGAGGACAAAAGTGGTGTTATTTGTAATTAGTTTCACTTCGCTGGAGTGACAAACCAGTGAAAATTATATTTCGCCGATATCAAACTATCATACATTCAAATTATCGTACACCCCCATAATTATCGTACGAGTTGGCAACCCTGGTTCTGTTCTTTATTTATCTAACCTCTACACTCCACACAGAACAAGCATCAGTGTGTATATGTGACTCTGAGTACTTATGTTTAAGACAGAACCATAGTATGTAAAAAATCTTATGTGTTGCACTCACATGACTTTCTCTACTCTTGTACTAACCATTCTTACAAACTCTTATTCCTGTATCTTCTTCATGTTACTTGAGATAAACATTTGTACCAATTATCTTATTGCTTATTTCCTTGTAGGTACAAGGGGAATATTGGAATACAGTAGGCTTTGTGCGATAGTCAAATTTTTAAAGCTTTGAGATTCCGTTTTCTTTGCACACTAAACATATAAAATAATGAACAACGATGTTCCAAATAATGAATGTTTAAATTTTTCCGAAACTCGCACACATAACAAGGAATATCTCCGAAATGGTTCACCCTACAAGAAAATTTATTTGTACACAAATTGTGTATTTTAGCAAGATCTGCATTTTTGTACAGTATGATTTGGTCTATCTGTAACGGTTTACCAGTTAAACAAAAGTCGTCCATAGTAAATACGACTAGAGGGCTATAGCCAGAAAATTCAAGATATTCATTTCATTTGTCATAAAAATATCTTAAACATGTGACATTTTAATCAAAATCGTTAGAGCCATTTTCAAGAAAATCAATTTTCGAAAAATCTTCCGTGTAAAGGATAGTTTAGGGTGGGGCTATTTTCTTCAAAATCTTCGTGTCGTATCCTTGAAAGACATTAAACTTAAATACCAACTTTGATTTTTAACCTACTTTTCAGTTTTGAGTTATGCTGTCCACAAACTGACAGGCACACACACGAACCTGTTTCTAAAATGCTTTTTTTTTTGGGGGGGGGGAGGGTTCAGGGGGTCTCAAAACATATATTTCCAGTGAAATCTCGACATAGAATTTTTGTTTGGAATACAATACTTCCTCTACTTACCAATAGAGAAACTAAAAATGTGTCTTTTTCCGGACGCAAAAATTCTTAGCATGGCTATCTTAGAAAGGCAACTAAATCCGGGAGTAAAGATTTACAACGTCTAAAAATATATAAAGCCTTATAAATAGATCTCTGACCAAAATTACGCGATCATTTAATTCTAATATAGAAGCGATGCTGAGAACCAAAGCAATTAGAGAGCACCCACAAATAAACCTGGTTTAATTTCACATATAACTAAACTAAACCCCGGCGCGACAGCCCACAAGGGGCTAAGGCCTACCGCCCAGCCGCTGCGTCCCCCACCTCTGCCCACTACAGGCGTCATTGGTGAGGTGCAGTATTGGAGGGTGGGACGTGGTCAGCGCCCCGAACCCTCCCGGCCGGTTATGCGGTCTTCTAGACCTGGGGCCGCTACTTCTCTATCAAGTAGCTCCTCAATTGGTCCCCCCGGGACCTAACGAGGCTGAGTGCACCCCGTGCCAGACCTCCCAGAGGGGATAACATCCCCATGCTGGTACCCGGGATCGAACCCGGGTCCTCCGCGCCAGAGGCAAGCGCGCTACCAATCTAAAACAATCGCCACTGACAGAAAAAACTCTAGTTCTATGTCAATAGCTGTGAATCCACATTAGATACATGAACTGTAACTCTCCGTGTACTAAAATCAAACGCGCGTTAGAGAATTTCTACGCTTCCAAAACTCCTTCCTTTGAACCATGTGTTATATCCTTGCCGGGTTGCGTTTCGTGACGTCACTATTTCGCAATCACTCAGTTTTTACTCCTGATACTGTTTCCAGATTGTAATATTAATCGTTCGATATTTTGCTTACTTCACTGCAGCTGCTGGAGTTGGCTTTGTATTTTGTAATTTCAATTATATTTTAATTTTGCGGGAATGGATGATCCTTGAATTAAGAAGATGGAGTAAAAGTTTGGCATTGTTCCAGTGTCCAGAGGGTGTGTTGTTTAGAAACGACTAACACTGCAGCACAGCTCTGTGATTAATTTACTACTTCCATTTCTTTTTGTGGCCCTGTTGTTCCTTATTGTCTTCTTTCTTCTAAGAAACTCATTCTAAAGAACGAAAATAATATCTTGCTGCAATATTTTCTTGAGCACAGCTACGTCTCAGCTAATTAACAGTAATATCCGTTAGTGCAAAAGGGGGTTAGAATTAAGGCAAATAGTTTTTCCTCCCCTACCTAGAAATGAAAGGCGTTTCACAGGATGGTAATTTTCATTTATTCCAGACATTCTCGGAATGATCCGGTTTTATTATTTTCTTCTCTGCTCTGCTTATATAATTGAATTCATGACGAAAATGAAGATTCAAGAGTCTTTTGAATTAAAACCCCGGGAGCTTTTCTTATCTTGATTGAATTGAAGGAAACTAGGTAAGCGAAGTCATTGTAGTTCATGCAGTGAACTAGTGAACAAGCTAGTTTTAAGTTGGCAATTCTTAATTCAATTAAATAACTAGACATTATAACCTTAGTATTTGCGTAACCTTGTGTCTCTAACAAATAAGAAAGTTTTGCATATTAAAGAGTAAAATAAAAATCTGATGACTTTCTCTACTCTTGTACTAACCATTCTTACAAACTCTTATTCCTATATGTTCTTCGTGTTACTTGAGATAAACATTTGTACAAATTACCTTATTGCTTATTTCCTTGTAGGTACAAGGGGAATATTAGAATACAGTAGGCCTTGTGCGATAGTCAAATCTTTTAAAGCTTTGAGACTGTTCTCTTTGCACACGTAACATATAAAAAAATGAATAACGATGACCCATTTCACGAAAGTTCTGTTTTCCGAAACTCACACACATAACAAGGAATATCTCCGAAATGGTTCACCCTACAAGAAAATTTATTGAGACATAAATTGTGTATTTTAGCAAGATGTACATTTTTGTATAGTATTAATTGGTCTATCTCTAACGGTTTACCAGTTGTGCAAAAGTCGTCCAGAGTAAATACGACTACAGGCTATAGCCAGAAAATTCAAGATATTCATTTCATTTGTCATCAAAATAACTCAAACATATGACATTTTAATCAAAATCGTTAGAGCCAGTTTCAAGAAAATCAAAATTTTCGAAAAATTTTCCATGTAAAGGGTAGTTTAGGGTGGGGCTATTTTCTTCAAAACCTTCGGGTCACATCCTTGAAAGGCATTAAACTTAAATACCAACTTTGGTTTTTAACCGACTTTTCGTTTTTGAGTTATGCTGTCCACAGACTGACACACATACACACACACACACACACGCGCGCGCGCGCGGATCTTTTTCTAAAAATGCTTTTTTTGGATTCAGAGGGCCTCAAAACGTATATTTCCGGTGAAACCTCGACATCGAATTGTTTGCTGGAATACAATACTTAGTAGAGGAAGTAAAAAGTAATATATTGTGACACCAGCTGCGGCGCACAAGTGACAGCCGAGGCTAAGCATCAAAGGTGCTTAAGGTCAAGCTTCTCCACACCAGTCACGTGAGCAAACACGTGACTGCAATGAGCGCGGGGTTTTCCAGATCATTCGAGAAGTGTCCGACGGCATGTTTGTAGACGTGATCACGTAATTACATCAGGTTTTTGTATGTCTCATTCTTCCCGCCCAACTGTTTACATCAGGATCGTTCTTGTTTGAGACAGTACTATAGTTTCTCAGATGTATACACATTTTATGTTCATGCATGACTACTGAAACATTGTCCATGTATATAAAATGCACAGTTAATGTGTAACTGCGGAGCTCATAAAACATGTTATCTGTACATTATGTTCTAAGCAGAGAGATTTACATATTCATATCATCGATGGAGCTGATAATAATGTAGATATCTGTCGGATTGGAAACTGCTAACTGTTTCATGCCACGTCTGTTGTGTCATTGAACGACATAATCAATTGTAATTTGGAATATGCCAATCAAACGAGGCTGAGGGAAGTTTTGAATTTTTAATTATAGTTCTATGGATCGAAAAGTGGGCGAACATTAGCCTTTTAAATTTCAAATAATGATAACGCTGTCGAGCTAAGTAATATTTAATTTCACAACCAACGAAAAACCGATTCTGTTTATTGACGAAGCTAATTTGAGAGGAGATATTCTGCAATTATAATTCAACGATATCCCTTTAGTTAAATAAAATTATCCAGCTTTGCAAAACATCCTCATTAACTATTCCGGATTTGTTTTATTGAAATGTCATGATCACAACCAGAATATTAAATCATCCTAATATTCGTCTTCTCGAAGTTGATAATTGCAAATAAGCAAAAATCTGTTGTGTTGCACTCACATGGCTGCCTGGCTCTCACCCTTAGAAGCATAACGATTACTGTCTGCTGGGGGGGTGACCTCCTAACCTCTCAAAATAAGGGCGGAACTTTCTAGCAGTGTCACAAAAGTGTCACTCGCGCCAGCCATGAATGAGTTTGGCACACAGATACTGTAGCGGGCCGAGTTATTCAACTCTCTTCCTACACAGGAAGAGTAGAAAATGAAAAATCTTCTGTGTTGCACTCACACACTTTCTCTTACAAAACCCTATTCCTCTATCTTCCTCAAGTTGTACAATTTGTACAAATTATTGTTCATTTCTTTGTACGTACAAGGGGAATATGGTAATACAGTAGGCTTTGAGCGACAGTCAAATCTTTTAAAGCTTTCAAATTCCGTTCTCTTTGCATGGTTAACATATAAAAAATTGAATAGCGATGTTCCATTTCACGAAAGTACAAGTTTCGCAAAACTCACAGAAATAACAAGGAATATCTCTGAAATGGTTCACTCTACGAAAAAATTATGCAGGGATAAATGTGCTTTAGCAAGATCTACATTTTTTGTATAGTAACATTACGGTTTACGAGTTATGCAAAAAGATTTCTAAGCAACTATGTAACTTTTAATCATCTCAGGGTTTTTGTGTGGGTGAAGACAATTGACAATTGGTTTATTTAAAACCACATATCCTCACGAAGAAGTTAGCACGCGTTGTTTCTTTCTTTTTAACCAATATTAAACCTTTCTTTAATTAAGTTAATAAAGTTAAATAACACACATACTGTTCTTTTAGCCCATGCAGAAATGTTTGTGTCCCAACTTGAGGTTTTTAACAGCCGCATTCGTTGACACGTTGGCTTCCTGCAGGCAACTGTTTTAAAATCGGGAAAAGAACGCCAAGTTAGTGTTGCCAACCTTCTTGGTTTACCAACCTGCTCAATATCTAGACCCACAGCTAAGGAGATGCAGGCTACGACGCAAACTATTAATGAAGTAAAACCACAATCTCCTAATATTCTAAACAACCCGCAAAAATTGGTTGTTGAATTCAAACAAAAGATAGTTCTATTATGATGGCATACAATGTTAGTCATGTTTCGGATTAGTACGTAACTCAGATTCGCGCCGCAGCCTGTCTTTTCGTTAGCCACGCTCTAGACCAGTAGGACACGCATTGAGGTGGAAGCAAACCGGATAGTGTATACTCGCAGAAGTTGTCGATTTCGCGATACAGTCACTATCATAAAAAAGGTAGTAAACTGCGATTAGTTTATGGGAAATATTTTAGATGAAGGGAAAAAACAACTCATACTTCGAAATGAAATACATACGACATATCTGAGATAACTGTATGCGTGCAAGTTAGAGTTAAGAGCTTTAATCTCGTGATTTCATTAATAGGATTCACAGTTTGATACGGCCATGTCATCTATTGCATGCACTAGGATTCAGTTTCCTTTGTGCCTTCTCAGAATTTCCTTTTCATTAAACATCTAAACAAAAGGTAGAATTTCTTATGAGTTATTTCTAACATAATTTGGACCTTCTAGGTTTAATTCATTTCTAGACTCATTTGCTATGTTTTCTGTTAGCACATACAATTGATCTATCAGTTTTTTTTTATCACTTTGGCTATCAATATTGACCTCAACTTTCCGGTTAGACCCTAGATTTAACTTTTACTCAGATAAGTAGTTATATCATAAGGAGCCTCTAATCTAGATTTCTTCCTGATTACTGTTCTTCAATTTGCATCAAATATTTTCAAATCGTTTTATAGCCTCTAAACTCCTTAAATCCTTTGGGGTCTTATAAATAGTTGTAGAATTGTTCCATCCACACTCTAGATTTACTGAAGACGCAGACGGTGATGTTCTTCAAAACGTCGGAGTTACTAATATTTGACATGGTTGGAAGCCCAAGAGCGATGTGAGGTAAATATTCGCCAGGAAAAACCCAGTTCTTAATTTTCTTCACACATTGTAGAATTAGCGTCCAAATGTGATTTTGACATTTTCATTACTTACGAGGTGACAAAACACGAGCCAGTAATGAGAACAGAACAAATATTAGCTCGCCCTCGAAAAAGACAAACACATTAAGAACGCAAAATGGTCGAAAGGCTGAAACCCATCAAGATATTAATCCCCATTAAATAATCAGGAAAGTGCGTTTCGCATAGTTTTCAGACCCGGTATAAATATTAGGCACAGGGACTCGCCATTTCATTTTACGGCTGCCCGGTAACATCAGTTCACGTTTTTACAGCATCAGAAGGGAGCAGAGGTAGGTAGGTATATAAAATAAACATTTTCTGCGGAGGAAGCCTTCTCCTCCACACACACATACACTCTCTGAGGTGTCGGAATAACTCCGTCATGCATCAGTTAACTTTGCCGTTACGTTGCGTTGCGTTGCGTTCAGCAGTTATATGAAATAAACATTTCTCAGCAAGGAGGGAAGGAGGGAAGGAAGGAAATCCTTTCACCGCTGGTATACAAGAGCGCATGCGCAGACGGGTGTGTTTTCGGTGAGGCATCGCTTCAGGCATCAAATAAACATTGCTGATGAATGCAGGCTCTTTGCCTCGCGCATGCGCAGCTGCTGCAAACAGGCTGTTCCATTCTATGGTAATTGAAAATTAGACATTTTGGCTTTGTCTATTACGTATATAGAAAGTCGAGAAGATGTTGCATTTCAACAAAGAATTCAATACCGAGATTTCAACGGAAATAGAAACATATTTTGAGGTCCTTTGAAAATTTGAGGAAAGATGTGTGTATGTGTGTTTGAGAGAGACATGGGGAGGGGGGAGGGGGAAGGGGGGAGAACAGCCCACCCCAAAGTACCTACCGCATACATGGAACATTTTTCAAAAATTTAGGCTTTCTGGATGAATTTTGCAGAATTCCTATATCATAAAAGTTAGACAAACTCGTATTAAGCAACAAATCTCGTTAAAGCACGCAATTTATGTCAAATTGCAGAGACCCTGCCCTCTACTCTATCATGGCAACGTTCCGGCCGCCCTTCGGATCTATTCGCCTCATTCATATTTCCGGGGAGTCCCCGTGAAGGGCATAGCCACAACACGTCGCCTTTTAGTCGAAGTCCTAACTCCCCCTTGGCAACATAAGTATAACATTTTAAATCGTTAGACCCATTTTTGATAAATTCAACATTTTCATACAAGTTTCTATGTAAAGGGTAGTTCGAGATGGAGGAAAATCCTCGTATCTCATCCATGCGCGCGCGGAGTTTTTCTCTATAAGTGCTGTTTGACTTTAGGTGGCTTTAAAACATGTGTTTTCGGTGAAAACACATCAAATTGTTGGGTGAAATAAAATGCTTTCTATGTAAATATGTATACTTTGAAACTGGTTATGCATTTTGGAAGCTACAATTCGAAAAAAATACTTTGAGGCAACAATGTGATCCTTGTAGATGAAGCCGTTAGAAGCAATAATGCCTCACGCCGTCTGACAATGTCTCACATTCCTTTGGTTCAGCCGGTCGAGCACGGGGAGTCGTCTCACAGGGTATGCGTGGATTTTGTTTACAAAGAATGACTAAATCTGGTAACATATTTTAATAAATGTTTCCAATATTTCCGATCGGACGTTGCCGACCAATGTAGGTGATAAAACAGTTTAACAGCCAAAAAATCTGCTCGTATTTAAATACGTGAAAAATGATGTTATAATTTTGAGGCCATTGGCTTCAGTGTATTCCATGCACTCAGGTGTTTCAAACAATGGCGACGTTTTCGTTTCGACTCACCAGCCAAGAATGTGCGGTTCGTGTGAAGTAACGCTACCTTCCCCTTGCACTTTAAAACCGTTACAACCCCCACTCTCAGCTCTTCTAATCTTTTCACATTGGTTTCGTCTATTAATGCTTTATTGTACATTATTTTTACTTTCTCTACTGGTAAGTACGGGAAGTATTGTATTCCACCCAAAAATTCAATGTCAAGATTTCACCGGAAATGTATGTTTTCAGACTCCCTGAATCCAAAAAAAAAGGTCCGTGTGTATGTGGGTCTGTCAGTCTGTGGACAGCATAACTCAAAAACGAAAAGTAGGTTAAAAACTAAATTTGGTATTTAAGCTTAATGTCTTTCAACCATGCGACACAAAGATTTTGAAGAAAATAGCCCCACCCTTTACATGGCAAAATTTTCAAAAATTTTTATTTTATTGAAAAAATTTGTAACAATTTTGACTAAAATGTCATATGTTTGAGATATTTTTATGACAAATGAAATGTATATCTTGAATTTTCTAGCTATAGCCCCTGTAGTCGTATTTCCTCTGGACGACCTTTGTATAACTGGTAAACCGTTAGAGATAGACAAAATCTTACCGTACAAAAAATGTAGATCTTGCAAAAATAGACAATTTATGTTCAAATAAATTTTCTTGTAGGGTGAACCATTTCGGATATATTCCTTGTTATGTGTGAGAGTTTCGGAAAACTTAAAACTTTCGTGAAATGGAGCATCGTTAGTCATTTTGTTATGTGTAAAGTGTGAAAAGAGAACGGAATCTCAAAGCTTTATAACATTTGACTATCGCACAAAGCCTACTGTATTCTAATATTCCCCTTGTACCTACAAGGAAATAAGCAATAAGATAATTTGTACAAATGTTTATCTCAACTAACACGAAGAAGATATAGGAATAACAGTTTGTAAGAATGGTTAGTACAAGAGTAGAGAAAGTTATGTGAGTGCAGAATTTCAGATTTTTTAAAATTATATTTAAATTTTCGATTTTCTGAACCTATAATTTCGATATCAACTTTTATAATCTGGAAGTCACTATACGAATTGATGTACGATTTAGATATATCTATGATACAAGAAATAAAACAGGATGGACCCTGATAATGATGCTAGTCTAATATTCAGCTCGTATAATGTTCACGATGCTTGACTCAGTACACGTTGAATGAAAATACAAGTTCGTACACAAGCAGGTGTTTGTTGGCTCACATTTTCTCAGCCGGTTGTTGCAGGCTTCTAATTCAAACGTTCATTAAACAACGCCCTCCAGGCAACTGTTATGATTTGTGAAACGATGCAAACTCCATCTCCGTCGGAGAACTGCGAAAGGTCAGTCTAATGTTTGCGTTTGCATGGAGCTGGTAGAAAGGGAAATGGAATCGATGACCTATCAATATTAACAGAAGGCAATGCTGTCAATCCTCAAATGTACTGAACGGTTATGCTCGAATGGTAAATTACTGTGTACGCTCGCTTAAGACTGAAGATCAGAAGTGTGCTTATGAATCCTGAGTTTGGAATGTGAAAGGGAAATTGGAGCCCAGTTAAGTTACAGGAATAAAATATAATGGCAAATCCCGTTTCTTTCTTTTGTCACTTTGTTTTCTAAAACTGACACACAAAAACACAATTCCGTTTCTAGTTTGTCTATTAGTAAGTAGAGGAAGAAGTGTACTCCACCCAAAATTTGATGTGGAGATTTCACAGGAAATGTGTTTTGAGACCCCCTGAATCAAAAAAGAAAAAGCATTTTTAGAAAAAGATGTGTGTGTTTTAAACTGTGGACAGCAAAACTCAAAAACGAAAAGTCGCTTAAAAACCAAATTTGGTATTTAAGTTTAATGGCTTTCAAGGATACGACACAAAGATCTTGAAGAAAATAGCCCTACCCTAAACTACCCTTTACATGGAAAATTTTTAGAAAATTTTGATTTTCTTGAAAATGGCTCTAACGATTTTGAGTAAAATGTCATATGTTTGAGATATTTTTATGACAAATGAAATGTATATCTTGAATTTTTTGGCCCCCTCCGAAGGAGTGTCGCCTTGTCGTGGCGGAGGGGCTCAGTACCTGAGCCAGACGGCCTACTAAGTGTCATTTTGATTACTGGTAGGCAAGAGGTGAGGGGAAGCAAAGAACATTCCAAACGGGTAGATGGGGCTCGGTAGTCTTGGTCGACAACTCATCTAGGAGAAGAGGACTCCGAAATCAAACTCCCCCAGGGGCTCCTACTACGGTAGGTACGGGTTTGGCGTACCCGGGGCCCCAAGCCATACTCTCGATTGGGTTCCTCCAAGAGGTGAGAGGGCACATGCCAAACGCCCAATCAACTTTGGTCCACTTTTGTGTTTGACCTCCCACCTGTTACCTCCCTGTACACAGTCTGATGGATAACCTACGCGCGGGTCGTCGGAGGATGGGGTGACGCAAGGGGTGACTGGGTAATCGCGTAAGTCCCAGCCCCTGGTTATCATGTAGGATCTGTGTGCGTATCCGCTGATAAAGGTCAGTCCCGGGGAGGGGCCATTGCATGAGCTGATGCACTCCTGAAGGCGATTGGGTCCCTCTGTCTATACATTGGGAGGTGAGACCCTAGGGTGAGCAAGGTCCAGGCCAGGACTCTCACCTAAGCCGGGGTGGCGCCCAGGAAGTGAGCATGCCATCGGAGACATTTGCAATGGTGGAGGATATCATCGCCATGAGTCCAAAAACTCCAAACAACAACAAAGCAAGTGGAAAAGAAGTAGTCGAGTGTTGTGGTCCTCGCTACTTAGTTATTACTAGAAAAGAGGAAGGTAAAAAATTCCTATCGGTGAGCCCCTTTACCATTCAAAAGGGTCTGGATAACATTGCTGGTCCAGTAAAGTCATGCACTAGATGTCGCAATGGCACGCTGCTGGTTGAAACACATTCATCCACCCAGGCAGCTAAAATACTGAAGGCGAATATGCTAGCCAGTTATCCTATCAGTGTGGAGATGCACAGAACTTTGAACTCCTCGCGCGGCGTGATAAACACCCGTGCATTGGATGATCTAAGTAATGAGGAGATTAAAGAAAATCTTTTGGAACAAAGCGTTACTAACGTTTACAGGGTTCAGCGTAAAGAGGGTGGTGAACTGAAGCCAACACGTACCCTGTTCCTGACCTTTGACCGGGTAGATCTCCCGCAGAGGATTAAGGCAGGGTACGAATCCATCGAAGTTCGGCCTTTCATCCCGAACCCGCTCAGATGTTTCAAGTGCCAGCGCTTTGGACATACAAGCGAGCTTTACAAGGGACAAGCTACATGCACTCAATGTGGAGATGAATCCCACGATGGTGCATGTACAGCAGCTCCGTCATGTGTGAACTGCAGAGGTGAACATCCATCCAGTTCCCGAGATTGCCCCCGTTTTGTAGAAGAAAGAGCGAGCCAAGAGATACGGGTTAAAGAGAAGGTGCCCTTCTCAGAAGCCCGGAAGCTCTTGCGTTTACGCCAACCGTCTGTTCCAAGGTCCGGGACCTATAGCTCAGTTGTAGCTAAACCGGTACCGAGCAGAGAGATCGCAACGCAGACCAGCGATTTTAATGGGGCAACAATATCTGAAAAGACACTTGTAGCCCGTAGCTCTATTCCAAAGCCTTCAACATCAGCGCGCACATCTATGTCAACGTCAACGTCCACAAAATCTTCAAGTGCAAAGAACATCAGTGTTACATCACCATCAAGAGCACCAAGATCAGCGCAAAAAACTAGCAAGCCCGTAAGATGTGAAGCCTCACCGATAAAGTTTAAAAAGAGTTACACAAGGACCGACTTCCTCAAGGAAAATAGTATGTCTAATCCCAGTACATCGAAGGGATGTAAGAGTCCACGAACATCTCCTCGAAGATCTCGAATATCCTCTTCTGGAGAATCTTCAGGGGTGGACTCTGACCGGCGTCTTTCATCTTCGCCGGTCTCCGTGTCAAATCGGTTCGAAGCTCTCGAACCAAAATTCAGTATCGGAACACGGACGTCCTCGGCAGAGGACATGGAATTGGAATCTGCCCACACTGCGAGACCCCCAGTAGAAAAAAGGCGCGAAAAAGCGCCAGACAAGAATGCCAGCCCCAGAGAAAAAAAAGGGCTAAGTTAGTTCGACAACCGCCTGCTCCAAAGTAATGAAGAGTTACCTTGGAATTACCTATCCCATACACAATGCAATATGACTATCCTACAATGGAACGTACGTGGCATTCGAACTCAACGGCCAGAACTTGAGCTCTTGCTCAAAGAAAACGAACCTCTGGTCGCATGTTTGCAAGAGACTAAGCTGCGTCCTCGAGACGCTTTCCATCTAAGGCGATACACCCCAGTACGGTGTGATGTTACACCAGAAGAGGGTGTTCCGGCACATGGCGGCGCTATGATACTTGTCAGAGATGACGTATATATGCAAACTCTACCTTTGCACTCTGATATACAATCAGTTGCTGTATGGATTAAACTGCCAAACATACATTTCACCATCTGTAATGTTTATTTGCCTCCGTCCCATGACTTCTCGCACATTGATTTAGAAAATCTAGTTTCCCAGTTGCCAACACCGTTTCTGTTGGTGGGAGACTTCAATGCGCACCACCCACTTTGGGGTTCAAGTCGCGCTTGTGCGAGAGGTACACTCATTTCCGATCTTTTGGACAGTCACAACTTAGCTCTCCTCAACACTGGAGAGCCTACATTCATTTCGGACTCTCACAATAGTTTCTCACATCTTGACCTTGCAGTTTGTTCACCTCAGTTGGCAGTCTCCTTACAATGGAATGTCATATCTGATTTACACTCTAGTGACCACTTCCCATCTCTTATTAGTCTCTTGACACAACATACGTATTCCACACGTATGCCCAGATGGCGTTTGGACCATGCCAACTGGAACCTTTACACCCAGTTGGCTGCCTTTACGTACAACGAGCACGACTCAGTGAATAATTTGGCGCAGCATCTCACGGAGACGATTCTCTCTGCTGCTGAACAATCGATTCCGCGGTCGACTACACACCCCCGTCGATTTCCCGTCCCCTGGTGGACGGAAGAATGTCGGAATGCCATTCGTGCTCGAAGGCGTGCACTTAGGGTTTTCCAACGTCACCCTACTTTGGAAAACCTAATCGAATACAAGAAAATGCGCGCCAGGTCCAGACAAGTCATTAAGGATAGCAAAAAGTCATCATGGAGCAAATTTGTAGCTTCATTTAACCGACACACACCTTCCTCGGTTGTGTGGGATAGATTAAGGCGTGTTGCAGCTAAAACGACCCAAATACCAATAGCGGGACTAAAAACAGCCACAGGAGCTGTTGTTGATTCATTTGAAGTGGCCAATACCTTTGGCAGTGCTTTCGCACAAGTGTCTAGCTCGGAAAACTACTCCCCTGAGCTCCTTCCATTTAAAACTCAGGTGGAATCTCAAGGCTTCTCGTTTCGTTCTAGAAACGTAGAAGATTACAATCGCCTTTTCACCATGGCGGAGCTGGAGCATTCCCTGAAGTCTTCGCGATGTTCAGCACCAGGACCGGACGGTATTCATGTACAAATGTTACAACAGCTCTCTCCTGAAGGTAAGGCATTCCTGCTCGAGGTCTATAATCGTGTTTGGGTTGACAGTATACTCCCAGAAAATTGGCGGGAGGCCACCGTTATTCCCATCTTGAAGGCTGGGAAGGACCGTCATCTTCCCTCCAGCTATCGTCCTATTTCCCTCACCAGTTGCGTTTGCAAGGTGATGGAACGCATGATCAATGGACGATTGGTATGGTGGTTAGAAAGTCGTAACCTACTGACTAATATCCAGTGTGGTTTTCGACGACGCCGTTCAACTGTTGACCATCTTGTGTCAATATCGACACAGATAATGGACGGCTTTATGAAGAACTGTCAAACCGTTGGCATATTTTTCGATCATGAGAAGGCTTATGATACGTGCTGGCGAGCAGGGATTCTACGTTCCCTGTATGCCTGGAACATACGTGGACGCCTACCATTTTTCATTCAGGAGTTTATGAAGGACCGCTTTTTCCGAGTAAGGGTCGGCTCGGTTTTTTCTAATTCTTTGTTCAGGAGGAGGGAGTACCTCAGGGTTCGGTGCTAAGTGTCACGCTCTTTGCTATAGCAATTACGTCCATCTGGAAATGTGTTCCACCTGGAGTTTCGTCATGCCTATTCGTAGACGACTTCGCTGTCTATTGCACTTCTCAGCGCACGGCGTTCTTACAACGGCGCCTGCAGCAATGTTTCGACAACCTTAGAGAATGGAGCGTGAAAAACGGCTTCCGTTTCTCAACTGAGAAGTCAATCTGCGTTAATTTCTGGCGCCGTAGGAGACGATTACCACCTTCGCTCCGATTTGGTCCAGATGAACTTCCCTTCGCAGAAGAGACGCGCTTCCTGGGTTTGATCTTGGACAGGAAGCTTAGTTGGTCGTCGCATATTGCACAGCTAAGAGCGAGATGTGACCGTTCCCTAAATATTATGCGAGTACTGAATGGCAAATCGTGGGGAGCGGATCGGACAATTCTGTTGCGGATATATCGCGCATTGGTCCGATCCAAGCTAGACTATGGGTGTATTGTTTATTCGTCAGCACGACCATCTGTGCTGAGAAGATTAGACGTGGTCCATAATAGGGGCATCCGCATTGCAACAGGAGCTTTTCCAACAAGCCCAGTGGTGAGCCTTTACGCCGAGTCCGCAGAACCTCCTCTGCAATATCGGCGTGAGATTCTCTTGGCAAATTATGGTTGTGCGCTTAGATGTATGCCTAAGCACCCAACGTTCGCCTCTTTTTTCACCACCACGCTAAGAGAACGATATAGAAATAGCACCCTTTGTCCAAAGCCTGCGGGGTTCCGTTTCCAAGAGCTCCTAGTGAAGCTTGGAGTGGAACTGCCTGTGATGTTCGCCAAGGGCGAGAGACTTTACCCCCCTTGGCTATCTGGTACGCCCCATGTAGATCTTGGGTTGACCGTACACCAGAAGTCCACGATGCCTATTTCAAGTATCCGCACGTGTTTCTTAGAATTTTTGTCAGGCTACACTGACCGTCGATATATTTACAGCGATGGGTCAAAGGGCTCCAACGGTGTTGGATGTGCTTATGTTTATGGAACCGAACCATATACATTCGGTTTTCCAAATAACACCTCCATTTTTACTGCAGAGCTTTATGCAATTTATCGAGCCGTTTTGTATGTTCGCCGTCGTAAATTAGGTGACTGCCTGATTTTGAGCGATTCCCTTAGTGCACTGCAGAGCCTTTGTTAGTTGTACAACCCCCACCCAATTGTCCAACGTATCCAGGATGCCCTCCATGTTTTACACGCTTCTGGCGTTGACGTGGTGTGTGCATGGATTCCTGGTCACGTAGGTTTGCCGGGGAATGAAATGGCAGATTTAGCAGCAAAGACGGCAGCTACAGAACCTAATATTACCATCTCGCGTGTTACTTCGGAAGACTTTATGCTTGAAGTGAGGAGAGCGGTGCTGTCGTTCTGGCACGACGAGTGGTCAACTCTCCGCGGTAATAAGCTTAGAGAAGTGAAAGAACTTCCGATAAACTGGGTAACTTCCTGTCGCACATCTCGTCGCGAGGAGGTTAGTTTGGCTCGATTAAGAACAGGGCACTGCAATTTTTCGCATGGTTACCTATTTAAAAGGGACCCTGCGCCTCTATGTCCGCTGTGTGACAACCTTTTGTTAGTTCGCCACGTGTTGCTAGAGTGTTGCTCTCTAGCGCACCTTCGGGATTCTCCGCAGCTGCCTGCCAGACTTGCAGAGGTCCTAGCGGACGACAAAACAGCGGTTGATAGAGTTTTTAATTTTTTAGCGGAGTGCAATATCAATTTGAGGATTTAAATTGTTTTAATTATCTGTTTCTGCTTTTGGACGTATTTATCACCTTGTTTCATATCTGGCTATTGCCACTGCCTTTTGCCTTTGTAAACTTTTCTTGTTGCTAGTATGTTTATTTTTTGAATGAAATTTATGTCTGGCTATTGCCAGGAATCTTTTAAGGGCGCTGATGACCTAGAAGTTGAGCGCCCTTAAACCAAACCAAACTAATTGAATTTTTTGGCTATGGCCCCTGTAGTCGTATTTACTCTGGATGACTTTTGCATAACTGGTAAACCATTAGAGATAGACCAAATTATACTATGCAAAAAATGTAGATCTTTCTAAAATACACAATTTATGTCTCAATAAATTTTTTTGTAGAGTGAACCATTTTGGAGATATTCCTTGTCATTTTTGTCAGTTTCGGAAACCTTAAAACGTTTGTGAAATGGAACATCGTTGTTCATTTTTTTATACGTTAAGCGCGCAAAGAGAACGGAATCTCAAAGCTTTAAAAGATTTGACTGTCGCTCAAAGCCTACTATATTCTAATATGCCCCTTGTACCTGCAGGGAAATAAGTAATAAGATAATTTGTACAAATGTTTATCTCAACTAACACGAAGAAGATATGGGAATAAGAGTTTGTAAGAATGGTTAGTACAAGAGTAGAGAAACTCATGTGAGTGCAACACTTCAGATTTTTCCAAGCTCAGCAGGTTTCGACTATATTCGTTGTTGAGTATCAATATCGAATTTTTGTGTGCAATACTGCAGTTTCGCAGATAAGCGTTGGAGAATATGTTCTTGTAAAAAGAGACGATGCGAAACACCCAGTGTAGCAGCACTGGCAAAAGAACTACAGAAATCATTAAGCAAGGAACAATGCTTCTCTTGACAAAGCGACAGTTTTGCCTAGAGCAAATGAAGAATTAGACTCAAAAGACATCCCGACACCGCATTGGGAAAATGTGCAGCGTAGCACATTCAGGTGCGGTTTATATGAAAGAATATTTGGGAATAGTGTACATATCTCACTCATATTTT
Source organism: Tenodera sinensis (assembly GCA_030765045.1). Lineage (NCBI taxonomy): Eukaryota > Metazoa > Arthropoda > Insecta > Mantodea > Mantidae > Tenodera > Tenodera sinensis. The sequence goes on from CM060965.1 coordinate 22,538,245, forward strand.
GTGATCTACTTCCTCCATTTTGTGTACTATAATTATGATTGATTGGTCATGTTCACCATCAACCGTAATAGGAGTAATTAGTTCTTTGACGCAGGTCAGAGAAAGACGACTATGAGTGTGACAGAAAAAAGTTTTTTCAGGCAATTCGAGAAGTTTTCCACTGCCGGGCTTGTTTAGAAAGGGTGGATTTCGAGAAAAATCCGTGCTACTTCACTCTATTCAGTATACGAGAGTGTAAAGTTGAGAGAAGGGAGCCTCTAACCCTAGTAGTGCCAAGATTTATTCCACTGGTAACAAAATCAATTTTTAAAACAAATTTATTCAAAACTAGGTATTATATGTTGTCATATTTGAAAACGTAATGTTTAACTATGCTTAGCTATTCCTTTTGATAGCTATAAATTAGTTCCGGGCTGGAGGTGGTCTGCTAGAGTTTTGAGGTCCAGACGTTTCGTCCACACCTGCGGCGGACATCATCGGTGTCGTGGTCTTAGTCATCTAGGTGAAGGTTCGGTTACAACCACGCCGAGAAGACCCAGACCACGCCACCGATGATGTCCGCCGTAGCTGTGGACGAAACGTCTGGACTTTTAACCTCCAGCAGACCACCTCCAGCCCGGAAGAGTAGAGGAACTCATGTGAGTTCAACACATCAGATTTTTTACTTTCTCTACTGGTAAGTAAGGGAAGTATTGTGTTCCACCCAAAAATTCGATGTCGAGATTTCACCGGAAATATATGTTTTGAGATCCCTGAATCCTAAAAAAGCATTTTTAGGAAAACGTTCGCGTGCGTGCGCGCGCGCGCGTGTGTGTGTGTCTGGACAGCATAACTCAAAAACGAAAAGTTGGTTAAAAACCAAAGTTGATATTTAAGTTTAATGTCTTTCAAGGATGCAACACGATGATTTTGAAGAAAATAGCCCCACTCTGAACTACCCTTTGTATGGAACTTTTTCGAAAATTTTGATTTACTTGAAAATGGCTGTAACGATTTTGATTAAAATGTCATATGTTTGAGATATTTTGAACACAAGTAAAATGTTTGTGCTGAATTTTCTGACTATAGCCCCTGTAATCCTGTTTACTCTGGACGACTTTTGCATAACTGGTAAACCGTTAGACATAGACCAAATCATACTATACAAAAAATGTAGATCTTGCTAAAATACATAATTTAAGTCTACATAAATTTTCTTGTAGGGTGAACCATTTCGGAGATATCCTTTGAGAAAGTCCTGTGAGTGCAAGACATCAGATATTTCATCACCTGTATCTCCTGAAATAAGGTAAGGTAAGCGATGAATTCATTGTAAACAATTCACAATTATTTGTGTGTAATTTATATTCTAATTTTGAATATAATTGCCAAATTTAGGTCTAACGTTACCGTAACTTGTAACAGTATTACAAACTATGAAACTAAAGTGCAAGAAAGTATCTGCAAAAACTGAGGTCAGTGAAATAATGTTATTAAAATCGACACCATAGTTTTATTGACCACCTCCGTAGCAATATTTTAGCACGGAGGACCCGAGTTCAATCTCCGGTACCCGCATGGCGATTTTTCCTCCACTGCGCAGTCTGGCACGGGGTGCACTCAGCCTCGTTAGGTCCCGGGTGGGGGGCAGTTCAGAAGCTACTTGATGGAGAAATAGCGCTCCAGGTCGAGAATGCTGTGAGGACTTGGGTCAGAGGCGGGGAACGCAGCGGTTGGGCGGTAAGCCTTGGCTCTTCCTGGGCTGTTGCGTTTGTGTTTACTTTAAATAGTTTTGTTACAATAGACTCAGTAATGAAAATATAAAAACACAAGTATAGCAATTGAAACGTATTAACAAATAACTGGCTTTGACCGTGTGCAGGTTGATGAAAACTCCGTTTATTTGAGCTCTAACAACAGAAATAAGTTTCGCAAATGAATAACTTGCATTAACCTAATGTTCACTTTTGTTAAATTAAGAGAGATTATCCTTTTAAGTCCTGCTCATCTAAAACGCTAATAAATTCAACGTGTGCGTAAGGACTCTTTTGTCCAGCGCAATGCTTTACGTCATTAGCTTTATCTGATTTAAATGAAATATTTGGTTTGGCGATTCAATTTTGTTTCCAAACATGACATATGTAGCTTTATAATGTCAGCATAACATTGATGGTACTTTTGTCTGTGATATATGTGAGATAAGAGGTTACATTTATAAGAGTTAATTAAATTCTACATACCTGCTGATTGTACGTTAATAGCAGCAACTGATTTAGATTACGTGCAATCCCATTGTCTTCTTATTTTCCCATTTTATTTATTGTGCAAACTACAGCTAAGCTCTCACTTCTGTAGAAGCATTGAAAATAGTCTATTGAATTAAACTACTCGAGGCTTATTTTTAAGGTGCCGATAGTTTTTAAAAATAGCAGAACATTAGCAATTTATTGAATATCTGCCGAATTAGTCGGGATACAAATGGGAAACAGTAAATTTCATATAATATGCCACGTAGATGGTGCTGTCCTTCAGAAACAAGAGATGTGATGTGATCAGATTTTGAGTTTGGCTGGGTGGTCGGGCATTATCAATCATTATAGTTCCCCAATAAACCTCACACAACTGCCGAGTCAGTGTTTGTTGGCCGCCACCACCGCCACCGCCGCCGCCGCCACCACCTCCACCACCACCGCCATCGCCGCCACCACCGCTGCCATCACCGTTGCCTCCGCCACCACCGTTGCCGCCGCCACCACCGCCAGCGCCGCCGCCACCACTTCCACCACCACCGCCACCGCCGCCGCCACCACCACCATCACCACCGTCACCACCACCACCGTCACCACCACCACCACTACCACCACTACCACCACCACCACCAGCGCCACCACCACCACCACTACCACCACCGTCACCACCACCACCACTACCACCACCACCGTCACCACCACCACCACCACTACCACCACCACCACCAGCGCCACCACCACCACCACTACCACCACCACCACCGTCACCACCACCACTACCACCACCACCACCACCGTCACCACCACCACCACTACCACCACTACCACCACCACCAGCGCCACCACCAACGCCAGCACCACCACCACTACCACCACCACCACCAGCAGCAGCACCACCACCACTACCACCACCACCACTACCACTACCACCACCACCACCACCAGCAGCACCACCATCACCACCATCATTACCACCACCACCACTACCACCACCACCAGCAGCACCACCACCACCACTACCACCACCACCACCATCACCACCACCTCCGATCTTTCTTCCCGTACTTCGGAAGATTGCATTGTATTAAATGGCTGTATGTAACAAAATTGCAGATACGCCCAAAACAAGTATTTGTATGCACAGAGGGAGTTCCGAGTTTCATTATAATTTCATTAGCAAAATTCTGAGAACAGCCCTTAAAAATTAATTGCCACTTCTGTTGCAACGTTGGGTTCCCCTTCATTTCTTTCCGTGTTCCGTTCTCTGTTTCAAATTCAGTTCTCGACATCTTCCTTCCCTCCCACGATTTATTCTCGATGTTATCTTTCCGGGATGAGTTTGTTAGATCCTCCGGGGGAGCACGTGTGGTACATCCTTGCCTTCCTCCCTGGGTCTTGTTCCCATTTATTTGAAAGTCGATTAACTTGGTGGTGCCGCTAATTCATTTCCGCCCGAAGGAAGGAAGTAGCAACCACAAGCTTTGGCTTTCCGCCATTCCTTTCTGTTGTCGAGGTCTGTTTATCCTGTTAGTTCAGTGGTAAAAAGTAAACAAGCAGTAAAACCTCCCAATTTCAGTTCGGTTCCTCCCCTTGAAGAAAACGATTTCCACAGAAACCTTCATAATTTAACGGTGTTACCACTTGAGAAAAGGAAAAGTGATGGAAATATCTCCAGAGGTTTTTACAAATTATATCAGCTGTAAATACGCCTATTTTGTTTGTACAAAAACTCAGTAATTTACAACATTTAGAAAAAGTTTAAATAGTTATTACGTAACAAAGCCAATGCAGTTTGACTCTTGGAACAGTAACATTTAACTAAGTTGATGATATGGGATGAAATTTCTGGCTTTATTCCAAATATAAATGTTTATTTATGATCCTTTCAAATGTTGGAATATTAAGGGGTATCATAAAGGCCTTAAAAGACAAATTTTGATTTGATTTTTTTCCATATAACGAAAATATGATCCATTGTGATTGAGTTGACATGCATTTTATTACAATATTTACTGTTTTAAATCAAATTATATAAGTATAACTGTAAGCCTTTATTTTTAAGTCCTTGCAAGGTTTCATAACATTCTGAACCATTTGCTCTAGAAGGCTGTGGTTTGGATTATATTTTAGGGAAAATATGATTCATATGCTGACTAGTCTAAATTTAATATGGTATCAGATTTGATTAGTTAGGTTATCTTATTTATAAACAACTGGTAATTTCTTAGATATTGTGTATTTTTACTTTCTCTACTGGTAAGTAGGGGAAGTATCGAATTCCGCCCAAAAATTCGATGTCGAGATTTCACCAGAAATACATATTTTGAAACCCCCTGAATCAAAAAAAGAAGAATTTTTAGAAAAAGGTCTGTGTGTGTGTCTGTGTGTTCGTGTGTCTGTGGACAGCATAACTCAAAAACGAAAAGTCGGTTAAAAACCAAATTTGGTATTTAAATTTAATGTCATTCAAGGATACGACACGAAGATTTTTTAAGAAAATAGCCCCACCCTAAACTACCCTTCACATGGAACATTTTTCGAAAATTTTTATTTTCTTGAAAATGGCTCTAACGATTTTTGAATAAAATTTCATATGTTGGAGATATTTTGATGGCAAATGAAATGTATATCTCGAATTTTCTGGCTATAGCCCCTGTAGTCGTATTTACTCTGGACGACTTTTGTATAACTGGTAAACCGTTAGAGATAGACCAAATTATACTATACAAAAAATATAGATCTTGCTAAAATACACAATTTATCTCTCAATAAATGTTCTTGTAGAGTGAACCATTTCGGAGATATTCCTTGTTATGTGTGTGAGTTTCGGAAAATGTTCGTGAAGTGGAGCATCGTTGTTCATTTTTTATATGTTAAGTGTGCTAAGATAACGAAATCTCAAAGCTTTAAAAGATTTGTTTATCGTACAAAGCCTACTGTATTCCAATATTCCCCTTGTACCTACAAGGAAATAAGCAATAAGATAATTTGTACACATGTTTATCTCAACTAACACGAAGAAGATATAGGAATAATAGTTTGTAAGAATGATTAGTACAAGAGTAGAGAAAGTCATGTGAGTGCAACACATTGTATTAATCCTTTTTGTTTCCACACTGACAAGCCAGGGAGCATGTATTAGGAGACGTTCAACACTTGATTATAAATTTATAGTTAGTCGATATAATAAAAGTAATAACGATGTGATTCTAACAACAGCATTAATAATAACTAAAATAACAATAATAACATACCACAATAACATTGATAAGAAACGAAGAAATGCCAGACAATAGCACCGTATACAGGAGTGAGTTTATTTCCTGGAAAATGAAGATCGTGTAAGCAAAGTGAGAGCTTTTCGGCTGTTTGTAATGTTATTTTGTATATTACCACACGCTAGTCCAACTGCCTCTCACTTCATGTCTGCTGAAAGGCAGAAACGCTGCCACCTGGTATATCGATTTTAAGATAGAAAATTATTTATTACAGTTATTTATCTATCTCTATGATTTACTTATAAAATTATTAATTTTTGTATCACATTAAATTTTAGTATTTTCTCCAAGTTTGCAGTGCTATGATTGTTAAACCTTGTGTTTCTACCGCTTAGCTACACATAAATACAGATACTCATCTGTTTAACATAGTGAATGTAAATCATGCAGATTATTCGACACAGATGGTCAGAGTTCATGAGTGAACAAGGCTTTTTGTGTTACAACAAGCTTGAAAGCAGACTCGCAGCTAGACAGACTGACAAATGAAAAACCAATCACACAATCAGTACAAATGAAACATCACTTGTTGGGAACTGGCCAACAAGGATCGCTTTATGTGCAGCTATGGCAAAAGTTGCTGTTTGTAGGGGCTAAAACAGAATTCACATGCCATTTCTCGGGAAGCTTAGCAACGAAGTCACTATCTTTAACATTTAACAACATATGTTTATACTTATCCAGTAGAGAAAGTAAAAACGCTACAGCGAACATACAAATACAGTCAAAAGGAAGATTAGAGCTACTTTCTGCTACGGTTGCTTTTGCCAGTGACTATCCTGAGACTGGAAGGATTCTTTCAACGTCTCTATCCACTTATTCCATCACGTACGAATGCCGTGGAGGCTGCAATACCCTTCCTCGAATGTGATAGACATTTCAATATTTTCCACTGCCAAGTAGTACCTTGTTCTCAATGATAAATGATGCGAGGCATTGTCATATATAAGACAAATGCATGGAATGTGCCTTTCTAAGGATCTGCTGCACCAACACCATCTTTAGGGCATTGACGGTACTAACGCTGTTCTAAGTTTCCTTTTATCTTCATAAACATCAGGTGTGGTATGAGCATTCACATAAAGAAGATATTAATAGCAAATTATGTAATGAGAGCACAATGGAAATTAAGATGTGTGTGTAATTACCATTATAGTCGTATTTCACTCGATTATTTATGCTCGACCTCTTTAGTCATGTTTTTCTATTTCGTTTGTGCACACAAAAATCGATATTGTTATGTTGGGCTTGACACAATGATATAGAGAGTATAAGAAAATCTGATGTGTTGCACTCACATGACTTTCTCTACTCTTGTACTAACCATTCTTACAAACTCTTATTCCTATATCTTCTTCATGTTCGTTGAGATAAACATTTGTACAAATTATCTTATTGCTTATTTCCTTGTAGGTACAAGGGGAATATTAGAATACAGTAGGCTTTGTGCGATAGTCAAATCTTTTAAAGCTTTGAGATTCCGTTTGCTTTGCATGCGTAACATATAAAAAAATGAACAACAATGTTCCATTTCACGAAAGCTTTTTTTTCTGAAACTCACACAAATAACGAGGAATATCCCCGAAATGGTTCACCCTACAAGAAAATTTATTTGTACATTAATTGTGTATTTTAGCAAGATTTTCAGTTTCTGTGTAGTATGATTTGGTCTATCTCTAACGGTTTACCAGTTATAGAAAAGCCCTCCAGAGTAAATACGATTACAGGGACTATAGCCAGAAAATTCAAAATATACATTTCATTTGTCATACAAATATCTCAAACATATGACATTTTAATCAAAATCGTGTGAACCATTTTCAAAAAAATAAAAATTTTCCATGTAAAGGGTAGTTTAGGGTGAGGCTATTTTCTTCAAAAACTTCGTGTCGCATCCTTAAAAGACATTAAACTTAAATACCAACTTTGGTTTTTAAATTAGTTTTCGTTTTTGAGTTATGCTGTCCACAGACTGACAGACACACCGACACACACACAAACGTGCGCGCGCGCGCGGATCTTTAGGTAAAAATGCTTTTTTTGGATTCAGGGGGTCTCAAAACATACATGTCTAGTGAAATCTCGACATCGAAATACACGCATAAATCAGGTTCAAGCGTATTTAATATTCCAAATATTCGTTCACCGCCTCTGTCAAATCGTTCATGGAACAATCACGGTCAATTTTGGCATTTATTTTATTTGAACTTGTGTTTTATTAGTAGTTTTGTTTACTATTTTTACTCAGAAAGAACAAAATTATATTGTGGTACTTAAAATGCTCTTATTTCATCGAATGATATTTGATATTTAAGAAAAAACTAAGAATTGCGGTATTTTCTTAGTATTTCTATTATGTAATATTTTGTCTTTGCATACTTTCATTAATTCTATGGGCTATTCGGCAAGTACAGCTTACCAGGGATCGAACGCGGGTCCTCTGTGTCAGAGGTAGACAGGCTATGGGGGCACTGTTTGGGAGATATATAAGTTCATATTCAAATATACTCGTACTTGGCTTTTTGACCATGTCGTGTTATTTTATCATATTCGTTGGTTATGGCATTGGTGAGTACTTGTAAAGCATCCTGTATAAATACCTCGATGACGTAACTCCGAAACGCAGCGAGAGAGAAACAATAAAAAGAATGAAGAAATAACAGCAAATACATTGTATGCCTTTGGTCCCCATAGCATTACAATGGATCCAGTTAAAAACCCATTAGTAGAATGAGGGTAAAGAGTTATTCAAACAAATCTCTCTCAAAAGCACAAAGTGCATCAAAGCCTTTTGTTCATTGAAAATTCTATATGAGTTGTTCATGTTTCAGAATTATATAGGTTTCCCTTTTTTCAGCATGCTTCTTTTCAGGATCCTCTGTGGAATAAGTTGATCATTTTAATGCTAGCAGTAAACTAGGAACGAGTAACAGTGAGCCTTGATGTAGATTAAGGTACGCAGAGGCACCTCCTCGTCGGTGGGTGGGTATACATTTCGGGTGTTTATCTTCAGATGTTTCTGCATATGGGTTACCTGTATTGTAAACAAACTAATACATCTGCAACTCCCTAGAGCACTAATAAAATAATAATGATAATCATAATCATAATAATGATAATAATAATAATAATAATAATAATAATAATAATAATAATAATAATAATAATAATAATAATAATAATAATAATAATAATAATAATAATAATAATAATAATAATAATAATAATAATAATAATAATAATAATAATAATAATAATAATAATAATAATAATAATAATAATAATAATAATAATAATAATAATAATAATAATAATAATAATAATAATAATAATAATAATAATAATAATAATAATAATAATAATAATAATAATAATAATAATAATAATAATAATAATAATAATAATAATAATAATAAGTGTTAGTAATAATAATAAAAACATAATAATAAAATAATAGTGATAATGATAATAACAATAGTAATAATAACACTAATAGTGATATGTATAATGTTTTTAGTTTCCCTACTACGCATAGTAAGTAGTGGATTCCATCCAAAAATTCGATATCAAGATTTCGCCGGAAATATGTTTTGAGGCCTCCTGAATAAAACAAAGCATCTTTAGCAAAAGGTCCGTATGTGTGTGTGTGTGTGTGTGTGTGTGTGTGTGTGTGTGCGCGCGCGCAGCAAAACTCAGAAATGAAAAGTGGGTTAATATTTAAGTTTAGTATCTTTCAAGAATGCGACACAAACATTTTGAAGAAAATTCCTTCATCCTAAACTACCTTTTACGTAAAAAATTTATAAAAATTCATTATTTTCTCGATAATGACTGACGAATTTGATTACAATGCCATAGATTTAAGACATATTTATGGCAAATAAAATTCACTATAGTCCACGTAGTCCCACTTACTCTTGATGACTTTTCCATAACTGGTAAACCATAAGAGATAGACAAAATCTTACTGCACAAAGAATGTAGATCTTGTTAAAATATAAGTTGTGTCTATATGCACTTTTTGTGGAGTGAACCGTTTGGGAGATATTCCTTATTAAGTGTGTGATTTTTGCAGTGTTTAGTTTAAAAGATTTGACTGGCGCCCAAAGCCTGTTGTATTCCCATATTCACCTTGCACCTACAAAAAATCACCACTAAGATAACTGTTGCAAATTTTTATCTCCAATAATATGGAGAGGAATGCTAGCTTGTAAGAATAGTTAGTAGAGGAGTAGAGAAGTTATGTGAATGAACAACATCAGATTTTTTTATGTCAAGACAATAATAATATCAATTTTGTAAAATAGTTATTTAATGAAATGAGGATGCATGGAAAGTGACAAAACTTACCAAAAACTACCATTCTTTTGACCATGAAGTCTTCATCATTGAAGGTGGAGACGAGACACTTGTAGTCCCCTGAGAGGTCTGTGGTTGGATTGGGGATGTAAAGGGCTCGGTACATGGTGGCCGGGTTGTCAGACGCCCTGTGACTAATGTTTACTCGACGCTTGAGAGCGCCTAGGTCCTGAGGCTTCTTCCCTGGTATCCACTGGTATACCGGGCTATCGAAGTTATCCAGGAACCATTTGACTACAAGTCCCCCGTAGGAATCCGTGTTTCTCTCTTCTGGAGTTAGGTAATAATCGCAGTCAAGCACGACAGCTGATCCTGAATTGTTCTTCACCACCTTTGGAACCTTCAGGTTTGTTATCTGGATACCCACTGCTCCTGCAAAAGAACGTAAATGCATGCCATTGGAACAGATGTAAAACAAAGAAAGAATTGTCAGCTGAGAAAATAAACACATAACTGCCTTTTGAGAAGTGTAAGGAATTAAAATATTGAATTTGTCTTCAGGCTTCCGAACGCAAAGGTAATATATAGAGCCTTTTTTAGACGTGGCGATTGACTGGAAGTTTATCAATGGTTTACGGTCAAGTTCACTTTTACATTAATGCTCGACCATGTCGAAATTTATTAATTATGAGTCTGATAACGATCCTTTGATGGACCTCCTTGAGTTCAAATTCTGGTTTGCACATTATGCGTGCTGTTCCATTGTCAAAAATTAAAATTCTTTTGTTGTTTAACGACGCTGTCAATTGTCAAGATCATATCAGCATCGTCGGTGTGCTGGAATTTCATCTTGCAGGAATTTTTACATGCAGTAAATCTGCTGACATGCAACTGTCATTTTTAAACACACTTAAAAACCATAGGTCTGCGCAGGAATTGAACCCGTGACCTTGGGATCAGTAGGCCAGCGTTTAACCAACTGAGTCACCCAGACCGACATTCAGGTGTCAACCAGATATAGCTGAACACATTTTGATCACAATATGCCAAATAATACAAAATTACCATTTTGCAATGTCTATCATTGAAGAATGTTAGGTAATTTTAGGCCAACCACAACTCGTTGTTCATAATTAAATTACTTCCCAGGCTTGTGTATTCAAACTGTGATAAAACTATTCAAATTCGTAGTGTTAGTTTTCGTAACACATAAGGTTCTACTGGGAATGTTGTGACGCCGGCCGCTCGAGAACAAGCTCCCCCACTGCACCGCACAGCGAGTAATCAAGACGTTGTGGCAACGTACAATGGAGTGGGCTGGAATAAAGACAGATATTTCCAGGCTGTCCCAGAAAACTGTCCACGTGCCGGGCTTGTTTGTTAAAAGGTGAATTTCGAGAAAAATCCGTGCTATGCAGCAGCAAGAGAAGCGAGTGATTAAGTGTTGAACGAGACAGCCCTTAACAGTTAGTTGTGTGTGTGCGTTTGTGTGTTTGTTTTTACAGTTGGTGTTGAAAGAAATTTGAGTGTGTATCAGAGACAGTTTTGGACATTTAATCGTCGCGTCGAAGTTTTCTGTTGTGTGAACCAGTTTTAATGAGTGTGATCGTCGAAACTAGCTGTTTGCTAGACAGGAAGAGTAGAGGAAGATATGAAGTACATGTCAAAGTTACCAGAAATCATTACATCAGTGACCTGCAAGGTCACCACAAACTGTAGATTGTGTTAACGATAACAGAGAACTGTGTTTGGTGATTCAATTTCAAGGGAAATAAACTACACAGAAAATGCAGACAAATATATCCAATGAAATCTTGATACCAAATATCAGGGTGCACAAAATAAAAAGAAACCCCTAAACTTCCAGTTTTCAAAATGTTGGAAACAGACAGTGCCTGTGACCGTCTGGAAGAATAGGAATTTTCAATGTTTAGATCACTACGATCAACCTCAGTTGAGTGTTTCTGAGACTCAAACGAGTATAAGTACATACATCTCACCCGATACACCCATTCATCCCCATCCACACACCCTCACACACGCTTCTATTATAGTAGTAATGTAAATATCTGAACAGTTTACCTGGATACTCGAATCAGATTAAAGGATTTAATGCGCTTAGAGTATTTTCGCTTTTTCATACCTCGACACAGAGCGCCAAATATCCGTGGTTTGAGTCCCGGCCATGGCATTACGTTTTTCAAGTCTAATTTCAACTTACCAATGATCCATTGCTAAATAATCATCTTATCAAAATAAAAAAGTGATAAAACCTGACGATAAATTGGTGTCGGCAAATTCCTAGCTATAGACAGCCAAAGTTTCTGTAATTTTTTGATGATTTTACTGGAAATCACAACCTAAATGCACACCCTAAAGCATATATTTTATTTTAAGATTGCATAGATCAATGGTGTAAATTTACGAAGGACTAAGCCATGGCTATACACAGAGAGAATTTATTGCGCAGTGCTGTACAAAGTTGAGAAAGTCAGTCCAGACTTAAATGGGATATTTGTCTCACATCAAACCACCAAAGTTGACACTAAACAGTTGGGACAGTTTTGAAGTAAAGCAGCAATGACTTCTACGATATAATGCATCAGGAAACCCAATCAGTTCTCGTAGATACCAAGCAGAAGTTTGACGCTTGGATGATAAATTTTGCAGTAAGGGTATTTGTGGGCTGTAGCGTGACTGTGAGGGATGAGAATGACAGTGATGTAATTGAATTTCGCTTGACAGGGTGGAGGGCTCTTTCCAGATCACGCAACCTATTGTTCCATTACGATCTATTTTCTTCCTTGTTGTCATGTTCTCCTGCCGAAAAGAAATTTATAGTTCCTTGTGGCACCACAGCTTGATTTTATCAATAACTTTGGAATATATAGACAGTATTAAAGTTAGAATATTATAATCATTGTGTTAGTTTGTTCATTTTGATGGATAACTATTATCTAGGTGTTTTATGCTAAGATGTTTCTTTTTACTTTCCCTACTGGTAAGTAGAAGGAAGTATTGTATTCCACCGAAAAACTCGATGTCGAGATTTCACTGGAAATATATGTTTTGAGACCCCTGAATCCAAAAAAGAATTTTTAGAAAAAGGTGCGTGTGTCTGTCAGTCTGTGGACAGCATAACTCGAAAACGAAAAGTCGGTTAAAAACCAAAGTTGGTATTTAAGTTTAAGGTCTTTCAAGGATATGACACGAACGTTTTGAAGAAAATAGCCCCACCCTAAACTACGCTTTATATGGACAATTTTTCGAAAATTTTTATTTTCTTGAAAATGGCACTAACGATTTTGATTAAAATATCATATGTTTGAGATATTTTTGACAAATGAAATGCATATCTTGAATTTTCTAGCTATAGCTCCTATAGTCGTATTTACTCTGGACGACTTTTGCATAACTGGTAAACCGTTAGATATAGACCAAATCATACTATACAACAAAGTAAATCTTGCTAAAATATACAATCTATGTCTCAATAAGTTTATTACTCAATTATAAGAAATTGACTTAAGAACAAAATTTCGATAGGTCGAATATTCATAATGTTTCTTAATATTCTTGTCCTACAGACGGCTAGTGTGAAACAACAATTAATTTACAGTTAAATTATGTTATACATATAATGGGAACTTAGTACTCAAGTGTTTAAGAACTGGGCGTATGCTCTTTGAAGGCAATCACGAAAATCAACAGAATTTTAAAAGAAAACGAAGTACCTACTGAAAAATAATGAAAATTGAATCCTCTTCCTTTATACAGTATATGCCCTTTGAAACGTTCTGCCAAATAATATCACCAATCCAATTGTAGCTCTCCGTTTCTAACATTAAAGTCAAAACTGAACCTTAAATCCGCTTTCTTTGATATGCCTGAAACAACAATAGTACCTTTGCGTGCAACCAATTAGGACAAAGTGCACTTAGTGTATGGTATATTCACCTTTGACCTAGGCAACTTAGTGCAGACATTATGATAACTAGAGAAATTGACCTTAGTAATCTCAAGACAGTAATGTTACAACCGTAATGGGTTTTTTGAATGCAGAGGGGAAAATATCCAGGTAAGCTTTATACAGTTTCATCTCTCAGATGAAAGCGGAAACGGATTCGAGGGACACATCCAGAATGGAACATAAAAAAGAAAAAAGAAAAGAAAAACCTCGGCAGTCCGCATATGGCTCTATAAGCAATGAAAGAAGAGTCGCGGGAAGTATCGTGAATAGCAGAGGCAAAAGGATACCTACCCTAAACCATCATGCACTTTTAATGTTATAAGGGAAAAGGATAATGTTCCAAGCATCTTTCCTGAATAACAAAGGAGCTCCCGTGGAGGGATGTTCTTGGAAACATATAACGGAAAGGAGATTCGAAGGCAGAGCTTTCAGTGCGGTTGAATGTAACAAACAAAAAACGAACAGAATTCTAAATGTATTTCGAAGTCAAATGGCTTCGAGAGTGCTCAAAGAGGGTTGAAAAAAGAGTGGAGCATTTACGTACACCGAGCATTCGCTAACAATGGTCAATACTTTGTAAAAGTTCTAATGTATAAGTAATTAAACACTATTGCCAATTCATAGATATTTCACCAGTGTGGCGCCCCTTAAACACACAAGACGTGTGCTTAGAGAAAAATCTGATGTGTTGCACTCACATGACTTTCTCTACCCTTGTACCACCCATTCTTACAAACTCTTATTCCTATATCTTCTTGCTGTTACTTAAGATAAACATTTGTACAAATTATCTTATTGCTTATTTCCTTGTAAGTGCAAGAGGATTATTAGAATACAGTAGGCTTTGTGCGATAGTCAAATCTTTTAAAGCTTTGAGATTCCGTTCTATTTGCACACGGAACATATAAAAAAATGAACAACGATGTTCCATTTCACCAAAGCTATAAGTTTTACGAAACTCACACACTTAACAAGGAATATCTCCGAAATGGTTCACGCTACAAGAAAATTGATTTAATCATAAATTGTGTATTTTAGCAAGATGCACATTTTATGTATAGTATGATTTGGTCTATATCTAATGGCTTACCAGTTATACAAAAGTCATCCAGAGTAAATACGACTACAGGGGCTATAGTCAGAAAATATAAAATATACATTTCATTTGTCATAAAAATATCTCAAACATATGACATTTTAATCAAAATCGTTAGAGCCATTTTCAAGAAAATCAAAATTGTTAAAAAGTTTTCCATGTAAAGGGTAGTTTAGGGTGGGGCTATTTTCTTCAAAATCTTCGTGTCGCATCCTTGAAAGTCATTAAACTTAAATACTAACTTTGGTTTTTAAGCTAATTTTGGTTTTTTTTATTTATGCTGTCCACAGACTGACACACAGACACATAGACACACACAGACACACCTGAATTCAGGAGGTCTCAAAACATATATTTCCGGTGAAGTCTCGACATCGAATTTTTGGGTGGAATACAATACTTCCCCTACTTACCAGTAGAGAAAGTAAGAAGACACGTCGGATAGACACTAAAGTGTTATTTAACTTCAGGTTAAGGTGTAAGTTAATGAGTGAGGGATCAATATGTGTGCAACACTGGATATGAGCAATGCACGAATCACACAGTAAGCAAATAACAGTAAACAGCGTTTAACATTAAGCACTAATATAGGTAGCTAAGGCCTGCGCACTAGAGATAACCAATCCATGAATCTTACTTGCTCCCCTTCAGGTGTCATAGAATGTACCAACAATTAACACTTGAGTTTTGGCATACTAACCGGGGTGCTGCGTGTGACCCGACATCAGCGTGAAACTTGCACGATAATACGCACTAACATGTGGCTACATCTGACCCTTCAGGACCCAGGGACCCCATACTGTTAGCTATAGCACTTGGACTGTCGCCTGTAACTGGAGTCTTCCCTTCTACGGTGAAAAAGAAACTCAGAATTGTCCAAGAATAAGACCATGATTTTAAATAAAATCCTTACAAGAAAGGATTTTTACTTTCTCTGCTGCGTAGAGGAAGTGTTGTATTCCACCCAAAAATTCGATGTCGAGACTTCACCGGAAATATATGTTTTGAGACCCCTTGAATCCAAAAAAGGCATTTTTAGTCTGTGTGTGTGTGTGTGTGTGTGTGTGTGTGTGTGTGTGTGTGTGTGTGTGTGTGTGTGTGTGTGGACAGCATAACTCAAAAACGAAAAGTCGGTTAGAAAACCAAAGTTGGTATTTAAGTTTAATGTCTTTCAAGGATGCGACACGAATATTTTGAAGAAAATAGCCCCACCCTAAACTACTCTTTACATGGAAAATGTTTTGAAAATTTCGATCTAACAGTTTTAATTAAAATAAGATATCTTACGGCAAATGAAATGTATGTTTTCAATTTTCAGGCTATAACCAGAGCGACTTATGTAGTTTCTTAATGACTTGCATAACTGGTAAACCTTAAGAGATAGAGCATATCTTACTATACAAACATTCTAGATTTTGTTAAACACAGTTTATGTGGCGATTTTTTTGTTGGGGGGGGGGGGGATGGTACAGTGAACCTTTTCTCAAATGGAAGGTTATTATTCGGTTTTTCCTTAGCTATACAAAGCAAACGGAATTTCAAAGCCATTACATAGCGACCCCTTAAATATCGTTTAAGGCCTATATTCCCCTTGCATTTGTAATATAGTTTCTACAAATATTTTATCTCAATTAACGTGAAAAACATTGAGGAATATCTGTTTTTAACAATAATTTGTACAACAGTAGAGAATATCATGTGAGTGCGACACATCAGTTTTTTGCAAATACTTAATGCTGTTTTAGGGTATTTAGCCCTTTGTTGTTATGGTGATTGTACTAAAATTCTTCACGTGGCACGCTTGCTCACCGAAAAGATTTCGAGAAAAGTTCGTGCTACGTCATTCTTCCCTATATAATCGAATTGAGCCGGCGAGATTAGGAAATTCTTGTAATGGAGTTACTGAGTGTTGAACGAGGTTGCTCTTAGCAGTTTTCTAAGTGTGTGAGTGTGGGTGTGTGTGTGTGTGTGTGTGTGTGTGTGTGTGTGTGTGTGTGTGTGTGTGTGTGTGTGTGTGTGTGTTAGAGATAGACCAAATCATACAGTACAAACGCTGTAGATCTTGCTAAAATACACAATTTATGTCCCAATAAATTTTTTTGTAGGGTGAGCCATTTCGGAGATATTCCTTGTTATGTGTTAGTTTGGGAAAAATTAAAAGTTTCCTGAAATGGAAGATCGTTGTTCATTTTTTTGTATGCTAAGTGTGCAAAGAGAACAGATGTTAACTCTGATGCTAACTTGTCTACCACTTGAACGAAGCACCGCAGCAAAAAACTTTCCTTAACAAAAAGTGTTGAAAATAATGTTATCTATCAGCTCTCAAAGTTTGTCGGTCTAATTTTGGGACACCCTATATATCACTGCTCGATACTTTCGGTTTTTCACAAACTTTAGCTAGTTATATCCTCTTACTTCACAAAGTGAAGATTCCAAATGTTCTTCTACTCGGAAAATATTCGTTGTTATTTTGTAACAATGGTAAATAAATGAAGCACCATCTCTTGTTGCCTCTGTTTCATTGTCTTTTAATGTAGCTGTTTCAGAGGGCTTATACAAGAAACGGTTTCGAATGGATGTATATGATCTTATGATATTTTATTACAACGCGGTACCTGCAATAAATTAGAAGAATTGACAAAATAACTTGTGTCGTTGTACTAATTGACTTAAACTGTTACTTCGTAAGATAGAAGTCTCATAGCTCTCCAACTGGCACATTTAAGTAAATTAAAACTTTTTTAACTGGTTGCCTCGACTTGTGGCTAGCTCAACGATATATATTATTACAGTACATGGCGAATATATTTTAATTTTCTATTAGTAAAGAAGATGTTACTGTGATTGAATACAATTTATATAGAAAGAGTTGATTATGGTTTTTGAAACCCACCATAGAGAGAGAATAAAATTGAAACAAGCAGGACAGCTGAGGAATAATGGTGGACAGGCGTAGCTTCCGGAATTACTAGAGCGTTTTCCGTAGGTAAGGAAATATGAGAAATGAGCTATCACAAACAGAGTATTTCTAGTTTATAATAACATAATAACTATGATGTAACCTACCCCCTAGTGTAGTGGGGGGAGCGAGAGCTGATGTCTGTACATAAAGCTGGAATTTGCCGCCGTCACATACAATGGAGTTACAGAAGCAATTTTCTGCGCGATTTCCTCTCCAGTAATTCAGAGGAAGGCAGAAGCAACAAAACGTCTTGCATCGCGTTAACTTACTACACAGGAATGTAATTAAACCTCTCTTTACTTTCATGACGAAATCCTCTTCTCCCTATCTACTTTCTTACTTTCACTTTAATTACGAGAAAAACTTGCACAAACTTCACAGAGTTGAGCATTTTTACTCAATTTCCTGGAGCCCCAGCTAGTTCAGCTTCAAATCAAACAGATGAAGCTATCGGCTACAACAGAGCGGATATGTGTAAAAATTATCAGCGATCTTATTGTTACCTATATTTAGTATTGTCTATGCCACTGCTCTGCTGCTTTTTACTTTCTCTATCGGCAAGTAGGCGAAGTATTGTATTCCATCCAAAAATTCCATGTCGAGATTCCACCTTAAATATGTTTTGAAGCCCCCTGAACAAAAAAAAAAAAAAAAAAATTAGAAAAAGGACCAACCAAAGTTGGTATTTAACTTTAATGTCATCCAAGGATGCGATACGAAGATTTTGAAGAAAATAGCCCCAACCTAAACTACCATTTACATGGAAATTTTTTCGAAAATTTTTATTTTCTTGAAAATGGCTCAACGATTTTGATTAAAATGTCACATGTTTGAGATATTTTTGTGACAAATGAAATGTATCTTTTGAATTTCCTGGCTATAGCCCCTGTAGTCGTATTTACTCTGGACGACTTTTGCATAACTGGTAAACCGTTAGAGATGGACAAAATTATACTATACAAAAAATGTAGATCTTGCTAAAATACATAATTTATGTCCAAATAAATTTTGTTGTGGGGTGAACCATTTCGGAGATATTCCTTGTTATGTGTGTGAGTTTCGGAAAACTTAAAACTTTCGTGAAATGGAACATCGTTGTTCATTTTCTTATATGTTAAGTGTGCAAAGAGAAGGGAAACTCAAAGCTTTAAAAGATTTGACTATCGCACAAAGCCTACTATATTCTAACATTCCCCTTGCACCTACAAGGAAATAAGCATTAAGATAATTTGTACAAATGTTTATCTTAACTAACACGAAGAAGATATAGGAATAAGAGTTTGTAAGAATGGTTAGTACAAGAGTAGAGAAAGTCATGTGAGTGCAACACATCAAATTTTTCAGGTAGTGTTCCGATTGTCTGTAGTGGGATTCGAATGCAGGTTGTCCTTTTGAAATGTAGGGTTTCTAAAAGATATACAGACTTCATGTAGTTGGATGGTTACAAAATGCACTGAATTTCATGTTTATTGTATAGAAGGAGTAATATTTACTTGTTGTAAACGTCTAGAGACAAACAATGTTATTATTTGAGTAGTACCTTATTAGAGCAGAGCCTCTTGGGTGTTTTCGTTTGTTGAGACATGTTTAGGGCAACTCCTTTGTAGCTTATAAAATGCACAAATCTTTTCTTTTTTAAATAGGAAATTGCTAGTGGAGTGAAAGGCAAAGATTAAGCTCCACTTAGCGAATACATAAAAGAAATGTACTTTGGTTGTTTTATCGTGGGTGGGTAGGTAGGTAAAGCATCTGCTTTATTCTCCTCTCTTTCTTGTTCGTGTTAGCCTTCTCTTTCTCCTTTACACGCAACATCCCTCCCTCCCTCACAAAGAAAGATAGACTTAATTTCTCTTTCCTTCGTGACTTTCCTTCCTCTCAAGATTTTTTCGTTTTCATTATTACGTTTCGCTTCGTGGGCTCCTTCTAGCCCTATTTTCCTTCTCTTCACTCAATTCCTGTAATGTTTTACGACTTTCTCTATCTCTGGATAAAGAAGTGGCTCTTTTACATGTTCTAGATACTTTAGAGACATGCGGCTTTGATTGAGTCTTTTAATGGGTGTTTGTAAGGAGGACTCAAAAACTGATTAAGGAACACATTTGCTTTTATGGGCTTTCTTCACAAAGTAGAGGTAACTTGTAAAACTGCAGTAATAGCCTACTTTCAAAATAATTCACTTTTATAGACATGCAAGAGCTCAACTAAAAAATCTCAGGTAAACAAAGGTAAATAAGATTATTATATCGATTTCGCTAACTTTTATATCTGTTAACTACTATCTGGCTATTGTGTTTTTATCTTCTGTCGCAGGACATTACGAATTCCTGAAAGTACTCGCTCTGAAGGAGTGTTTAATTTCGATCCCTTAGCTACTTGCCTCCAATGCAAACAGAAAGCTTTGCATTAGGATTTTATCAGCCTTTACAAATACTGTAGCGAGGTGGTATGTTAATATTCAAAATCGAAATATTTTTGATCCAAATTTAAGGTATTAAAGTTTTGAGCAGTCGGCTTTCTGCTCTGCGCAAGAGGCCATTTATCACTTATTGCTCTCGACGGCTTTTCTCGTTCCAAAGTAAGTGGCCAAACGCGAAAATCTTCAGCGCTCGAATAGGGCCTTAAACATTTGTTTCCAACAAATTCAGTTCCAACGTGTCACCCACGATACTTGAGCTAAATTCTAATTTTGAAGTAGCGGAGTTGGATTGATTGATTGATTACGTATCGGAGGGGATTCCGCAATTAATCTGTTGTTTTTGTACGTCAGATCCTGGGCGGAAGGATGAGATGTTCGTTATTTAAGGAGCGACCGGTGAGCCATAAGTCAACTAAAAATTATTTATATCACAGCCACAATGGTCTTATTTTATTCATAAGCTATTAAATCTATAGGTCTATTACCTCCATTTTGGGGATTTTAATTGCAATTTAATTTATGACAAAGCGTAATGGTTTTAATAACTTATTTATTATTATTATTATTATTATTATTTATTATTATTATTATTATTATTATTATTATTATTATTATTATTATTATTATTATTATTATTATTATTATTATTATTATTATTATTATTATTATTATTATTATTATTATTATTATTATTATTATTATTATTATTATTATTATTATTATTATTATTATTATTATTATTGTATTATTATTATTATTATTATTATTATTATTATTATTATTATTATTATTATTATTATTATTATTATTATTATTATTATTATTATTATTATTATTATTATTATTATTATTATTATTATTATTATTATTATTATTATTATTATTATTATTATTATTTTATTATTATTATTATTTTATTATTATTATTATTTTATTATTATTATTATTTTATTATTATTATTATTTTATTATTATTATTATTATTATTTTATTATTATTATTATTATTATTATTTTATTATTATTATTTTATTATTATTGTATTATTATTATTATTATTATTATTATTGTATTATTATTATTATTGTATTATTATTATTATTATTATTATTATTATTATTATTATTATTATTATTATTATTATTATTATTATTATTATTATTATTATTATTATTATTATTATTATTATTATTATTATTATTATTATTATTATTATTGTTATTGTTATTGTTATTATTATTATTATTATTATACCTTTTTACCTACTACCTATAGTGAGTAGAAGGAAGTAGTTTTGTACTCCACCCAAAAATTCGATGTGGAGATCTCACCGGAAATGTATGTTTTGAGACCCCCTGTCTGTCAGTCTGTGGACTCAAAAACAAAAAGTCGGTTAAAAACCGAAGTTGGTATATAATTTAATGTCTTTCAACGATGCGACAAGACGATTTTGAAGAAAATAGCTCCACCCTAAACTACCCTTTACATGGAAAAGTTTCCGAAAATTTTGACTTTCTTGAAAATGGCTCTAACGATTTTGATTAAAATGTGATATGTTTGAGATATTTGTATGAAAAATGAAACGTATATTTTGAATTTTCTGGCTACAGCTTATGCAGTCCTGTTTACTCTGGATGACTTTTGAATAAGTCGTAAACCGTAAGAGATAGACAAATTCTTAATATTCAAAAAATGTAGATATCACTAAAACATACAATTTATGTCTGAACAATTTTTTTGCATAGTGAACCATTTTGGAGATATTCCTTGTTGTGTGAGTTTCAGAAAACGTTAAACTTTCGTGAAATGGAACATCGTTGTTCATTTTTTATATGTTACGTGTGCAAAGAGAACGGGATTCAAAGCTTTAAAACATTTGAAAGTCGCATAGAGAATACTGTATTCTAACATTCCCCTTGTACCTACAAGGAAATAAGCAATAAGATAATTTGTACAAATGTTTATCTCGACTAACACGAACAAGATACAGGAATAAGAGTTTGTAAGAATGGTTAGTACAAGAGTAGAGGAAGTCATGTGAGTGCAACACATCAGATTTTTATTTTAATGTTTTTCGTATTATTTTTTTCATTACATTTGCTTTTTAACTCAACTAATTTTGACATATGCTATCTGTGTACTGTACGATACATCTCCGATTTTCCCAAATCTAAACCAGTCTCCCTCAGGTATAAAAGAATCCCCTGACAACTCATTTCGCAACAATCCTTACAACCGCTTATTTCGCTGGCAAATTATTTCATACATCCCATCAAATACACCTCAATGGAAAAGGTAACGGTAAACGTTTGGAGGGAGACACTTTTAACGATTCTCGGTAGAATGGGCCTATTTTGTAACACTTTTGCTATATAAAACTATAATGTTGTTCGTTTCTTTCAGGAGTTTTCTAACAGGAAGTAATAATGACTAACAGAAAACAATTTGGATGTTAAGCTTTTCATGTTTAGTTTTTTAAACTTTCTAATGTGCTTTGAACTTGCGAGGAGACTAAAGGGCAAAAATTGCAAAAAATTACGACATATCATATATATTGCAGGGGGTTAGGTCGGGGGACCGAGGGGCCCACAAATCTCTAGTAATAAGTCTGTCATGAAATACACTTCCCATAATTGTCATCGAAACATTGGAGTTTTTGCAGAGTCTTGTTCAAAAAGTCAAAACCACGTTCCCTGTTTGTTAATTGCCTGAAAAAGGAGCAAAATTATATTCACGGATGTACGGGCGTCAACTATTCAACAAAATATTCCCAGAGAAATTGCCAGCATTTCTCAACCTGAACTACGGCGGGCGATGGATAGTTTCCTAAAGAGGTGCTAAAATGAATGAACAACGATACAGCATCGCTTTAATAAAGCATTCAAAACATCGGCGCCTTTCTATGATAGCGGTTGACGGGAACAACCGCTGAGGACGCGGGTAGACCAAACACCGCGCAGCCCGTTCGGAAGCTTTTTGCTAACATCAGAAGAACGAGTAGGGAAAGTGAAAAGAAAATGGAAAAATTTAAATGATTGACTGCAAACCCCTGTACAGATGATATAACCAAATAGTATTTTCCCGGCGTTAATATTGATTTATGAAGATATTAACGTGGGAATGACTATGCAGGTTTTCACGGCATTATTTTCATATAGGTACGTACCTAATGTTCCATTTTCCATCACTTAAATGGAGAGCTAGAATGACATTCGAAGTGCATTTCCTGTGGTCACATTTAATTTTATGATATCTATTTGTTTGCGCGTTGATGTCTTTCGCAATGTTTCCATTATCAGTAGCTAGTGTAGATAATTTGCAGCAGATTGTGAACTATATTGTCTCTGTCAGGGGGCACTCTGGTGCGTAATGCGGGCCACAAATGTTGTTTTGACAGGGGCGTAATAAATATCAGTTTTCATTTTGAAAACAATTGCATTTTGAAAACGTCAGGTACACACTGTAGCCAACCCCCTTCCTTCCTAGCAGAGAGTAAATAGGTTAACTGTTGGAAACTTCAAGTGCATTTCTGTTTAACGTTATGAACATTTACTATCAGCGTTGTGGATGTGTTTATGGGTAGCCCCTTTTTGAAATACAACAGCAACTGTTATATAACAATCTGCTAGTGTCGGATTATGCTAATGGTTGTTGTGATATTGCGTGATAAATTTGAAAGCTCTGGAAAAAGGAAACAAAGGTATGTGCGTGTGTGTGTGTGTGTGTGTGTGTGTGTGTGTGTGTGTGTGTGTGTGTGTGTGTCTCACACCCTTGCACTGATCACAAGGGGTAATCTGCATATTGTGACAAAACGACAAAATCATATTCCTAGTGTCTTTCTTCACTTCCTCGGTCTCTTTTACCCTAATTACGACGTTACAAGCACTCGCGACCGTCATTGAGTTTTCTCAGGAAGACACACACACACACACACACACACACACACCAGCTCATATCCCTAAATTACTTCTCTGGCCTCCTTGTATACTGGGGATGACGTCGCACCATTACTCAGAAATCTCAAGAACCATCTCGACACCCCTTTTATTTCTGCCGCCTTGATTGTTAACAATTACGTTCACACAACAGTCCCGTGAGACAGTGTGTGTAAGTATCGGAAAACAAAACCTTCGTGAAATGGAGCATTGTTGTTCATTTGTTTACATGTTAAGCGTGCAAAGAGAACGGAATCTCAAAGCTTTAAAACATTTGACTATCGCACAAAGCCTACTGTATTCTAATATTCCCCTTGCACCTACAAGGAAATAAGCAATAAGATAATTTGTACAAATGTTTATCTCAACTAACACAAAGATGATATAGGAATAAGAGTTTGTAAGAATGGTAGTACAAGAGTAGAGAAAGTTATATGAGTGCAACGCATCAGACTTTTTTTTAAAAATATTAATTAATTAAACATGTAGCATGACACCTTAAATTATTTAAACAGAAACTTTCAGGAACTAGAAACCCATATATGGTGCCGTTTTAAAGAACTGCCATATCTGAAACTTCATTTATATATTGTCAAAACGCGCTTCCTACGCTTGGAGTATCACACAACAAAAATTGTATGAAACAGGTTCGTAGATGTGTTTGAAACTACGCTGCTCAAATATTCACTTTGTTAAAACACTTTCCCTTTAACCAAAAATAGCAAAGGAGTTTGTATAGCTATTCAAGAATTCTTATTCATTGAAATTCTTTGTGTCGGTTGCTAAAATTGTTTCCGCCCCAACAAAAAACACACAACCAAGTTGTAGAAATAACTTTCAGTTTTAGAACATTCACATATGCTGTTTTATCCATAACATTGGTTTTATACCAGCAGTCCTGCTGTTTCGTTTAAAGCGGAAATTGCAGTGGGGCTGGCTGAATATTCACCGTTTCTAATTTAAACCGAAGAAGTTGAAGCGGAAAGTCATTTTGGATTTTCCGTGCGACTAACCCATTCGCTTTTATTCACAAGAAATGGGTAATGAAAACGTAGAAAAGAAGCGTTTTTTGGAGATGAACAAGCTCTGTTACAGCCTAAAGCCTACTTTCATAAAACAGTCTGTTTCTATAAAGTAAGAATCACTAATGATTTGCGTCCTCGTCAAACATTTAACTTCAAATAAAATATATTTTAAAATATTGCAAACAGAACAATCAAATCTGTTCTCTTCGTCAAAGTATTGCGTCAAATTGACAATGTGACAAATGCCACATCTGACACCACTGTGATAAAACGACAAACTTCACCTGCTTTTTCTGCAACCTTAATTTTTTTATAAAACTGAAGTACAAAAATATAGTTCTGTTGTTTATAGCACAATCTATAAAGAATCTTGTAACTCACTCTAGTCAATTTGACACACACCGTTTCAGTTCTCTCTGGCTTCAACAATCACAGTCACTAAAGCTAGTAATAACTGTCTCATTCAACACCCACAGATACGTCACAAAACAATTAGAACTATATCAAAAAGCTACTCGCTTCTTCTGGCAAAAACTCGCTCTTTCGCCGGCCGGCAAAGAAGCGAGAATGAGGTAGCATATATTTTTCTCGAAATTCATCTTTTCACGATTCTCATAAAGAAGCCGGCAGCTGGAAGTCTCAGGAACGTTCTCGAAACTCCTTGCTCTGCTGAGTTCATCGTTAGGAGTTTACTCGCCGCTCGACCTTGAGTCTCTATGACGCGCATAGGGGAAGTTCTGTTTTCCACCCAAAACTTCGATGTCGAGATTTCACTGGAAACATATGTTTTGAGACTCCTGAATACAAAAAAGTATTTTTAGAAAAAGGTTCGCGCTTCTGTGTGTGTGTGTGTGTGTGTGTGTGTGTGTGTGTGTGTGTGTGTGTGTGTGTGTGTGTGTGTGTGTGTCTGTATGTCAGTCTGTGAACAGCATAACTCAAAAACGAAAAGTAGGTTAAAAACCAAAGTTGGTGTTTAAGTTTAATGTCTTTCAAGGATGCGTCACGAATATTTTGAAGAAAATAGCCCCGCCCTAAACTACCCTGTACATGGAAAACTTTCCGAAAATTTTGATTTTCTTGAAAATGACTAAGGATTTTGACTTTGAATTTTCTGGCTATAGCCCCTGTAGCCGTGTTTACTCTGGACGACTTTTGCATAACTGGTAAACCTTAGAGATAGACCAAATCATACTATACAAAAAATTTAGGTCTAGCTAAATCGAACAATTCATATCTGAATTTTTTTTTTTTCTATCATGAACCATTTCGGGGATATTCCTTGTTATTTGTGTGAGCTGTGAGTTGTGACGGGTGAAGTACAATTGTTTAACTAATATTCTGTGCGGTCCTGTTATTTCTATACTCGTATAGAAGCCGGCAGTGAGGTCCTGCCCTGAATTAGACGAGGACGAAGTTAACTCGTGCATTCCTGGTACGGCAGGTATAATTGAAGCATTTCCCATAATACCTCTTACGCGGTAATGTCCCTTAAGGGGCAATACTGTTGTTTGTACACGTTTAAGCATATTATCTCCGCTCTAAGAGAATAGCGCATCATCAAAGGCAGCATGCTTGAACACTCTCAAGCAGTTTAACATTTTCTTCCAAGTCAGTCAGCGCAATTACTGAAGTGTCATGGAACGAGGTTATTCCAGAAGATGCTATGTATAATCAGAAAATTGCTTCTGCGTGCACTATCTCGAATCAAATTTACATTGCACAAAAAGTGCATTTAACCAAATGCATTTTTATTTTCTTTACTGGTAAGTAGGGGAAGTATTGTATTCCACCCAAAAATTCGATGTCGAGATTTCACCGGAAATATATATTTTGAGGCCTCCTGAATCCAAAAAAAAGCATTTTTAGAAAAAGCTCCGTGTGTCAGTCTGTCAGTCTGTGGACAGCATAAGTCAAAAACGAAAAGTCGGTTAAAAGCCAAACTTGGTATTTAAGTTTAATGTCTTTCAAGGATGCCACACGAAGATTTTGAAGAAAATAGCCCCACCCTACACTACCCTTTACATGAAAGATTTTTCGAAAATTTTGATTTTCTTGAAAATGGCTCTAATGATTTTGATTAAAATGTCATATGTTTGAGATATTTTGATGACAAATGAAATGTATATCTTGAATTTTCTGGCTATAGCCCCTGTAGCCGTATTTACTTTGGACGACTTTTGCATAACTGGTAAACCGTTAGAGATAGACCAAATTATACTATACAAAAAATGTAGATCTTGCTAAAATACACAATTTATGTCTGAAATTATTTTCTTGTAGGGTGAACCATTTCGGAGAAGTTCCTTGTTACGTGTGTGAGATTCGGAAAACTAAACTTTCGTGAAATGGAACATCGTTGTTCATTTTTTTTTTAGGTTAAGTGTGCAAAGAGAACAGAATTTCAAAGCTTTAAAACATTTGACTATGGCACAAAGCCTACTGTATTCGAACACTTAACACGAAGAAGATAGAGGAATAAGAGTTTGTAAGAATGGTTAGTACAAGAGTAGAAAAAGTCATGTGAGTGCAACACATCAGATTTTAAAGCAAAATTGCTGTAGCCTTTTTAAAGTATTAAAGAAATTGTTGCATCAGGTTTTGGTCTGTGGTCGTGAAGGACCATTTAACCATCAGGGTGTCGTATTTGAATTAAATTCACATACACAAGTTTCTTTTCTAGGCTCTATCGGAATAAGGCTATACAAATTCCCATCTCCCATGTGACGTAGGAGAGTTATTGTGAATTACAATATTTATGTGATATGTCCATGCATTAAGTGTATTGTAGATTCTCGGAAGTGGGGACGGGTTGACGACTATATCTCGTTTCAAAAGCTGACTGTGCAAAGCTGCTTTAGGGGTTATATTGCAATATACTACTATTTCTTACTCTTCCAGAAAATAAAAGAGCCTTAATTCTGACATCTGCATTGCGCATATCTTTATATGATCTCTCTCGCTTCATCCGCTTGCTTCATTTATTTCCTTGAAATGGCTCAGGTTTAATATCGTCGAGCTGATCGGGAGATGCATTTGTATTTGACGATCTGAAGAAAATAATGATGTGCATCTGGCACGACTTATTGGATATATTGCTCGTCTTTCCATCTCGAGCGTTTCAAATATATCATTTCCCTCTTCGCGTCTTTGTCACCAATTTAAGAGTCTCACTCACTGGAGCATAATTTCCATGTGGGGCTTTCAGAGGGGAGGTCCTATTCGAAACTGTTGAAAAGCCATTCAATTTCTTTTTGTGCGAAGTAGATAGCGAGAAAGCCACTTTGCAGGCGGGCGGGCGGGAAGAGCGAGGAGGAGAGTGGGTTTGCAACACTTCGTCACTTGAAGCTTTTGTCTCGAAATGAACTCCAGCGGGTATTAATCAAGGCTGATAACATAGAAGCCATGTAATTGAAAAGCCGCGTAGCTTCCTTCCTTGACAAACTCCGGTTTCAAAGACTGCCAATTATCATTGCAGGGCTAAAGACTTGATTATACGCCAGCACCTGTTGGCAGAATCCCATTACGATGTAGAGGTGCATTGTCGTAAAGCTGCTCCAGAAACGCTAATAGGATGCTGCCTTCCTGAACGTAATACCCACCGTCCGTTCTCTCTAATGCAATAGCCAGCCAACCAGCGAGCCCCCTTTAACAAGAACGACTACGATTCTGATAATGTTCAGATGAAAAACTGTATCATGACACGATCCATCCGTGAAATTGACCTGTGCAACATGTTAGCTTCAAATGGAGCGTTCAACTATCGATTATTGTGATATAAGGATGGTAAATGGTTTATAACAGAATCGACCTTAGTTGCTCATTGAAGCTAAATTGTTATTTGTGAGTTCAAGGGCGCTTGACTTCTAGGTCATCAGCAACCTTAAAAACTTCATGGCGATAGCCAGACATAAATTTGAATCAGGAATACAATTGCTAGTAACAAAGAAGATATACATATAAACGTAAAAACAGTGTCAATAGGCAGATATAAAACAAGGTAACAAATACGTCAAAAAGCATAAAAAATATCTAAAATTTTGAATCCTCAAATTGATATTTCACTCCGCTAAAAGCTTAAAAACTCTATCAACCGCTGCTTTGTCGTCCGCTAAGAGCTCTGCAAGTCTGACAGGCAACTGCAGAGAGCCTCGAAGGTGCGCTAGAGAGGAACACTCTAATACCACGTGACGGACATTGTTATTATTGATTTGGTTTAAGGGCGCTCAACTTCTAGGTCATCAGCGCCCTTAAAAGATTCATGGCAATAGCCAGATATAAATTTCACTCAAAAAATAAAAATACTAGCAACAAGAAAAATATACAAAGGTAAAAAGCAGCGGCAATAGCCAGATATGAAACAAGGTGATAAAAATGTCCAAAAGCAGAAACAGATAATTAAAAAATTTTAAATCCTCAAATTGATATTGCACTCCGCTAAAAAATTAAAAACTCTATCAACCGCTGTTTTGTCGTCCGCTAGGACCTCTGCAAGTCTGTCAGGCAGCTGCAGAGAATCCCGAAGGTGCGCTAGAGAGCAACACTCTAGCAGCTCGTGGCGAACTGACAAAAGGTTGTCACACAGCGGACATAGAGGCGGAGGGTCCCTTTTAAATAGGTAACCATGCGAAAAATTGCAGTGCCCTATTCTTAATCAAGCCAAACTAACCTCCTCGCGACGAGATGTGCGACAGGAAGTTACCCAGTTTATCGGAAGTTCTTTCACTTCTCTAAGCTTATTACCGCGGAGAGCTGACCACTCGTCGTGCCAGGACGACAGCACCGCTCTCCGCACTTCAAGCATAAAGTCTTCCTAACTAACACGTGAGATGGTAATACTGGGTTCTGTAGCTGCCGTCTTTGCTGCTAAATCTGCCATTTCATTCCCCGGCAAACCTACGTGACCGGGAATCCATGCACACACCACGTCAACGCCAGAAGCGTGTAAAACATGGAGGGCATCCTGGATACGTTGTACAATTGGGTGGGGGTTGTACAACTGACAAAGGCTCTGCAGTGCACTAAGGGAATCGCTCAAAATCAGGCAGTCACCTAATTTACGACAGCTCACATACAAAACGGCTCGGTAAATTACATAAAGCTCTGCAGTAAAAATGGAAGTGTTATTTGGAAAACCGAATGTATATGGTTCGGTTCCATAAACATAAGCACATCCAACACCGTTAGTGTTCTTTGACCCATAGGTGTAAATATATCGACGGTCAGTGTAGCCTGACAAAAATTCTAAAAAACACGTGCGGATACTTGAAATAGGCATCATGGACTTCCGGTGTACGGTCATCCCAAGATCTACATGGGGCGTGCCAGATAGCCAAGGGGGGTAAAGCATCTCGCCCTTGGCGAACATCCCGAGCAGTTCCACTCCAAGCTTCATTAGAAGATCTTGGAAACGAAACCCTAAGGGTGCTATTCCTATACCGTTCTCTTAGCGTGGTGGTGAAAAAATAAGCGAACGTTGGCTGCTTAGGCATACAATCATAATTTGCCAAGAGAATCTCACGCCGATATTGCAGAGGAGGTTCTGCGGACTCGGCGTAAAGACTAACCACTGGGCTTGTTGGAAAAGCTCCTATTGCCATGCGGATGCCCCTATTGTGGACCGCGTCTAATCTCAGCACAGATGGTCGTGCTGACGAATAAACGATACACCCATAGTCTAGTTTGGATCGGAATCAGTGCGCGATAGATTCGCAACAAAATTGTCCGATCCGCTCCCCTCGATTTGCCATTTAGCACTTGCATGATATTTAGGGAACGGTCACATCGTGCTCTTAGCTGTGTAATATGCGACGACCAACTAAGCTTCCTGTCCAGATCAAACCCAGGAAGCGCGTCTCTTCTGCGAAGGGAAGTGAATCTGGACCAAATCGGAGCGAAGGTGGTAATCGTCTCCTACGGCGCCAGAAATTAACGCAGATTGACTTCTCAGTTGAGAAACGGAAGCCGTTTTTCACGCTCCATTCTCTAAGGTTGTCCAAACATTGCTGCAGGCGCCGTTGTAAGAACGCCGTGCGCTGAGAAGTGCAATAGACAGCGAAGTCGTCCAAATAGGCATGACGAAACTCCAAGTGGAACACATTTCCAGGTGGAGTTAATTGGTATACCAAAGAGCGTGACACTTAGTATCGAACCCTGAGGTACTCTCTCCTACTTAACAAAAGAATTAGAAAAACCCGAGCCGACCGTTACTTGGAAAAGGCGGTCTTTCATAAACTCCTGAATGAACAGTGGCAGGTGTCGACGTATGTTCTAGGTATACAGGGAACGTAGAATCCCTGCTCGCCAGCACGTATCATAAGCTTTCTCGAGATCGAAAAAATATGCCAAAGGTTTGACAGTTCTTCATAAATCCGTTCATTACACATATATATTGGCACAAGGAACCTGAAATATCACACTGTTATTACTTTCTCTGCTGATAAGTAGAGGAAGTATTTTATTCCATTCAAAAATTCGATTTCGTGATTTTACTGGAATTATATGCTTTGACACCCCCTGAATCCAAAATTATTTTTAGAAAAAGGTCCGCTTGAGTGTGTGTGTGTGTGTGTGTGTGTGTGTGTGTGTGTGTGTGTGTGTGTGTGTGTGTGTTTGTGTGTGTGTCAGTCTGTGGACAGCATAACGCAAAAACGAAAAGTCGGTTAAAAACCAAATTTGGTATTTAAGTTTAACGGCTTTCAAGGATGCGACACGAATATTTTGAAGAAAATGTCTCCACCCTGAACTACCGTTTACATGGAACATTTTTCGAAAATTTTTATTTTCTTGAAAATGGCTGCAACGATTTTGATTAAAATGTCATATGTTTGAGATATT
Organism: Tenodera sinensis; assembly: GCA_030765045.1. NCBI lineage: Eukaryota > Metazoa > Arthropoda > Insecta > Mantodea > Mantidae > Tenodera > Tenodera sinensis. Next base: position 22,570,287 of record CM060965.1, read on the forward strand.
TTTATGACAAATGAAATGTATATCTTGAATTTTCTAGCTATGGCCTCTGTAGTCGTATTTACTCTGGACGACTTTTGCATAAGTCGTAAACCGCTAGAGATGGACAAAATCATGCTGTACAAAAATGTAGATCTTGCTAAAATACACAATTTATGTCTGAATACATTTTCTGGTAGAGTGAACCATTTCGAAGATATTCGTCGTTATCTGTGTGAGTTTCGGAAAACTTAAAACTTTCGTGAAATGGAACATCGTAGTTCATTTTTATGTTACATGTGCAAGGAGAACGGAATCTCAAAGCTTTAAAACATTTGACTATCGCACAAAGCCTACTGTATTCTAATATCTCCCTTGCACCTACAAGGAAATAAGCAATAAGATAATTTGTACAAATGTTTATCTTAACTAACACGAAGAAGATATAGGAATAAGAGTTTGTAAGAACACAGACTAAACTTTTCGTCACTAGTAAACTAGTTTCTTATTGCCTGCAATCCATTGTGTGGTGATTGTTCTAGAACATTCCATCATTCCATTCCACCTGCTGATTCATATGTAAAACCGCATAATTATGTGCTTTGTACATATTCCTTGTTCCCTAAAGCGAACGTAAACCAGCGCTTGTATATTTTGCTTGTCCCTTTTTGTTTGTTCGAATTGAATTGTCCGGTCTTTGTAAACACGAAATGGTTTATGCATTAACAGGGAAACTAATTGTGAACTGGGGTAGACAAGATGCTTGTGGAAATCCGAAATTGGGTTGGAAATAAAACTGGAAGAGTGCATTCCATATAGTGCTCCTTTGTGAGCAATGGATACGTTGCAGCAAATTCATTAATAAATAAAAAGAATTTTCTGCATTCATTCAGATGTCATATTTGCGTCCCTTTTATAGGTTATTCTTGCAGAAGTTTATTTTAGTACCTGTTCCATGTTAATGTCACTATAGGTACAAAATCAATAGAGGAAGTTGAAACGATATTCATTTCTTTGTATGGGGTCGCTAAAAATGTAGGTAAGCATTTTAACCAAATAGCAAAGAATTGAAAAATGAGTAACAGGCATATCTCGGAAACATTTAGTGCCACAAAAATTATTTGAAATAAATTGCATATTACAAAGAGATATACATTTCTTGCATACCAAGTATTTATTATTTGTGGTTTGTCAACTATAAAACTTACATAAATTCACAATATAAATGTTATTAGCAAAAAATTACATAACAGTAATAATCTTAAGCATATGGTATTTTAATTAAAATCGTTAAATTAGTTTTTGTCAAATCAAACCTTATGTAAATTTGTCCATTGCCAAAGGTGATTTGGGGTTAGAGGTTTTCTTTGAAATTTTAGCTTTAGTTGGTGAATTTAAGGATAAATTTTGATATTCAACGACCTTCACCGTAAGTTAAACGCGTAAATACATTCACTCACTCACAAACACACACTGATTGCCTGACTGACCGGACTGACTTGGCTGATTGACCTGACTTGGCTGACTGACTGACTTGACTTGAGTGACTTGACTGACTTGACTGGCGTGATTTGACTTGACTGGCGTGATTTGACTTGACTGGCGTGACTTGACTGACTGGCGTGACTCGACTGACTTGACTTGAGTGACTTGACTGACTTGACTGGCGTGATTTGACTTGACTGGCGTGACTTGACTGACTTGGCTGACTGACTGACTTCACTTGAGTGACTTGACTGACTTGACTGGCGTGATTTGACTTGACTGGCGTGACTTGACTTGACTGGCGTGACTCGACTGACTTGACTTGAGTGACTTGACTGACTGGACTTGACTGACTTGACTTGACTGGCGTGACTTGACTGACTGGACTTGACTGACTGGACTTGACTGGCGTGACTTGACTGGCGTGACTTGACTTGACTGGCGTGACTTGACTGGCGTGACTTGACTTGACTGGCGTGACTTGACTGACGTGACGACTTGACTGACGTGACTTGAATTTTTTTCGGCGAGACGGTTCTTTATTGACAATGCCTGGTTAACGTATAGCCGAAGCAATATGGACCTTCGACCCGGTGCTGTGTGACGTAAAATGTAGGCAAATTGACGCGTTTTCTGAGTAGATTAATCATAATTAATGTACTATTTGTATAAAAATAAGGTTTTACTATTGTGAAGTGCAATGTAAAGGGAATTATCACACCAGAGTGAACATGCTCGATGCCTAGAGGATTTATCTAACATCAAGTTCAGGTTATATACCTCTATTAACAACAGTACCCACCTTGTTCTTGATAATAGATAGGATACATAATGCTCAGTTGTGAAAAGGATCCAAATGCTTCATTGCTTATAGGCTTTACAACACTCAGGGCGCATGCAGTTCCCTTTGTGCTCATTTGTAATAGATCTCTGTGCAATACTCGCCACATTCATTGTGAGCGCTCTTCATCTGAAACAATCGCATCATTTAGTTGTTCCACTCGACCGCGCCGAGCCGAGCCGAGGGTTGCCTAACTCAATCTGCGCTTGACGTCTAAACATTATGTAAGCAAACAACAGCTCACTCAACTGCTGTAATAATCATAATATAACCCAACTTTTGAGACTCTACTGCGGTGAAAACAGGGAAATTGCACTGAGCAATATTAGTTTTGGACACAGTACCTTCACACGGTCTTTAAAACCTGACGTGTTACATCTCTATGACTTTCTCCAGCCATTATCCCTTATCTACGAACAATTCCTCCAGAAAGTTTCCTTGTAGCCATAAAAAAAAATCTGATGTGCTCCACTCACATGACTTTCTCTACTCTTGTACTAACCATTCTTACGCTTTGAGCGATAGTCAAATCTTTTAAAGCTTTGAGATTCCGTTCTCTTTGCACACGTAACATATAAAAAATGAACAACGATGACCCATTTCACGAAAGTTCTAAGTTTTCCGAAACTCACACACATAAGGAATATCTCCGAAATGGTTCACCTTACAAGAAAATTTATTGAGACATAAATTGTGTATTTTAGCAAGATCTACATTTTTTGTGTAGTATGATTTGGTCTCTCTCTAACGGTTTACCAGTTATGCAAAAGCCGTCCAGAGTAAATACGACTACAGGGGCTATAGGCAGAAAATTCAAGGTGTACATTTCATTTGCCGTAAAAATATCTCAAACATATGACATTTTAATCAATATTCTTACAGCCTTTTCAAGAAAATGAAAATTTTCGAAAAATCTTCCATGTAAAGAGTAGTTTAAGGTGGGGCTATTTTCTTCAAAATCTTCGTGTCGCATCCTTGAAATACATTAAACTTAAATACCAACTTTGGTTTTTAACCTACTTTTCGTTTTTGCGTTATGCTGTCCACAGACTGACACACACACACACAGATCTTTTTCTGCTGCTAATTTTCTTGAAGGTGCAAGGGAAATACAGGAATGCAGTAATGAAAGTTACAAGTGTTATAAACCTAGTCGCTTTGAAATTATTTTCTATTTGCGTGGCCAAGAGATAAAAATATAAATAACGGCGTCTCATTCGAGAAAAGTATAAATATTTGAAAATTTAGACAAATAACAAGGAATTTATTCGAAATGGTTTACTCCAAAAAATAGTAATTATAAACATTTGATGTAAATGTGTGTTTTAAGAAGATCTACATGTTCTTTTGTATACCAAGATTTGGTCTATCGGTTACGGCTTATCAGTTATGTAAAAGCCATCAAGAGTAAATACGACTACATTGGCTATAGCCAGAACATTCAAAATGTTCATTTCATTTGCCACAAATGTCTTAAATATATGGCATTTTAATCAAAATCGTTCGAGTCATTTTTGAGAAAATCAAAATATTCAACGTCGTGGGTTCGAGTCTCGGCAACCGCAGTCAAATGTGGCTGTGGTAAAGTATGGGGAGGGCCCACAAAATAATCGGTGTGATCCGGTTGCATGGATTTTGCTTCTCTTTAAAAAAACAGTACAATGTAAATTGCTAAAAAAATAATTTTCTACAATTCAGAACATCTCAAATAGATATGTTTAATTGGTGCGGACAGGACAACAAGAATATAGCATAAAAAACCGTTAAAAGTATTACAAATAGGGGAAAAATGCCTATGCTTATTAATATGGACATCGGGACTGAGAGGGTTAAAGATGTAAACGGCGCTTATCTTGTCACCAGCCTCGGCTTAGGATCGATTTAGTTCCAATGTGTGGGCAGAAATTGTGGGGCTCCCAGGACCATACATTTTACCGAACAGATTAACAGGTGCTGTGTATCATCGATTCCTGCGCGATGAGTTACCCCTTCTTTTGGAGGGGTTATGACTGGAAAACGATGTATGTTGTTTATGCATGTCGGGGCAGCACCCCATTTTGTACGCATCGTACGACAATGGATTAGTCGAGAAGGTCCAGTAGCATGGGTTCCCCGTTCGCCGGACCTCAATCCATTAGGTTTCTGGCTATGGGGATATTTTGACGCACATTGCACTTTTTGTAAAAGTATTTCTAAATCATCAATGTAGGGAAATGTAGAGCTATATTCTCCATAGGGTGAGGTGTCTGCTTAGTGTGGAAATGTTTACGTCTTTCACATCTGAAATATACAGTCCATGATATACAAATGAATGCGCCGCACCGCGTTATGCTTCTGGTTGAAAGCAAGCGCTGTGAAGCGTACTGGCAATTGATCCATAGGAGCGATATGGTTACTCAAACTTGGAGAGTGTGTCTGTCCCGAGAGGCATGAGCTGTCTGAAGAAAACACACCGACACATGATTGATGAGCAGTTAATGATCAAGTTGATACGAGGACATCCCTCTAACAACTTATTCATATTCCGTGATATATGTTCCATTTCTGTCACAGTGATAGTGCAAACATGATTATATGGTGATTAGTGAAAGCTTCTCATATTCCATAGAGTTATAAATTAGAACACAAATTTGATACAGCACCACCACGAAAGGAATACCCGTACCCAAGCAAAACTGCATTAGATACTCCAATCGTAGTAAAACGTAAGCAATAATGCTATACCGCAAGTAGGAATACTATTGAATTTTATAATATTATAATTTCATAATATAGACATATTATTTTCATATAAATTATCTGGTATGTTAATCATAATCGTTAGAGCTGTTTTTGAGAAAATCAAGAACATGAAAAGGAAGAAGAGGTGGTCTGAAGAGGGGGGGGGGGGGGTTCTTTGAAAAATTGAACTTAAACCCAAATATCTAATAGAAAATACGTAGTCGTAATCAAACTGCACAAGGTTTAGTTTTTACGTAACACTAACTCAGTCCAACATTGAAATCTCAATATCGTTTAATTTAGTTCCAATATTTAAATAAGTATCAATAATAATTAATATTAATTACATTTACATCCGGAAAATGACCAGAAAGTATATTCTCTAACAGACTAACAAGGAATTTTTTCTCAATTTATTTTTTTAGATTCATACTTCCAGTAAATATATCGATATCTAATTTCTGGATGGAATATAATTCATCCTTTACCTGCTCGGTCCGTGGTAGAGAAAGTTAAAAATAAAACTACCTGGATTTCACCAAGCATGGAGAAAACTACTTTAGTGTCAATTTATTCCAGCACTCGTATTATTGTAGCAAAGAACTCCAGTACAATTACTTTTTCTCTTTTATTTTTCTTCTAAACTTTTGCAGAAATACACTATTCTCCTCTACTGATTTTAATACAGTATCTTTCGTGATATTACAGCTCACAACTGTTTTCTTCTCTTAGTCTTGACTCAGTCCTTCCACCGTCTTTCTTCACCTTCTCTGTCTCTCATACAGTCACACGACACTCGTTAAAGCTTCTCTTTGACGAGAACGATTTTCACGATGAGAGTAGGTACCACACACATAAACACACACATACACACACTGACCGACTCATGTCTGTAACTATCACCTTTATTGCTTCCTCGCCTCCTTATATAGCAAGGAGGACGTAACATGGACCTTTCTCGAGTTCTACAAGCACGCCGGCCGCCGGGTGTCTCTCGAAAGTTGCAGCACTCCCTTACTATGCGTCGCGCTCATTGTTGTTGGTCACGTATACAGAAGGCAGCCTGGCCTTGAGCGCCTATGCTCGTCGGGATGCAATGTGGTGTGTAATAGCTTAGCCCCGACGGTCGATTGTTGTGCGCCGCACCCGGCGTCATATTATATGTATGCCATTTATTTAGATATTGATCAAATCAGGAATAATTTAATGAGAAATGCTTGCTTTTATTCCTTTTCATATTTAATTACTATCAGAGCTTAATTTGAAACTTTGGTATGAGACAATGTTTATGGGTAGCAAATGATATCTTTACGTGGATTAAAATTGCGTCATAACCTCCCGTATTCGAACGGTTTAAATGTTCTTTTGAGCTACCTATTGGAAAAACCTACAAGTTTTCGTGTTTCCCCCAACTGTACCTAATAAACGACAACATATATTCATATGTTTAACCTTTTTTTTCTAAATCCTGGGTTGTATTGCTGTAACATATTGGCCAGAGAGCTTTTTTGATATTCTGCCAAATAACTTTCGTTTTTATTTTTCCGAAAGTGATTCTGTGAAGTGGTGTTTGTTAATTTCAGCACACACCTCGCTCAATCAACGATCGTAAAAAAGCACATGCATAAAAAAGGGAGTATATTGGTGTTTCTACCACATGAATAGCACTTGCCGTAAAACGCTCCCCCTTCCAAATGAACTCTTGCCAAAGGGAGGCAAACACACAACATGCAGGAACATCCATAAAGTAAGTGAACAATACTAGAGTCTGGCAGAGATTGAAGTTAGAAACAACCGGTAAACGCGAAATTGTAATGATTGGAACGCGAGAGATGCGGCTGGAGCTGATAATCCGTTTACAGCGTGGGGTTGTGAGACGGGAGTGTTCAGTGGCGTACTGCACGTCCAAAACACAGTCCATACACGAGGTAAGCCTTGTCATCCTTAAAATAAATCCTAAATGAGTAAAATCTTTCAATTATATATCTGTGTCTTGCTCTTTCTTTACTTTTATATTTAACTTTATGGATCATACGAGGATCGGTTCGTGAATCATCCAAAATTCAACAGTATTTTGAGTTTTTTACCATATTTTATGCCTGTGTAAAGAAGTATGATTGCAAAGTTTGCTGCATATAATATGTTAAATCTTTCCTCTATTATATGCTGTAAGGTGCAAATTTAAGTATATTTTTACTTTCTCTATTGGTAAGTAGGGATAGTATTGTATTCCACCCAAAAATTCGATGTCGAAATTTCATTGGAAATATATGTTTTGAAACCCCCTGAATCCAAAAATAATTTTTAGAAAAAGGTCCGTGTGTGTGTGTGTGTGTGTGTGTGTGTGTGTGTGTGTGTGTGTGTGTGTGTGTGTGTGTGTGTGTGTGTGTCTGTCAGTCTGTGGACAGCATTACTCAAAAACGAAAATGTGCTTAAAAAGCAAAGTTAGTATTTAAGTTTAACGTCTTTCAAGGATGCGACATCACGATTTTGAAGAAAATAGCCCCACCCTACACTACCCTTTACATGGAAAATTTTTCGAAAATATTGATTTTCTTGAAAATTGCTCTAACGATTTTGATTAAAATGCGATATATTTGAGATATTTGTACGATAAATTAAATGCATATTTTCAACTTTCTGGCTATAGCCCCCGCAGTCCTCTTTACTCTGGATGACTTTTGAATAACTCGTAAACCGTAAGAGATAGACAAAATCTTACTGTACAAAAAATATAGAGCTCGCTGAAACTCATTAATTTATACCTGAATACATTTTTTTTAGAGTAAACCATTTCCGAGATATTCCTTGTTAATTGTGTCAGTTTCGGAAAACTTAAAACTTTCGTGAAATGGAACATCGTTGTTCATTTTTTTATATGTTAAGCGTGCAAAAAGAATGGAATCTCAAAGATTTAAAAGATTTGACTATCGCACAAAGCCTACTGTATTCTAACATTCCCCTTGCACCTACAAGGAAATAAGCAATTAGATAATTTGTACAAATGTTTATCTCAATTGACACAAAGGTATAGGAATAAGAGTTTGTAAGAATGGTTAGTACAAGAGTAGAGAAAGTCATGTGAGTGCAACACATCAGATTTTTACAAAATATGCTCCCTGTGAACCAATATTCATAATTTTTAAAAACGCACCCCGAAAGATGCTTTTGTATCTTTACAATGTAATGCAACCCTCAAAATAAATTAAATCCTTACAACATTCGACTTTTTGAAGTTAAGGTTTCAACACTTTAGCAATAAATACATTAATGTGCATGTCTGAGGCTGTCACTGTGGAGGTCCCGAGATGCATTTTTATTCTTCTTTAACTCATTTTTACGGTTTTCTTGATTCGGTAGGTAAATATTTGGGTGAATTATAAAACTTCGTTTTAGCTTAAACCAGTGAAATGGCTTGTTTTCGGGAGTTCCCCCTGAAGTCACTTTCACATTGAGATTTTCTACGATTATAACTTCGGTAAAGGAATCCTGGAGTGGTTTATGCAATGTTCCCCATTACCCATTTGTAGTTTGCGTAGTACAACGTCTATCTCTTAACTTCTCCACGTATATAAATGTGTATTTATATTTGTGACGTATTTTTTGCGGTGTTTAACGCCCGCATTTACTCGATGTGGCGGTGACACTGATGGTACATGGAATGAAGATGGCGGTGGAATGAGATTGCGTGGAAAACCGGAGAACCCGAAGGAAACCCGCCCTGCGCCGCTTTGTCCACTACAAATCCTATTTGTGGTCGTCTGGGATCGAACCCGGGCCACTTTGATGAGAAGCGAATGGTCTAACTACTCGGTCACGGTGCGGCCCGTATATTTACAAAACATTGCATTTAAATGCCAAATTTATCAACAGACACACACGGACCTTTTTCTGATTTATTTTGCTTTATTATTATTATTATTATTATTATTATTATTATTATTATTATTATTATTATTATTATTATTATTATTATTATTATTATTATTATTATTATTATTATTATTATTATTATTATTATTATTATTATTATTATTTTTTTTTTTTTTTTTTTTTTTTTTTTGTTAAATCCAGGGGGTCTAAAAACATATATTTCTGATGAAACCTCCACATCGAATTTTTTGGGTGGAATAGAATACTCTTTCTACCTAGCAGTAAAGAAAGTAAAAATGCGAAATTCAGAGGTCCATAAGCCGACAAACGAATACCGCAGTGTGCAGATTTGCGCTACGCCACTGTGTGAGACAGTGTAGTTTAGGAGTTTATTGCGCCGCTCTCGGCGCCCAAAACGGAACAAACGAGTTCGCGAAAATGGTCGTATACGATTCAACGCGCGAAGCGTTCATTAATAACGAACGTAGCGTGGGTGGAAGTCATATGATGTTATGGCTGGGAAGGGATATGTTATTTGTACCGCAAGGGTATGTATGATGATGATAGCCGCGTTTTTCGCATTAGCTTTTCCTTCATAAAAGTTTTGCAGCCACCGTTTTTATGCGGGGGAATACGGGGTCGTTTCAGAATTTGATTTTAAACGGAAACCAGAGCTATCTATGCATAACATCGCGGCTGCAATATCAGAACTTATGGCCAGGGATTAATTCCATATCTTGCTGCATGAGGTACAACAGTTTTCATATATGAACCGTTTAAAAATACACATATCAAATATAAATCACTACTACAATGCAGATAACGATATATCCTAGCAATAAATTGGAAAACCATACTTCAGGTTACTGCAGATATGTGCTTGGGAACAGATGTGCACGCAGAGAGGTGCTGTAAATTACGTCTATATAAGAATATTCCAAAGCAGGTCATATTCTTCTGTATCTGACGTCCCATCCCGTGTGGAGGACTTACAAGCCTCTGCTAGAGTCAGATGCCTGTCGGGGGCCGGACAAAGTGAAGACCTGGAAGCGGGTGGGCAGCCCAGCACCAGGTATTTCTTTTTTGTAGTGTTTAATGCCCGCTTTTACTACATACGGCACCGCAGGCGATGCCACTGATGATGCATGGAATGAAGATGGAGCACCGGTGGAATGAAATGGCAAGAGAAATCGGAAAACCCGAAGGAAACCCGCCCCAGCGCCGCTTCGTCCACCACAAATCCCACATGCGGTTGCCTGGGGTCGAAACGGGGCCACTTTAGTGAGAAGCGAATGGTCTAACCACTCGGCTACGGCGTGGTCATCAAGGTGTAAGATTGAGAGAGAGAATGATAGGAAATTCAGGTGAAATGGATGGATGGAAAGGTGGTGGTGGAGCAGTTGGTGGAATGAATGGCAGGGATAATCGGAGAACCCAAAGAAAACGCTCCCAGGCACTGCTTTATCTACCATTAATCCCACATGAAGGTCCCTGGAATCGACGCTGGTCGCCTAGGTCAGAGGCAAACGGTCTAACCTCTCAGCCACGGCGCCGCCCAGGTCGATATTCTTTCTTTCTTTCCCTGATTACTCTCCCCTTATGTAGGACTTACACTCCCTAGGACTTACAAGCCAGTGCTTAGGTTCAGACGCCTGTTGGAGAGCAGAGGAACCTCTGGACCAGAGAGAGTGAAGACCTGGAAGCGGGTGGTTAGCCAAGCACCAGGTATGAGAGTGACGAAGACGATGCTATGAAATGCAGACGAAATGGATGAATGGAAAGGTGTTGGAGCAGTTGGTGGAATGAATGACGAGGGAAACGGGGAAGTCGGAGAAAACCCGCCCAGACGCCGCTTCGTCCACCACGAATACCACATGCGGGTTCTGCCTAGGTGGTAGGCGAGCGGTCTAACCACTCAGCCACGGCGCCGCCGTTATACAGGGCTATTCAAAAAGAAAGAACAGATTTCAAACATTTATTTCTTCCAAACTACAAAAGATAGAATCATAATTCCAACGTTCATGGACAGAGAAAGGTTTACAGTTGAAATAGCAGGGATAGAAGTTCCAATCACGGCCACATTGGCTCAATTTCTCTTGTGATTTGATCATTGTTATGATAACGATAACAACGATAACAATTACGTAAAAGACCATGTTTATATCCCTCCCATGCCTGCAACTCTTTTAGATCTACGACATGGAATTGTTGAACTGGAGACCAGCTGATTCGTGTGTGGCAAGAAGTTTTCCTTCTCCAGGAGCGTTGGAATCATGTTTCTATCTTTTTTAGTTTGGAAGAAATAAATGTTAGAAATTTGTTCTTTCTTTTTGAATAGCCCTGTACTTCCAGACTCAGGGAAGGATGAAGAATAATCCTGGCTGGAGAAAAATTCCTACCCCCTGCCGGGACTCAAACCCGGGACCCCTTGCCCAGCTGGCAGGATCTCTACGGGGCTAGCCCAAGTCGATATTCGTGGTACAAGAATATATGTTATAGTCTCGGTTTTGTCAAACATTTTCGCCATAGGATATTTTTATACTAGTCTAAAGGGAATGAACGGAGAAATCATGTCATTTTCTGTAAAATCGCAATTTTTGAAAACTTTTTCAAGTAAACGATATTATAGGGTGCGATTATTCCTATTGTATCTTCGAGAGAAGTTGAACTCCAACACCAAGCGATTCATCAATTAAATTTCTTTCCTTCAAATGGAGAGAAAAAAAATCCATGCATGTTTCAGAGTTATGTCGTTCACAGACTGACACACACTCGCGCATTTTTTTTTTAAAAATTTAGATTCAGAGAGTCCCAAAACATGCATAGAGTAAACAATATCAATTTTTTGGAATGTGATACTTTCCGCGCTTACTATACGCAATAAAGGAACTAGAGAATTATCTTTGGTGTCAAAAATGAATCAGTTTAAGCAAGTGATGCCATCTGTCGCCCACAAGAAAAACTTCCCTTACGCGTTAAATGATGTGGGTACAAACAGCATTTGTGCAGAAAATAAAAGAATAGTCATTTTAAAGGCAAGTGAACACTCTTCTGTATCTTTTAAAAGGAGTCTTACGTTTCTATTATTATTTCATAACAAATAATGCAGTGAATTTTTTAAATTGTCTTATTTTATTAAGTTTAAGGTTTTAGTAGAGGTTGCATTACAGGCGTCATGGCTGGGGTGCAGAACTGGAGGGTGGGACGTGGTGAGCGCCCCGGTCCCTCTTCTCCTCTCTCTCTATCTCTCTCTCCCCCTCTAAGTGTGAAATAATTTGCGCAATATTAGTAATTTCGTGCTCATATGTTTGGTTTAGTCTCGAAAATACTAGCTTATGAGGATTTGTGGCGAAAATGTCAGAAGTATTCTCAGTTTTAGTAGTTTTTTCTCGAAGCAGACAGTTTTTATGTCACTTAATTTCGCCTCTAATACTGAATCACAAATGAGCGGCACAATCTACAATTCGTCGTGATTCTGCAACTCAGAGATGTTCTGTCTTGTAACCTTGACACAAAATGATCATACTCCAACAATTCACCCATTAAAAATTGGATGTCTCAAGTTGACTTGTCTGGCCGTCTCGACTCGCTTATATAGGCTAGAAAGTTCCGGAGAATTCTCTGGAAAAGCGCGTTTTCTCGGCACTTCTGGTAAGTAAGCGGGCTCCAGTTCCGTTGTCACAGTGTCGTTTCTTTAGGCAAATGGCTCTTGCCACGAACTGATAGGCTTGCTCTTCGCTTGAAGGTGTCTTTCTCCGGTCCACACTTTCCTACCAGGCAAAATATATTCCAGTAAATAATTGTGACAAACCAAATCTAAAGTCATAAAATACGTTTAAATGAAGTTTCAAAATTGAACTACGAAGAATCTTATTAATTAGTTTACACTTCCTTGTTGTCATTAATTTAGATATTTCCTCTTAATCCCAATGGACTCGAGATATATGTTAAATTCTCCTAGATGCAATTTTTTCTAACGCATCACTTAGCAGCTATGGTTTTTTGCCACTCTCTGACAAGGAAATATTCCTTTTAGACATCCTATATTCGGAGAGTTGCAAAGTCCTGGCATATCTGATGGAGTGAATAGCACCTATTCCACTACAAATTCCCCGCATTCCACATGTGGGATATAATTTCGTTTGAGCATAGCTGTAAATGCTTTATATTACGAACAGGTCATGCGTTGTTGGATAGGAGAACAAAGACATTATGTGGAAACCCAAAGGGCCAGCTTTATACATCCAAACGTATTCAGAAATTCCCAATGCTACTTTGGAAGTAAATAATTGAATATTGTACCAAATGCAAGATCGTAGAGCTAAACTGTCAAGCTGAATGAAGCTCAGGTTCTAGTCGACTGAACATTGACAATACGTTTTCTACCTGCTGCGTTTAATTTTGTATGGAAGCTTATTGGTCTAACTTGCCCCGTGACGCAATAGCCCTTGCTAGACTAAGGCCTATCACCAGAGCACTGCGTCCCTCACCTCTGCCCACTCCAGGCGTCATAAGTAAGGTGCAGTACTAGAGGATGGGACGTGGTCAGATGTAATTCTTTTTACTTTATCTCCTGGTAAGTAGGGGAAGTATTGTATTCCACCCAAAAATTCGATGTCGAGATTTCACCGGAAATATATATTTTGAGGCCCCCTGAATCCAAAAAAGCATTTATTTTTTCCTGTTTTAAAATTCAAAATAAATTTGATGGATGTTTCTCTAAGTCCTGTTTGGATTAGGCGGATTTTCGGGTTAGCAGGGTTCGGAATAGCGGGACTCTAGCGTAATTAGAGGCATATCATCAAGCATGGGATACATTTGTAAGAGAAGCCTTGTTTACAAGGTAATAAATCCCTGTGTATGTAACGCAAATGTTGAAACTAGCCCTATCTGACGACTTGCATAAATCTTTCCGTCCGAAAAATTACCGACATTAACTGGAACATGAGTGTGAGAGCAAATGAGAAGGAAAAATAGACTCCAAATGATTTGGGAGGTTGACAAATTGCACATTTGTGAAGTAGGCTTGGTTGGGCTCAGCTCCCAAATGCAAACGATTGAAATGTGAGCCGTATACTTATCGTAGGGGAGCTGAAGGAGAGAGTGAGTGACAAGGGGAGGACATACATATCACGAGTACAATTGGAGGCAGGAAGTTCTAATCTACACTGGGCTGTCTCCCTGATTCTCTTCTGTCCAAACACCTGTTACGCCAGCTCGGGCCACTCTGTTAAAGAGCGATATATACATACATGCACAAAAGGTGTCTACGTCATATATCTCCCCAGCCAGGCACAAAATGTCACTTCCCTGATATATGGGCGAGCGCGCGTAACGGTTAATTCATGAACTAAGTGAAAGACTATCGACATGCGAAGCACTACAGTGAATTAGCTTCTGCATTTATGTTGCTAACAAAGAGACCAACTGAAAGTGTGTTTACCTTTCAAACCGTCATAAAGACAACAGTATTAAATCAAACACTTAAATCAATTAGAAGCATAATGTCCAAGCGTATGCACTAAATACTGTTCACAGAAAATGGTAGATACAACATTTTAATAGTAATATAAAGTATTTGATTTTGTTTAAAATTAATTACAGACATTTTAATAATACTGAAAATATATAGATGTTTTCCATGTAAAATTTAGTTCAGTGGAACCCAAAACACTATTCCTTTCGTTAAATGTCGATATCAAATTTTTGTATGGAATAATGTTCTTTCTCTACCAAAAAGTAGGGTTAGAGAGGATGATAAACTGGCAAAGGAGATAAATGGGTCTTTAAAAAACGTTGACCTTCCTTAGATGAGAGCCCTAGATAAAATTGGAAACCTAATTGACGAAATAACTGTCTTATTTAAGAAGTAAAAGCTGTAACTTTTTATATAAAACGGTGTTCGTAGGAAGAGATGGCGTGATTCGTTTTAGCCGAGCTGGATCAGCGGTGAGCCTGAATAACTCTTTTCGTCCACTATTAGTATCTCAGGCGCGGTACGGGTCAACGAATAATTAAATTAATTACTTCTATAGATCCACATTAAAGTGTTTGTTTTTATTTGAATGTATAAACACACAAATTCAATGTATAAACACAAACTTACATAATCTCATGCCTTGATGTCCTTTTGAATCACGCTACGGGGTCCACAATTCCACAAACACGGACTATACATTTTCATAAGTTCCTATTCTCTCTATTTCGTGCCACTTCGCAGTTATTCTGTACGTCGTTATTTTACATTCTTCCACCACCATAAATGTTCGTCTGAAAAACACTTTATACACACAAATTACTAAATTTCTGCGAACATTGTCTTTTTCGATGTGACGTCTACCCAAGCCATGGAAAGAAAACAATTGAATCTTCCTTTACCAACTATATTTACAATTCTTAAGTTTAGGAGGCCTTTCTGCCGACTCTATAACTTTGTATTAGATTATTTTAGAGAGCTTATATTGAAATATCGCCTCAAAATTCTGCGATGTAAAACAAAACGAATAATACAAACAGAGGACATGGTTTGATACCAGGCTGGAGAGCTATTCCCTACTCTGCCTGACGAATGAGGGTGTGAATTTAACTCTAACAACTAAAACCTTAAAGCACTACAAACTTCAACTTTTCAACAGGGCATATTACTGGAACATAGGAAAATGAAAACGTGTTTAACAATGGATGAACTTGTAATAATTCAGTTTCTCCATACGTATTTTAGATGCGCTTTGATAACAAGTGAATATCGATTGAATGTCGCGGTATTGATTTTACAAGATTGAGATGTTTTTTAGTGAGTTTGAAATGACAGTATTTAGTTCTGCATCTCATTTGTGCTTTTGAAGTCTTTGTTAGTAAACGTTTGCAAAATGTGTAGAGATTTATTAGAATTTCATTGAAAACAGAACGAAAGTGAATGAGTGGGCGAGTGAGTGAGTGTGTAAGTGAGTGAGTGAGTGAGTAAGTGAGTGAGTGAGTGTGTGAGTGAGTGAGTGAGTGAGTGAGTGAGTGAGTGAGTGAGTGAGTGAGTGAGTGGGGTTTAAGGATCCATCGAGAACGTTATTCAGACCCATTGTAAATCACAAAAGTAGTGAAATAAAGTTAACGTAAGTTCAGTACAGATTTATATTTAAGTGTAGGAATCGAAAAACAAAAACCTTTACAATATCTCTTGTAATCAACTTTTTAACATATATTCTAATCTTTTAGAGTATTAATTTCCTTCATGTATACTTAAGTTAAAAATAGATTTAAATCTGCTTTCTGATCAGTTTAATTAGTGTTGGATTTGACATAATTTAGTTCCTTCCTAACTTTGAAACTTCCAAGTCCTTAACTGCAGGTATGTCTGAAATTTACGGTACCTATGTTTGCCTAGGTATTGAATAATATATGGGCTGAGTTCAGTTGAAATCCGTGCATTATTAGCCGCCAAGGTCAGCCTTGTTGTAGTGGCAAATGGAAATATGGGTTAGCAGGGAGAGACCCGGGTAGGGGAGGAGGGGCGGGGGGAGTAGGGGTTGATGAGGGAGAAGCAGAACACTTACATTCTCCCTAAATGGATGCAGCTCAATATATTTTTCAAGAGCTCTACTCCGAGGTCAAGTATAAGGACTTGAATGTGAGAGAGTACGATCATACCCAACTAAGTGCGTTGTGAAAGGTTACATTGACGCAAACCCGCGACCACTCGTCATATAAGCGCTACCATTGACATTCTAATAGTTGAGAAGAAAGAATAGCCCAAAAACGAAAATTAGGTTAAAAAGCAAAGTTGGTATTTAAATTTAATGTCTTTCAAGAATGCGACACGAAGATTTTGAAGAAAATAGCCCCACCCTGAAGTACCCTTTACATGGAAAATTTTTCGAAAATTTTGATTTTCTTGAAAATGGCTCTAACGATTTTGATTAAAATGTCATACGTTTGAGATATTTTTATGACAAATGAAATGCATATCTTGCATTTTCTGGCTATAGCCCCTGTAGTCGTATTTACTCTGGACGACTTTTGCATAACTGGTAAACCGTTAGAGATAGACCAAATTGTACTATACAAAAAATGCAGATCTTGCTAAAATACACAACTTATGACTCAATAAATTTTCTTGTAGGGTGAACCATTTCGGAGATATTCCTTGTTATGTGTGTGAGTTTCAGAAAACTTAGAACTTTCGTGAAATGCAACATCGTTGTTCATTTTTTTTATATGTTAAGTGGAAAAAGAACGAAATCTCAAAGTTTTAAAAGACTTGACTATCGCACAAAACCTACTGTATTGTTTATATATATAAACACACACACACACATATACCGATGGAGACTGGAATTACGTATTGATCTGTGAAACCTTCAGTTTCTGTCAGAGGGCGGTTACAGCTGCCTCAGAATTGATAGCAATACCATAGACTACTTCAATTTCTCAGCGTGTGTTAATGCAGGCTGACCAAATAAATCAACACAGAGACATCATAACAATTCGGGAAGCAGATTTCCATTTTAAAACGTCTCACACGAAACGTGTTGTGGCTCCTTTTGGCTGTAAGATGTATAACATTGTCGTCCAAGTTGGTTCTTGTGTGTGTGAACGGCGCCAGCAGTGATATTTACCCCGTCTGCTAAATGACATCCAGTTTATCACGAGAAAATGCAGGCGAGCATTTCCACAGCTACAACACTTTGAGTCGAAAACTTTGTAAGAAAGTTGAGCGCTGTAAATTGCCTCTGATACTTCTTTACAACCTCAGATAATGTTCTGCAGAGAGCAAGTTAAGTGGCTCAATTAGAAAGCAAAACAGCGAAAGCTCACGCCTTGCTGATAACAAAAAAGGAAGAGGAAGCTGTGAAGAGAAATTGCTTTGCATCGTTCCAAAATACATAGCCTTTCTTCAGAAATACCTCATGGTAAAGTTGGCGGGTCATGCACTCACATGACTTTCTCTACTTTTGTATTAACCATTCTTACAAACTCTTATTCTTATTTCTTCTTCGTGTTAGTTGACATAAACATTTGTACAACTTATTGCTTATTTCCTTGTAGGTGCAAGGGGAATGTTAGAATACAGTAGGCTTTGTGCGATAGTCAAATGTTTTAAAGCTTTGAGATTCCGTTCTCTTTGCACACTTAACATATAAAAAAATGAACACCGATGATCCATTTCACAAAAGTTCCAAGTTTTCCGAAACTCACACACATAACAAGGAATATCTCCGAAATGGTTCACCCTATAAGAAAATTTATTGAGACATAAATTGTGTATTTTAGCAAGATCTACATTTTTTGTACAGTATAATTTGGTCTATCTCTAACGGTTTACCAGTTATGCAAAACTCGTCCAGAGTAAATACGACTACAGGGGGCTATAGCCAGACAATTCAAGATATACATTTCATTTGTCATAAAAATATCTCAAACATATGACATTTTAATCAAAATCGTTAGAGCAATTTTCAAGAACATCAAAATTTTCCAAACATTTTCCATGTAAAGGGTAGTTTAGGGTGGGGCTATTGTCTTCAAAATCTTCGTGTCGCATCCTTAAAAGACATTAAACTTAAATACCAACTTTGGTTTCTAACCGACTTTTCATTTTTGAGTTATGCTGTCCACAGGCTGACACACAGACACACACACACGGACCTTTTTCTAAATTCAGGGGGTCTCAAAACATATATTTCCGGTGAAATCTCGACATCGAATTTTTGGGTGGTATACAGTACTTCCCCTACTTAGCAGTAGAGAAAGTAAAAATTGGAACTAAAAGTTGTTTCAAATGGAATTTCCTGAATTGTTTACCAAGTTGGAAGTAAGGTATTTGTAAACATCTGATGTGTCATAAACCAAATTCCCTGTCAGTTACAAGTTCAAGCAATTCTCGTATATTGATGCATTCATATAAAAGCGTTATTACATGCAATCGCTATTAATGAGGTAGAGGCAGAGAGGTTATGAATGAAAGGGATTCCATACGGAGCCAGACCCCGGGAGTGAGAGCGCTCTAATGAGCGTGTTGGAACATGGGCGAGTAGTGCCAGCCACTGTGAGGGTCCCTAATTTGTGCTGGAGATTCATTATCTCGAAACGGAGTTCGCCAGGCAGGGACTAAAGTGCAGCCCATCTGCCGAGAACAGCAGTTGCAGTTTGATAAGACCCCACACAGCAGCGCCAAACTCGCTCATCGCCAACACTTCCAACCCTAAAACACCGAATTGAAACAAAGGTAAAATGAAACGGAGGGACAGGAAATTTGGGGGATGCCATTAATTATCATTCCCAGCATTTGCCTGGTGACCAGGAAAAAAAAAATTAAATACTCCATTGGGGCAGGAAGGTCGGTGGCGGGAATCGAACACACGATCTCCCGAATGTGAAGTTCACGCGTTACTGTAGAGACATCTCTCTTGGTCAGTTGTTGTTATTGTTGGTATTATTATTGTTATTATTGTTGTTGTTCTATTTACATAGATGAAACTTCTTAAGAAAGTTCAAAACACTTGAACGAAAATCTTGAAGCGTGCAACAATGCTCATTTTCTGAACTTGTGATTTATAGAATTTTTCAAAATACATTTTGTCTTGTACGCTCAGTTCCAATATGATGTGGCATAGGACTATTTAATCCCGAGTGCTTCAATTCATCCAACTTTTTGTTTCGAGTTAAACTGTTTACGGACAAACTTAGATCTTTTGCTGCGCATGCGCTCGCTTGCACTTGGGACCTTAAAGTATGTATTTCCAGTGAAGTTTAGGTATGGTATGGAGCGTAATCTTCGGTGATTACTATAGATAAGTACTAGAAGTAGCAGGAGTAGGAGAAGCAGAAGTAGAACAAGAAGGAAATATGTATCTCCTAAGCTTGAGGCAAGCTTAAGTGATGTATTTTCGCAAAAAGAGCAAATAACAAGATGTATTTACGATAGGCTTGCTTTTTTTCTCATTTTAATTTGTTAGCGTTTTCTTTAATGCCTACAGCCTTGCCTCTAGCTACCAGCAGCTTATGTTTGCTGACGGGTTGTCTGTTTTATCGGTACTTTTTAAATTAAAACGCATTATGTTGCCATTCACTCAAAAGGAAATAAAAATTAAACGTACTGTCTTATTTTTCATTCTAATTTCATGCTTTCTTTGCTTTTGCGGTTCGTTTTTTTTTTCTTTCATTCACGTACTCGTTTAGTTTCCTCCAAGTTGACTGTCTCTAATATACTTTTTCCTATTTGTCAGTTTTAATATTTAAAGTGGAAGTAGCTAAATATAGAAGGGATGAAATCTAACACGGAAATTCGAACATGAACACAAAGTAAGGGTGACGCTAGCATATGTGGGTCGAGTTTTGACTGTTTAGGATCAATCAGGTGCAACTATTCACGTGGTTACGAGCAGTTTCGAGAAAAATGTGTTTATGTATATAAGTGAATCAGTCAGCCAAGTGGGAATCAGTCAGTGTTGAGAGAAGCCAGTTTTTGAAACGAGTTTATGAAGTGCTTACCGATCTGAAAGTTGAAAAAGTGTTTACTGAGTGTATCGTCGAAGCCAGCTGTTTGTCAGACAAGGAGAGTTGAAAGTGTGTTAAGTTACGAGGGAAGAGAACAACTGTGAGTTGCAAGATCTCGACAAAATGTTAATTGTATTAACGATAACACAGACAAGTGTGTTTTTGTGATTCAGTTTTAGAAGAGAAATAAAGCAACAGAAAAAAGAAATTGACTTTTAACTTTGTCAGAGTATAACAGTGTAAGCAGAAGAAGTGAACTGTGATTCGAGCAAACCAGAATTATACGTGGCGATTGAAATAACGAAAGAGTAATTTATAAGTGAGGGATTCTCGACGTGGCTGAGCTTAAATCTATGTGAAATAATCCTACCCTCATTTGGCATTTGTGAAAAATTGAAAGACAAATATTGGTTCCCGTATTTGTGCAATTTTAATACCACTACTGCACTCTGCCGTTCGAAATCGGCATTTATTGTTCAACCTCTATGACTTTGATATAGTGTGATCACCTCACAGATGAAGGTTACACTTATATTAGCAGTTATTTCGACATCAAAGGTATAATTAAATGATGTGATTAAAAAATATACCACATACATCTATTACAGAAAGGGAGTATAAAACAGCGGCCACTATTTAAACCACAGATAGGTCTAGTTTATGTGCTTTCGACACATAAACTAGATCTTTTTGCTTCTACAAGAAATCTCTACGTTGTTGCAGGATACATAAATTACATGGTGGCGTCATAAGAACTAAAAACATTCATTCCAATTTAGAACTATTCTAGAGTTAAAATCTGCCATATAGTCTACAAAAATGGAGAAAAACTAAGAGACAAATAGAAGTGGAGAGGAAAAGTTGGTAATGAGGTAGAGTAGAAGGGATTTGGAGCAATAAGAATATGAAAAGAGCACATGTTGTTCTCATTCTCGCACACATAAAAACAAGAACATTATGCTCTAGTGGAATTCTTAATATAGAGAGTAGCTTTCGTGGAAATGACTCTGGAGAGAGGGCTTCTTGCAAAGGAACGTTCTGCGTCTGCTGCAATCCATTACAATAAGTAGGTATTAATGCAAGTTTCTCATAAAATGCTCGCGGGTATTGAGTCTCTCATATACCCACTGGGTGCCCCAGAAAGAACGACCTGAGCACAATAACATTCCTGTACAGACGCTGAATTTCCTCATATAGCCCTTGATGCGCATCCTACTGCGTTATTTGTGTGGTTTCCAGTGCAGCAACTTTATTAACAGCTGCTGAAATGGCCGACTGGAGCTCCAACACATTTTGATGTAAATGTGTGGAATCACCACAACGTCGCTAATCAAAAATCGATGGATTGGTAGAGGAGTGCCAGTTCCATGGCCACCAATTGACATCTTTCTGTGAAGTTGTATAAAGAGTATGGTATATGGCAGTCCTGTAACGTCAGCGGAGGGCTCAAGTGCACCGAGCGATCGAAAATCTTCAAAGACCACCACACATATTGGATCATGTGCATGAAGCTCAGCGTCAGTCTTATTTGAAAACCGATCATTTTGCCATTCCGCACAATATAATACGTTGTCGGTGTTTTTGGGACACCCTGTATATAATTATAATCGAATGTTTCTATTTGTATCAGACTGAAAGGAACATTGTTGCCATGGCTTAAGAGTCATTTACTAAAGTGTGCGAAAGCTGAATTGGAAAGCGTAATGCATGAAAGTTAAAAAAAATTATAAGTATTATAACTATTTTATATCGTCGACGCTCGTTAAATCTTCTTTACTTCGACGCGGCGTACTACACACACAGCTGTCTCACACTCACTGACAGTAACTGACTCACGTCTGTATCTATTTCTCTCTTTCCTGATTTCTTGTCTCCTTATTTAGCAGGGCTTTCCTTCTTTCGTTCATTATTTCTTTCTTTTTCTTTGCTTCTTACTTTTTTTTCTTTTTCGCTTTCTTTCTCTTTTCTTTCTTCTTTTTTTTCTTTTTTCTTCTTTCTTTCTTCCTCACTTTGTTTCTTTTTCTTTCTTTCCTTTTCTTTCTTTCTTTCCGTCTTATTGTCTCTTTCGTTCCTTCTCCATTTTTTGAGCATTTTTTCTCTCTTTCTTTCCCATTCTTTCCCCTCTTTCTCTTTCTTTCTTTCTTCCTTCATTCTATCCTTACTGCTCCAACCTTCCCGTGGGTTCAAATCCGAACCAAACCGATATAGCTCCATGTCAGATTTACTGGCATGTAAAGTAACTCCTGCAGGATAAATTCCGGCATACCGGCGACGTTGATATAATCCTGGCATTTGACAGCGCCATTAAACAACAAAGTAATTTAATTTTGCAACCTTCCTCTTCACACTGAGAGTACGGTCGAAACGAAATCTGTTAGTTTAGTGCTCCGTTTGTTCAAAAAATTATTCTGCTGCAGAAAATGATGGTGTTTTAATACTCACAACATTTTAGAGAAAATCAGTTATTTGAGCGGAGATTAAAAGTTCCATCTTGCCAGTATTAACATTTTTACACTCCTGACTCTTATGTTAAACAAACAATTAAGGAATAAATATACTTTTACAATATGTAAATATATTTTCTTCAGTTCTCTGACCATTTGTTCACCAGTGAAGACAGGAATTTTATATAAATTGCATCATTCTTTGTTTAAGTATAACAGAAGTTGATATTTAAGTTTCATATCCCTCAAGGATGCGACACGAAGATTTTGAAGAAAATAGCCCCAAGATTTTTTATATTTTAAATGAAATACAATTGTGTTCCGTTGGTGATTCGAGTGTAAGCTGATAAAATTGGAAGCAAGGCAAGTTCAGGAACGATGTCACTATATGAAGGTATCCGTGTCTCATGCTCCAACTATTTCAGCCAATAGCGTGAGTCGACAATTGTGAACTCGGTAGCCAAATAAAAGAAACATTGGCGCAGTGAAGCAGAGGTATGCGGTTCTATACCCGCTCGAAATAGCGACTATTTCCGTCTGACGTAATAGCTTTCCGCCCCTTCTGCACTTTCAGCATTTCTCCCTCAAGGGTCTTCGATCGTGACTCATGAACTTAGCGATGCCATTTCTTCCCTTGGGTATTTTGAGACAACTTTCACATTGTATATTTTATCACATTCAGTTGACACTATTTTTACCTTCTCTACTTTCTTAGAAGGAAGTATTATATTCCACCCAAAACTTCGATGTCGAGTTTTCACCGGAAATATATGTTTTGAGACCCCCTGAATCCAAAGAAGCATGTTTAGAAAAAGGTCCGTGTGTGTGTCAGTCTGTGGACAGCATATCTCAAAAACGCAAAGTTGGTTAAAAACCAAAGTTGATATTTATGTTTCATAACTTTCAAGGATGCAACATGAAGATTTTGAAGAAAATAGCCCCACTCTAAACTACCCTTTATAAGGAAAATTTTTAAAAAATTTTGATTTTCTTGAAAATGGCCCTAGCAATTTTGATTAAAATGTCATATGTTTAAGATATTTGTATGACAAATGAAATGTATATCTTGAATTTTCTGGCTATAGCCTATGTAGTCCTGTTTACTCTGGATGACTTTTGAATAACTAGTAAACCGTAAGAGATAGACAAATTCTTAATACAGAAAAAATGTAAATCTCACTAAAACACATACTTAATGTCTTAATTTTTTTTTTTGTAGAATGAACCATTTTGGAGATATTCTTTGTTATTTGTGTCAGATTTGGAAAACAAGACTTTCGTGAAATGAAACATCGTTGTTCATTTTATATATATATATATATATATACCTGTATTTTATTATTGGTTCTTCCATGCTATGTATAGTTCACCAAACATCCGCTCTCTCTCTCTCTCTTATTATTGTAGTGCTAAAAGTTAATTCTTCTTGGAATTTAACTATTTTTGCAAAGAGTGAGCCGTGTCTGCTTCTCTCTCTCTCTCTCTCTCTCTCTCCTCCCCTCTCTCATGCCCAAGTAGGGCTGTCTACTTAGGGTGGTGCAACCCAAATGAGGTTAACCAGCCAGCTCTCTCTCTCAAACAGTCGGTTCCTTGTGCTGTGTAACTTGGAGAAAGTCACAGAAAGCGAACACGACTTGCAGGAAAAACGAAGACAATGTTTCTATCTCATCGGCATTATTCCGCGCCTTTGTGATTCTGCTAAATTCAGTTTCGATTCATTGACATTGACCTAAGAATCAGTATAGTTTGTGAAAATGTAATATCGGAGCGGCAAAACCAAAAGAGGTTTTCGACATTATTCGCGAAGGGTTCGGCGAGCGGCGTATTTGTACAAGTTCCAGAAAAGTCCATGTTATGCCATCATATATAAATGGGCGAGGTAACGAGAGGAATCGGTATTTTTAGTTTGTGTGTGTGTATTTGTGTGTGTGTATGTGTGTGTGTCAGTAAAATAATTGGACTGTAATTGTCATTTTCGATAATGGTGTCAGGAGTGGGACTCGTCCAATTCCCATTTCGTTATAATATTAAGGCACAATTTATCAACAATTATCACCCTGTATACCACGCGCGGACTTTTTTCTAAACAAGAGGTTTTTTTATTCAGTGGACATCAAAACGTGTATTCACGTGAAATTCGCGCTGAAATCCCAATATAAAATGGGCACTTGAATCAGTTTACCTCTACACTCTGTTATTTACGCGAATCAATTTACGCAATGCAAGGCTTCAGTTGGCTAAGTTCATGGGATGGCACCCTTCCACACAGCTTAATAGCGGATACCTACTTGCAGTTTCAATGCTTATTCACCAACCCTCTCAAGACGTTAACTGATTATCTGTTACTCGATCTCCAGTCTCCCGCGGGGTACTAAAGCTCTACTTGCTGGTTCAATTGAAAGATAGGAAGCTCAACTACGGGCGATAATTGCATGGACAACAACTCTTAGGTTATAGGTAAACTTAACCTCATGTGGTGTGGAAACCCGATGCAAACTCTAGATAGAATCAACTTTAGCTGTATTCAAAATAAAAACGCACATTTAAAAAATCTTATATGCTGCACTCACATGACTTTCTCTACTCTTGTAGTAACTATTCTTACAAACTCTTATTCCTATATCTTCTTCGTGTTAGTTAAGATAAACATTTGCACAAATTATCTTATTGCTTATTTCCTTGTAAGTGTAAGGGGAATATTAGAATACAGTAGGCTTTGTGGGATATTCAAATGTTTTAAGGCTTTGAGATTCCGTTCTCTTTGAAATACTTAGATATAAAACAATGCACAACGATGTTCCATTTCACGAAAGTTTTAACTTTTCCGAAACTCACACACATAACAAGGAATATCTCCGAAATGGTTCACCCTACAAGAAAATGTATTTCAACACAAATTGTGTATTTTAGCAAGATCTACATTTTTTGTACAATATGATTTGGGCTATCTCTAACGGTTTACCAGTTATGCAAAAGTCGTCCAGAGTAAATACGACTATAGGGGCTATAGCCAGAAAATTCAAGATATGCATTTCATTTGTCATCAAAATATCTAAAAAATATGACATTTTAATCAGAATCGTTAGAGCCATTTTCAAGAAAATCAAAATTTTCGAAAAATTTTCCATGTAAAGAATACTTTAGGGTGGGGCTATTTTCTTCAAAATCTTCGTATCGCATTCTTGAAAGACATTAAACTTAAATACCAACTTTGGTTTTTTACCGACTTTTCATTTTTGAGTTATACTGTCCACAGACTGACAGACACACACACGGACCTTTTTCTAAAAATGCTTTTTTTGGATTCAGGGGGCCTCAGAACATACATTTCCAGTGAAATCTCGACATCAATTTTTTGGGGGTGGAATACAATACTTCCCCTACTTATAGTAGAAAAAGTAAAAAGTGCTGGTTGTTATTAGAACAAAAGCTTTTATGGTGAAAGAAACGAAATCTGTGTGTATTCAGATTTATCATTTTCTTGGCTATAGCGAATTGGACCATGATTTTCCTGTGTGATGTCATTCAGCTATGTTTTGTTATTATACTCATGTGTATTCATATTTATTGTACATTTTGCGCTCCGGAAACTCTCCTATATGTAAATAATATAGTGATTCTCCATTCTACCGGAGTTTCCGGGCTAGTGACAGCGTATTATTCAATTCAGCACGCGCTGCTCTACAAGAGTTAAACAGATATATAACACTGATTTCTTCCTTTTAATATAAAGTTTACCATTTAACCATGTGTCAATGCCAGGCGTACAGACTAAGAAGATTGTATTCTTGCGCATCTCAACACAGTTCCTGGGTGACCGAGCTTCGCTTCACTTTTTTGGGGGGGAAGATAATTAGATAAAATCTGATGTAAAGGAAAAGCGACTAGAGAAAACCATACGAAACTAATATACTGTATAGTAAACCGGATAGCACAAAAGCCTTCTCCATAATATATATATATATATATATATATATATATATATATATATATATATATATATAGATGATATGAATTGATTGTAGAAGAGTGAGTAGACAAAACAGTGTGAATGTAATACGTAACATTTCCATTTCAAATACAGAACATTTTATGAAATTTATAGAAGAGAGAATAAAAATGATTTTTTAGTGTAAAATCCTATTTTTACCTTCTCTACTGATAAGTAGAAGGAAGTATTGTATTCCACCCAAAAATTCGATGTCGAGATTTCACCGGAAATATATGTTTTGAGACCCCTGAATCCAAAAAAAGCATTTTTAGAAAAAGGTTCGTGTGTGTGTCTCTGTTAGTCTGTTAACAGAATAACTCAAAAACGAAAAGTCGGTTAAAAACCAAAGTTGGTATTTAAGTTTAATGTCTCTTAAGGATGCGACACGAAGATTTTGAAGAAAATAGCCCCACCCTAAACTACCCTTTACATGGAAATTTTTTCGAAAATTTTCATTGTTTTGAAAATGGTTGTAACGACTTTGATTAAAATGCCATATGTTTTAGATATTTGTATGACAAATGAAATGTATATTTTGAATTTTCTGGCTATAACCTATATAGTCCTGTTTACTATGGATGACTTTTGAATAACTGCTAAACCGTTAGAGATAGACCAAATCATAATATACAAAAAATGTAGATCTCGTTGAAACACGCAATTTATATCTGAATAACTGTTTTTGTAGGGTGAACCATTTTGGAGATATTGTTTGTTATTTATGTGGGTATCGGAAAACTTAAAACTAGCGTTCCACTCTTAGAAGACAGTATGGAGTTAAATGGGACATCTCTGTCTCTATCTAGCGCATACAAGTTGCCATTAGCCGCGTCCTTTTCTAACCTCGCGCTGTTGTCAGATTCCTAATAGCATGGTATAAATAGTCATTTGGTATAAATTTCAGATTTGAACACATTATCCTATGCAGAATTTTTTTTCCCTATCAGGTTATATCCTTTTCAGAGTCATTATACATTTCTATAGGCCCAAAGTTCTTCAGAAAACGTTTTTTTTTCAATAGCAGTCCGATATTTGCTGTTTCTATACTCATCACGCACTAACTAACAAACTAACTGCTAGAATGTATTTATATTTTTTTCTTAGGTAGAGTAAACTATAGTGCTACTACCTGCCTACTTTGAATTCTCTATGTTTACCCAGTTAAGTGTTATAATTTTTTAAATTAAATGTTTTCGGAAAATTTTATATCTGTGCACTGCAAAAGTTACGCAGTGTGAAACGTTTTTGTTATTGAGTTTACATCAGGGAACCAGCGAGAACAAATGTTGAGGAAGGTCGGAGAAAGTTTTTAAAATAAACCAAAAGGCAGTAACCTCTTTCTTTTATCCAGTAAGGCAAACAAAAGGTATTCATCTATTCAGCGTCAGGCCTGACACGGAAGATAGTATAAGGAGCAGCACTAACATTAGTTCGAAAGAAACCGTGTGTGTAACTGTGAGCTGTTATTGCGATATTTGTTTAATATTTTTGTAAATATTTGTAGTTATGGAGGGGGAAGCTTGGAAGAGACGATATGTTGGTAAATAAAGAAGTAAGGAACGCCAAATAATTATGAATGTGTTCGATTATTTTTGAAGCAAGATGCGTGTAAGGCAGTAAAAGAAACAGCTAAGGCTATTGAGTGTTCAGAAGCAGTAGTGTATGATTAAAAAGGAACTAATGAAAGGACCTCTAAGAACGCCATCGAAAAAGAAAGCAAAAAGGGCGGGACTACACAAAACGCTAGGTTAACGCAATATGATTGAATAGTGCAAGGTGGAGTGCGGCGAATTGTTCATTCTTTACAGTTTGCAAATATTCCACCCACGCTGAATATAATTTTGTCACAGTTCAACAGTGATGAGACCCTACCAAATTTCTCAAGGGCCACTCTTAGTCGGCTCTTACATGATTTGGGGTTCGAATATGAAAGAAAGGGTAACAAGTGCATAATAATAGAAAGAGACATCGATATCATCAGATGGCGACATAAATATCTAAAAAACATAAAAATGTTTAGGGACCAGCGGAAATCAATTGTTTATACAGACGAGTCATTTGTAAATTTAGGTCATACAGTAACAAAGGCGTGGAGGGATAACAAAGTTAAAAGTGCCCGTCTCGTCAAGCAGCAATTGAAGGACTAAGTACAGGACTCAGGCCACCTCGAGTCGCTCGCGGAGAGAGATTCGCAACTAGTACATGTTGCAACACTGCGCTCCATTTAACGTGTACTGTCTTCTAAGGGTGGAACGCGCTTTAATATTCCTCTTATACCTACAAGGAAATAATCAATAAGATAATTTGTACAAATGTTTATCTCAACTAACACAAAGAAGATATAGTATTAAGAACTTGCAAAAATGGTTAGTATAAGAGTAGAGAAAGTATGAGGAAACATTATGGAAACACTATTTCAAACACGCAAAAAGTTGTATGACTTATTTCTTGAAGAGTGAATAAAAACGTTTTTTGTGAAAAACCCCTTTTTTTCAGATAAGACGCGTAAGACATAAACTATAAAATGTATAACTATGTTATACAAACATGTACAAAATTAATTCAACTCACAATTGTTTGCAAGAAAATTCAAGTTATAAACCTTATTCGTTATGCAATTATCATACACTTTGGTAGGTTAACCAAAATCATTCCCTCTCGTATTACTTCGGAAGACTTTGGGCTTGAAGTGCAGAGCGCGTTGCTGTCGCGTTAGCTCCCCGCGGTAGTACGCTTAGAGAAGTGAAAGAACTTCCGATAAACTGGGTAACTTCCTCTCGAGTATCTCGTCGCGAGGGGGTTAGCTTGGATCGGTTCCGAATTGCCCATTGCAAACGGGACCCTGTTCCTCTTTGTCCACTGTGCGACAACCTATCGTCGGTCCGTCACATACTGCTAGTGTTTCCCTAGCACACCTTCGAAACTCCCTGCAACTGCTTGTCAGTCTTGCAGAGTTCTTGGCGTACGATGAACAAGCGGTCGAAAGTGCCCTGAGATTTTTAGCTAAGATAAGTATGAGCCTGAGAGTTTGGAACTTTAGATATTGAAATTGTATACTTTTCGACCTTTTTTATAACTTTTAATTCTAGTTTTGTATATTTGTATATTATTTTCCTTTTTACTGGTACTTTTATATTGAAATTTGTCGGCGGTTTTTGCCATGAACCTACATCAAATGAAATCGAAAATCGTTACACTCGGTAAACTATATTACTATATTGATGGAAATTACGACTATATTATTTTAAAATCAACCTTTTGGTTGTCTTGAGCTCATTACTCTAAGATGTGTGGTCTACCAATAATGCAGATTCCAGGTAAACTGAGGCAAGAGTAGATTCGTCATTCTTTATCTAAATAAACCTGTTTATTATTGGCGCGTTTTCATTTATTTTAGCGAGCTCAGAAAAATGTTTTTTCCCCGCTCTAGGAAAGGTAGTACGAGACGTTTTCCTTGGATGCATTTTCTCTTCTTTCTTTTCTTTTTCCTTTCTTTCTTTTTGTTGCTGTTATAAGGAGCAAAGGAAACCAAGCTGAGGTTGTGAACGACTTGGCTACTACGACAAAGGGAGAATATAATTTTGTTTGGGTAAACGTGTTAGTTCCTTTTCCCAGAGTTCTGCCAGAAAAAAATAAAAGAAAACAAAAAGAATGAGAAGATATCTCTCGTCGTTTTCGCAAAATCTAGTTGCTTTCTTCCTTTGTTCTTTCAAAATACCTCAGATGAATCTTGAGACAAAAGAAAGACAATTTTATTTCCAAAGTGTTGTGAAGCACGTGATGTTCCAAACAAAGCTTATGTAGGAGTATAAATTGGCGGCCCTGGGACCATTAGGGCTAGTCTCTGAAAAGGGCACTTTATGTATGCGTTCGTAAATTATTTTATCAACAATAATGGTTGATTGATTAAAAGAGAACCCTCTAGGCTTCCCTGCATGCGACAATTACATTAACTTATCCAGCGATCCTTTCGAAAATCTTTTAAAGGTTAAAAATTGTAGATATCTGTTCCTTGGATAGCTCCTAGGTTCTCTTTTTTACCTCTTTAATACCTATTTTTCTTAAGGTTTAATATTTTCGTAATTATGACAAAAGTAATTTATCTACTACTACAATAATCAGGTCGCAGTTACCAGGCAATAAAAACTATACTTTATATTGTAAGAAAACACAAAAACGCTGTCAAAACATAAAATATATGTTCAAAAAACGTAAAATACGCTTTACTGGTGATCATCCATAACCTATTTTCCTTGATAATATGTATTCCAGCATTGATAGTTGTTGTAATATTGTAACCTCTACAATTTGGACTGCTTTTAATTTTTTTCCAATGAATCGTGAATTAAATTCACATATGAAACTAACACCAACATTGTATATCATGGTTTTTCCTTCCAAATCCCATATTACTCTTTCTCTAAACATATCATTTACGTAATAAATAAATTTCACTCAATATACTAATCCTAAAACATACACAAAAATAGACATAACCTAAAATACTTCAGACAACATCTTACAAAATTAGGATTAGTAACTCGCGGCTACTAGAACAAGTCTTTCGTTACTAAACCTCTACTTTTGTCAGTAGTACTCCAAACATCCATTTCACTGGAGATGGAGATATCTAATCTCACTGAAATTGCTAGAGTAACAAGGATTTTGGAGTGGACAACTGAAGCGTGCATTTCCGTAACGTTCACAGGAAAAATTATTTAAACTTGTCTTATTTCGTAGTCAACTTTGTTGTAGGGCAACATCTGTTTCGGTTTTACTGTATGGATTGAAGACATGGGCAACTAGAAAGAAAGATTAGAGCTAACTACAAACGGAAAAAATGAAACAAAAGGATATACACGACTACATCATGTTACAAATAAAGAAATAAGAAAATAATTATACATTCATTAAAAGAAAAGATACAACACAGACAAAAATCTGATGTGTTGCACTCACATGACTTTCTCTACTCTTGTACTAACCATTCTTACATACTCTTATTCCTATATCTTCTTCGTGTTAGTTGAGATAAACATTTGTACAAATTATCTTATTGCTTATTTCCTTGTAGGTACAAGGGGAATATTAGAATACAGTAGAATTTGTGCGACAGTCAAATCTTTTAAAGCTTTGAGATTTAGTTCTCTTTGCACACTTAATAAATATAAAAATTGAACAACGATGTTTCATTTCACGAAAGTTATGTTTTCCGAAACCCACATACATAACAAGAAATATCTTCGAAATGGTTCCCTCTACAAGAAAATTTATTCAGACATAAATTGTGTATTTTAGCAAGATCTACAGGTTTTTTATAGTATAATTTGGTCTATCTGTAACGGTTTACTAGTTATGCAAATGTCATCCAGAGTAAATACGACTACAGGGGCTATAGCCAGAAAATACAAGATGTACATTTCATTTGTCATAAAAAATTGTTGGAGCGTTCGATCATATTAAACTCCACCGACAATCACAACACAGAGGAAGATGGAAAATCTGAAGGAAAGGCGACTCAAAAAGCATAACATTAAAACAATACCAGGAGAAAAATACCAATCGGTTGCGGAATTCAATGTCATTCTGGCAGGTTGTCACAGTAGCTCAGAGGTTAGAGCACCCGCATGGTAAGTGAGGGTCTGTGATTGAAATCCCATCTGTAGTATTGAATTTTTCAGTTCCGATTCTGCCTCTCAAACATTGCCCATACACGGCTTGTGTGCTTAAAAGCACGAACAATATGTTTGTGGGCACAAACAAATAATAATTAAAACAATATTCCTGCCACCAA
This sequence comes from Tenodera sinensis, assembly GCA_030765045.1. Taxonomy (NCBI): domain Eukaryota; kingdom Metazoa; phylum Arthropoda; class Insecta; order Mantodea; family Mantidae; genus Tenodera; species Tenodera sinensis. Next base: position 22,602,902 of record CM060965.1, read on the forward strand.
AAAAAGCTGAGACATTGTGAGAAAACAATCTTTCTTTTAAAACATCTCCTGTCAATGTGTAAAGGCATATATAGGACACAGATGTCTTAGATTGAGGAGATATGAGGAACACAAATGCAATCTACAACTACTACGACCAGAAAAATCTGCAATAGCACAGCATAGTCCCGACAATGCTCACAAAATTTTATTTAATGATGTCGCATTTTTACACTGCAGTCAGTGACATTAAGGCAGACTCCTAAAAGAGGCACTTGAGAGCCAAATAATGCTAATAGGAACAACGGCCTACGACTGAGCACAGCTGGATAGGAATACTTAAAAGAAGGTGTGTATGCGTCAGTGTCTCAGTCTGTGTGTCTGTCAGTCTGTGAACAGCATAACTCAAAAACCAAACGTCGATTAAAAACCAAAGTTGGTATTTAAGTTTAATGTCTTTCAAGGATGCGACACTAACATTTTGAAGAAAATAGTCCCACCGTAAACTAACCTTTACATGGAAAGTTTTTCGATAATTTTGATTTTCTTGAAACTGACTCTAACGATTTTAATTAAAACTTCATATGTTTGAGATGTTTGTATAACAAATGAAATGTATATCTTGAATTTTCTGCCTATAGCCCCTGTATTCGTATTTACTCTGGACGACTTTTGCATAACTGGTAAACCGTTAGAGATAGACCAAATTATACTATACAAAAAAGGTAGATCTTGCTAAAATACACAATTTATATCTCAATAAATTTTCTTGTAGGGTGAACCATTTCGGAGATATTCCTTGTCATGTGTGTGAGTTTCGGAAAACCTCCAACTTTCGTGAGATGGAACATCGTTGTTCATTTTTATATGTTAATCGTGCAAAGAGAACGGAATCTCAAAGGTCAAAAAGATTTGATTATCGCACAAAGCCTACTGTATTCTAATATTCCCCTTGCACCTACAAGTAAATAAGCAATAAGACAATTTCTACAAATGTTTATTTTAACTAACACGAAGAAGATATAGGAATAAGAGTTTGTAAGAATGGTTAGTACAAGAGTAGAGAAAGCCATGTGAGTGCAACACATCAGATTTTTTAAGTTTAAGTTCCTTTAACTGGTTAAGTCATGTCGGACATGAATGAAATGATGCTCAAATGAGCCCTGGGTGCATAGATCTTGGCAATCTTTCAGGATAAAGGAAAACCGCGAAAACAACCTTATCTAGGAAACTAAGAAATAAACGAGCAACTAATACCTTCACAGGACGAGAACCTTTCTTGGGTTCAAATACAATACAAACTTCCGTTCGTGATGAAACCCAAAACCAATAAGGCAGATAATAAGCTTGAGAACAAACTAAGTAACTCGGTTAGGCTAACCAAGCCACAACTTGGAAGAGTTACCTATAAGATATATAACTGGACATTGGACCACGAAGGGGGTCTTTTCTCATTTATTGTATAGCTTGGCCCTTCAGGGGCTGCCGCGCCGGGGTTTAGTTTTAGCGATAGTCTGAAGGTCACTTGCCTTAATCATATAAGTAAGAGAGTTTTCATTTGAAACAATTGGCTCATCAAACACTTGACATACGCTATGAATGTCAACAGTGTCAAAGATAATGCTGACGAATGACTATTTTAGTGATTCAGTCGCCGCAAAAGGTCATGGTGAAGGTTATCGTAGATGAATGTAGAAAACATCGTTAGAAGTGATTGAAAACAGGTTTGACGATGATCGGTATGTAAAAATATTAGTGGAATAGATACTCTTTCATGTCTTATTGCCATAAAACAGTAAATTTGTTATTCTTTCAGCTGATAATGCAATTGATGCAGTCTAGCCAACTAAAAAATTACATTGCTTTATTGGTATACCTTTTAACTTTCAATGAAATTAATCTGAAATTAATATTTCTTAAACACCTGGTCTTCCCCTTCAGAAATTGCAATAAATAAGACTGAATATATCATTGCAAACATTTATGTTCATCTAATGTCTTTAAAGGTAAAAGTATTCTTTAAAAATAAGACCTCCAGGTAAAATTCATGTTGGTCAGTGACAAAAAATCCACCCAAATATTCGAGGTAGAGATTTCACAGGAAATATGTTTTGCGACCCCCTGAATCTAAAAAAAGCATTTTTTTTAGAAAAAGGTCCGTGTGTGTATGTCTGTGTGTGTGTGTGTTTGTGTATCTCTCAGTCTGTGGACAGCATAACTCAAAAACGAAAAGTCGGTTAAAAACCAAAGTTGGTATATAAGTTTAATGTCTTTCAAGTATGCGACACGAAGATTTTGAAGAAAATAGCCCAACCCTAAACTACCCTTTACACGGAAAATTTTTCGAAAATTTTAATTTTCTTGAAAATGGCTATAACGATTTTGATTAAAATGTTATATGTTTGAGATATTTTTATGGTAAATGAAATGTATATCTTGCATTTTCTGGCTATAGCCCCTGTAGTCGTATTTACTCTGGACGACTTTTGCATAGCTGGTAAACCGTTAGAGATAGACCAAATCATACTACACAAAAAAGGTAGATCTTACTAAAATACACAATTTATGTCTAAATAAATTTTCTTGTAGGGTGAACCATTTCGGAGATATTCTTTGTTATGTGTGTGAGTTTCGGGAAACTTAGAACTTTCGTGAAATGGATCATCGTTGTTCTTTTTTTTTATATGTTAAGTGTGCAAAGACAACAGAATCTCAAAGCTTCAAAAGTTCTGACTGTCGCACAAAGCCTACTGTATTCTACCATTCCCCTTGCACTTACAAGGAAGTAAGCAATAAGATAATTTGTACAAATGTTTATCTTAACTAACACGAATAAGATAGGAATAAGAGTTTGTAATAATAGTTAGTACAAGAGTGGAGAAAGGCATGTGAGTGCAACACATCAGATTTTTTAAAATTTATCAGACTGAAGATACATTTAGTGACTACTGTTATTTATTCGTTACTGTAAAATGTGTGTAAAATGTAAATAGCTAGGTCTTGCATTATAAATCACTGTTGTAGAAAAGGTGGAAAGAAATATTAAATTAACCCTTACAAATATGAGAAGAGTTGGCCTTTTTATCAGTTTGAATTCATGGTTTCTAAGTAATTCGTAACAATTTTAGGCAAATATTTTTCATAAATAGAATGGACCATTCATATGTGAACACTATAGTCATTGAAGAATACCTATAAACTGTAAAAGGGTAGAGGAATCGTTGTCAGCGTTGATTTCCTTTTTGTTGCAACTTCTGATTGGTTTAAAACTGAAAATAATATTTATCACCTTCCTAGAGAAACCTATGTCTTCAAGAACTAAGTGAACGATATGGAAATGCACGCTTCTGCTGCGTGGGGCGGGGTGGGGTGATTCACAACACGGAAGGACATACCCAGTAGTGTCCAGGAGAAGAAGAGGAGCTCTAAGGGCACCATAGCTGGGTTAGGGCGGTAGCAATTCCCGCACACTAGACATCACAGCACACTAACACCGCACCCGACATCCGCACAACGTCCGCTCCACTCCCACACTGACTGACTGACTTCTGAACAACACGCGGTATCAACAGTTGGCGCGTGCGCGTGCGCCGGACAACTGCATCCCCGTACTCCTGATCGTATCACCCGCACCACGGTCTCTCCACTCCCACACTGATGTCAGGATCCGATGGGACAACATGCTCACAACCCCAATCATGCGCACTTGCGATCTTCCTCTGTCCACGAGCGACTGACTGCCTTACATACCTTCCTTAAATTAACGCCTATACATTAACAATGATTCGTCTGCCAGAAGATGCAACGTTCTTTCGGTGAATACTTGATTAGGTCGGTTGAGAGGGTTATAAAGAAAACAGTTCGCCTTAATCAGTCTAATTGTGACCTTTACCCATAATATAACCTGCCCAAAAATACTGATAGGTGTTAGTAAGTGCGAAGGATGTGTGGATGGGTGTGGTAGTGTGTGGGGGTGGGTTTATAGAGGTGGGTGTATAGGGTGTGGGTTGTGTAGTTTTCTGGGGGTGGAAGTATGTGGTGGTGGAAGTGTGTATAGGGGTGGGGTGGTTGGGGGTAGGAGTGGGTGTGTGGGGATGGGTTTATGGGGTGGTGGTGTGGGTGTGTGGATGTGTATGGGAAGATATTGTATTAGACCCAAACTTTCGATGTCGAAATTTCACCGGAAATATGTTTTGAGGCCCCCTGAATTCAAACAAAAAAAAGCTTTTTTAGAAAAACATCCGTGTGCGTGTGCGTGTGTGTGTGTGTGTGTGTGTGTGTGTGTGTGTGTGTGTGTGTGTGTGTGTGTGTGTGTGTGTGTGTGTGTTTACATAGCTCGAAAACGAAAACCAGTTTAAAAGTCAACGTTTAATAACTTTCAGGGATGTGACACGAAGATTTTGAAGAAAATTGCTCCGACCTACATTACCATTTACATAGAAACTTCTTCGAAAATATTTATTTTCTCGAAAAGGCTCTAAGGATTTTAATTAAAATGCCATATACTGAAAATCCTTTATGGCAAATTAAAAGTACATTTTGAATGTTCTGGCTATAGCCCATGTAGTTCTATTTACTCTTGATGACTTGCATAACTGATAAACCGTAACAGACAACAACGTAGACCGCGTTAAAACACAAGTTAAGTCCAAATGCATTTTTTGTGCAGTGAATAATTTCAGAGATATTCCTTATTATTTGTGTGAGGTTTGCAACACTTAAACTTTCAAGTGCAAGGTCATTGTTCACTTTATCTCTTGACCGTACAAGAATTTCAAAGCCTTCATATAGCGACCAGCTTTAAAGGATTTAACTATCGCTCAAAGGCTACTGTATTCCCATATTCCCCAGTTAGATCATTTCCGCAAATGTTTATCTCGACTAACACGAAGAAGATAGAGGAATGAGTTTGTAGGAATAGTTAGTACAAGAGTAGAGAAAGTTATGTGAGTGCAATAAATTATATTTTTTAAATCCGTTTATTCATTCACGTGTTCCATTACATAGTGTGGCAATAATTGTTTGGTTTGCGTTTTTACTTTCTCTACTGGTAAGTATTGAGTTCCACCCAAAAATTCGATGTCGAGGTTTCACCGGAAATATATGTTTTGGGACCCTCTGAATCTAAAAACAGTATTTTTAGAAAAAGGTCTGTGTGTGTGTGTGTGTGTGTGTGTGTGTGTGTGTGTGTGTGTGTGTGTGTGTGTGTGTGTGTGTGGGGACAGCATAACCCAAAAACGAAAAGTAGGTTAAAAAACCAAATTTGGTATTTAAGTTTACTGTCTTTCAAGGATAGGACACGAAGATTTTGAAGAAAATAACCCCACCCTAAACTACCCTTTACATGCAATGTCATATGTTTGAGATATTTTCTATGCCAAATGAAATGTATATCTTGAATTTTCTGGCTATAGCCCCTGTAGTCGTATTTACTTTGGACGACTTTTGCACAACTGGTAAACCGTTTGAGATAGACCAAATCATAGTTTACAAAAAATGTAGATCTTGCTAAAATACACAATTTATGTCTGAATAAATTTTCTTGTAGGATGAACCATTTCGGAGATATTCCTTGTTATTTCAGTTTCTGAAAACTCACATACTAAACACACTATACATCCTAAAATATTTTTGCTGGACGAAGCGTCGTCAGGGCGGGTTTTCTCCGGGTTCTCTGGTTTTCCCCGCTATTTATTCCACTATTGCCTTTCCATTCATTCATTTCGCCTGTATTTCACATCTTCCTCACTGCCTTATGTGGTATTGGGCTGAGCACCCACTTGCAGGTCTTCATCCTGTCCGGCCCGTAGGTTTCTCTGTTCCCCGACAGTCATCTGATCCTAGGCATAGGCTTGGAAGTCCAAGAGGGTGTCAGTCCTCGAAAAGTAATCAGACAAAGAAAAACAATATTAACTCTGTGCATATATTGACCATAACCACTGTACCAGGATACAGTCAATAAAGAGTAAAGAGCAGGAGGAATGATAGCAATTGGTAGATCTGCAAGTAGTGAAAACAGCAGACAGCAAAACTGGTCCAAAGAACAAAGCCATAAGGTTTACGCCGATGATGGGACATTTAAGGCTTTCTAAATTTTCAGCAGATGCCATAAGAGTTAAACATATTTTAATAGGAGGAACTGAGGCCATTGTGTCGGAATATTTTACCATTTAAGTTAAAATATAAGACCAAGATTGTTTGCTTTCATGCCTTGCCAGTTTCATCTTGGGAGAGAGGAGGGGAAAAAGAAGAGAGAAAAGAAAAACAAAGAAATAAAAACTGGAGGCCGGGATTTGTTTTCAGAGCTGTGTAGGAGGTAGCGCCTGAGGGCTTTGTCGTCTTCTTCTTCCTGTCCCCGAGATGAGTGGAAACCCCTGTCATTTCAGTCGCTATCACAGAGAAAGCGCAGTCACTGCAGAATGCCTATGTTTCTTGATATCGCAGTTTTATTGTCAACCTTTTCAGCCAGAAGATTGGCAGGCGAAATGTTCATGATACCTATCCCTGCGTTTCAACTTATCTTCTAAGGCAATAAAATGTGTTGTTTATTTTTTGTGTCCACTTCTGAAACTGTGTACCAGTTCAGAAGCATCTTATGTTTTATATTCGCATTCCTCTCCCTACCCAGTCTTCTATAAACCAATGTTATGAAATGGAATTAATAAGCAAAGTAGTTATAATCGTAATTGATTATCGATAAAGAACTGATAGGGAAAACAGGCAAATGAAATCACTGTAAATAGATTAATTTCAGAGGAATGCACTATATAACTTGGATGTATAGAAGTATTTGTAGTTACCAGGTGGTTAAGTAGGTCAGGACTGGATTCCGTAGGCCAATTAGGAATTTGAGGGTGAAAATCAGGAGACCTTGAACATTGTAGAAATTATGTTATTCATGCCATTGGTGACTATGAGTGGGTGGTTGAAATGATTTAAAGAGTGTAACAGTTTATTTATTATTTCAGTACTTATGTTGATCCGTTCATTAGGGTGCTTCGTTTTCAACAATGGAGAGATTAAAATTTTTCTCTGTCTGAGAAGTGTTTTGTTTTCTAAACATCTAATACTTACTAAGAGACTTTTAAGATTGTTAATATAAAGTGCACAGTTAATATTTGTATGAAAGTTGACATAGGTGATTATAATTTTCTTCTATAATTAAAAAAAAGTTATTTTTCATCTTGGAGGTTTCATTTGCTCAGAAAGTCCCCTTTGTGCAAACCAGTAGACCCTAAAGATAAATAGAACAGCATAAAACCGCCTCAAATGGCGCCCAACATGGGGCTTTGAATCAAGAAAAGGGACACCGATAAAACAGTATTAATTCAGAATCAAACAACGCTGCGACGAAGTCCACCGAAGAGCTTCCAGACACCTGAACGTGGAGAAGTGGAACGTGATTAACACCTATCAGAGGATAAATGTGTCGAAGAACGAAGAAAGAAGGCCAACACAAATGAAGAATAAAGAGAGAAAATAAAATAAATCACGATTCACAAGTAAGAACTTACCTTTAAAAAAATAGTGTATATATTGAGGTTGTCAAACTAGGAAATCAAGTTAGGGTAAGAAAATGTAATAAAGGAACTCGTACAGAAGAAGATAAAGAACTAGATGAGGTTAGGAGCAAGCAGGGTGAGGAATTAAGAGGAAGAAAATGTAGATATAGAAAAGTTAGAAGATAAAATGAGGCACGAAGTTAATTAAACAGAGCGAAGATAGCTGTGATAATAGAAAATTCCGAGAAAAGACATAAAGGAACTAGGTTAGTAAAAAGTAACCTTACTGGAGAAATTAATACTCTAGTGATGTTAAGGTTATGGATACTGAGGTGCAGTTATAACGTGAGGAATTTAATAAATTCAATAGTGATACAAATATTCAAATGGAAGAAATGCTGTAGAGTTTTGAAAAAAAGAAAGAGAATATAAAAATGCTTTATAGTTGTTAAGGTTAACCCAAGTGCCTCACGAAACTTACAGCATGTTTATAAACTTATTTTTAAGCAGATTTTGGGGTCCCAGACGTGAGAACAGGATTAAGCTGAATTATCAATTGGACGTTACGAAGCCAAGCGTGGAATTACAATGACAGTACTTTTTAAAACTTGCAAACAAAACTAAATTACTTGAACCACAAATATCTGAACAAGAGGTTATAAAATGCGCTTATACTACGTAACAAGCTAAAAATGCTTGGCACAAGTCATAGGAAAATTCAGTAACCCTACTTCCTAAACACTCTACTAGCTGTTTTTGAACAGGTTCTTTGTTTACGAGTTTTCTGATTAAAGTCTCCTTATGCTTTGCTGTGTTTATGTGCTGAACTATTTGAAATCTTTTCCCACTCCCTACATTTTTCTCACACGCTCCCCATTATCTGTATATATTAAATCAATCCAAAACTCTTTCTGCAAATTAATTAATCTTGCACTCGAAGTTGGTTTTATTTTCGGCATTTGAAGAGCTTTTTAACATTTTATACGCCTAATTTAATTTGGTGGGAACCAGTTCACAACACTGTTACGTTTGAAGACCACTACACAACTACTGATGGGCAGGCAAGCGTTGCTATAATCGAACTGTGAGGAGTTTTTCACCAACGCTTGGCTCAAAGCAGTGGGGAAAGATTTCGAATTTTCCAACTTAAACAACATTTCTCTCACCTGATTGGCTAGTTTTATTGGGCTTTTAGGTTCATTGGTTCTCTCTTTGAACCTTTGAATTTTAGCCACGGTTTATGGTGACGCGTGCTACTTTAAGCAGATGGTTAAACATTACTTGTAACACAATAGAACGCTAAGGTTTTATTGCCCCAGCCAAAAGCCTTGCCAACGGTCTTGCTTTCTTGAACGGGAAACTTGCAGATTTCCCTGTATAACTGTGCCTGTGTTTATTTATTAACCTTTATGAAACTTAAAACATATACATAATTCTTCAAGGTCTTTTGTTTGATATAATTTTCAAGGAAATTACTTCAAAAACATGGAAATTAATAAGCTGGATGTTGATTACTTATCTATATTTCCTGAATTAAGACAGATTAAGGTTCCATTTCTGGATACCCAGTGTCACGTGGAAATACTGCTACATACCTCTGAGCAGGTGTTTGTTGTATGTCACTTAGACACACAAGGTCCCAGCTTACAGCATATCTTAATATAAGTGAGTTTTGGAACATCCATGGCAAGGCATAATGAAAACTATGTGAATATAAAAATAGTGTAATCTAGCAGAGAATTGTGAAAGAATTGAAGGTAGGAAATGCAGAGAAATCGTTACCACCGACCGACTCTGTCATGATTTGCTTGTAATGAAACATGAGCTGTGGCCTAAATCCTACGACCAGAAAAAGAGAACAAGCAAAATTGCATTCCCATTCAATTACCTTTGCAAAAAAGGAACGACACATTGCAGCGCACCTGTCGACGCTAATCTAACTATTCTCTCACCACAGAGCGCTCTATATTCCCACTCTCTCATCGTGGAGCGAGCACTTCATGAATTACATTGGGTTTACAGCCCAAATTTACATATCCATGAAGAAGGTAGAATCAAGCAGGTTGCTTCTCCATATTGCGTACGATTTACAATTCCTCGGTTCAACCTTACTAAGTTGAAATGTTGCCTAAGGGCAACATTTTTGCGCTCAGCCAGGTACATTTTTGGCAAATTTTATTTAAAGTACTTTCCTCACTTTAGAGCTGCCAAGTAAACAAGGCTAACTATACAATTACCTGAAATAATTTTAAAAATTCTGGTGCGTTGCTCTCACATGACTAAAACTCGCACAAATAACAAGAAATATCTCCGAAATGGTTCACTGCAAAAAAAAAAAAAAAAAAAAAAAAAAAAAACCAGCTCATTTTATATAGTAACATGTCTTAGCTATGCAACCAGGAGTAAACTTTACTACATAGGCTATAGACAAAAAATTCAAATTATAAATTTCATTTTCCATAATAATATCTTAAACATATAGTATTTTAATCAATATTATCACAGTAATTTTTAAGAAAATCAAAATTTAGAAAAGAATTTTTATGTAAAGCATACTTTATGGTGAAGCAATTTTCTTCAGTCTTTGTGTCGCATCCTTAAAAGATATTAACTTTGGTTTTTAACTGACTTTTCGTTTTTGGGGTTATGCTCTTTACAAACACACACACACACACACACACACATAAGCACGCGCGCGCACGCAGACGTTTCAGACCATTTTTCTAAAATGCCTTTTTTGGATTCAGGGGGTCTCAAAACATATTTCTGGTGAAATCTCGATGTGGAATTTTTGGGTAGAATACAATAAGGAAGATGAGGAACGGAAGGAAAGGAAAGCATGGTTAAAAGGTACCTCAGCGAAAGACGGAGTGGGGTCGGACGCAGGGGTCGAACCCACGACCTGCCGAATGCGAGTCACACACGTCATCATAGTTCCATCTCACTCGGTTGAAAGAAGACGTGTAGTGTAAAGGAAAGAGGAACATATTGATGAATATTGCATCATTCATTCATTATATAAGGGCTAATGGCAAACTTCCTAATTACAATTGCAAAACCATGTTAATATTTTACATAGAGCAATCCATATTTAACCCTTTCTAGGGCCGTAGGAAGTATGTTTCTCACTTGTGTCATGTCAGAAAGGCCACGGGAAACCTGCTCACCATTTCCAATGTGTGCTGGCATCTAGCGGAAACTTGAACACACCCAGGAAAAAGGGGCGTGGCTGCAGCGGCTTGTTTTATAAGCAAAGTAGTTTTAGTAATTTGGTCATACAGATGCTGTTACTTTGGCTATTAAACTATTATGCACACAACAGCAAACTTGTAACGCTCATAGAATAAAACGGCCCATGAAATGCATATTCATGACTTGGGCAAAATCTACCCAACTGGGCTACTCCCCTGAAAGAAGTTTTTGCTCACGCCAGTCCACCGGCCGTCCATCCCCTTCACTGCTGTCCAGGTTTCGACACGCCTCACTCAGTGGCGAGTATTGCTACAGTAACTATAGAAGGAGACGTTTACGAGACGCGTGGTCTTAGTAGTGTTTGTTTATGTACTGAACCAGTGAAAGTGACACGCACACAATCGGTAGTGTCGGCAGCTTGTTTTTGACAAAACGATCTCCGTAGGAAATGGTCAGAGACAAAAACGTAAGGTACAAAATGTGCTCCAAATACTGAGATTTATCACTGGTTTAAATTAATATAATGATTTCCCTTCCTCCCTGTATAAACACGTTTCTATTTATATAGTAATACATACAATTCAATGTGAGGAGGAATATTTTTATTTTCGATATGAAGACGATAAAGTTAAGTGCCTAATTTGCAGTTGCAGATTTATACCATTTCCCTTGCTTACATTCCGTGTTTACAATAAATCTTATTCTCCTGAAAAAATACGACACGTTCTCTTCACAATTTGAAGACCTAAACAATTTGAAACCAAAATCCAATAACTTTGCACTTTTGAAGTTTCCGTGTAGTGAGGCTTCACACTAGCTATTAAACTACAACAACAAACATGTTCAAAAATCTGATGTGTTGCACTCACATGACTTTCTCTACTCTTGTACTAACAATTCTTACAAACTCTTATTTCTATATCTTCTTCGTGTTAGTTGAGATAAACATTTGTACAAATTATCTTATTGCTTATTTCCTTGTGGGTGCAAGGGGAATAATAGAATACAGTAGGGTTTGTGCGATAGTCAAATGTTTGAGATTCTGTTGTCTTTGTACACTTAACATATAAAAAAGTGAACAACGATGATCCATTTCAGGAAAGTTTTAAGTTTTCCGAAACTCACAGACATAACAAGGAATATCTCCGAAATGGTTTACCCCACAAAAAAATTAATTTAGACATAAATTGTGTGTTTTAGCGAGATCTACATTTTTTTCTACAATAAGATTTTTCTTTATCTCTTACGGTTTACCAGTTATGCAAAAGTCGTCCAGTGTAAATACGCCTACAGTGGTTATAGCCAGAAAATTCAAGATATACATTTCATTTGTCATAAAAATATCTCAAACATATGACATTTTAATCAAAATCGTTAGAGCCATTTTCAAGAAAATCCAAATTTCCGAAAAATTTTCCATGTAAAGTGTAGTTTAGGGCGGGGCTATTCTATTCAAAATCTTCGTGTCGCATCCTTGAGGGACAGTAAACTTAAATACCAACTTTTCGTTTTTGAGTTATGCTGTCCACAGACTGACAGACACACACACGGACATTTTTCTATTTTTTTTTTTTAAATTCAGGGGGTCTAAAAACATATATTTCCGGTGAAATCTCGACATCGAATTTTTGGGTGGAATACAATACTTCCCCTACTTACCAGTAGAGAAAGTAAAAAACTGTAGTCGTATAGTTGTAAAACATTTCTACTCGTTAAAATTCCCGGAATTATCTTTTCCCATGACATAATTTAAAAAGCGATTCTCTTATTTGCTTTCGTCATTCACGATGCACCTGTTCCTAGAAATAATTTCAAACCAAGCAATATGTTACACATAACATGCAAAAAGCAATGTTTATTATTTCTCAGAAGAACGAAGGGAGAAATTCAAAAGTTGTAGTCGCGTAGATATAAATTATTACTAGCAGCTGTTATAAAGAAAACGAAAAAGAAGAATGAGGAACTCGAGCGAATTTCTTATGATGATGACTTGTATTTACAAAAATATAATCATGAAAAATGGAATATAGAATATTAAAAAGAGAGGGAATTCAGACAAACTTTATAATAATTTCCCTGAATTAATATTTTCTTTGTATTCTATGATATAAAAACAAATTATATCCAATTTCATCAGAAAGAAAGGTATCTCTCAAGTCTTTCACAGAAAGCTCAAGAATACCCTAACCAACACGAATATTTAAGCTACTCCGTTCGCTATTGGCTCTGATATAAACAGTTCTCCTAATGATCTATTTATGTGGAAAAATCTGTTATCTTCCGCTTTTTTATTTGTGCATTGATTTAATTATATATTGCATGCATTTCTGTCACTTCTTTGATCGTTTATCTCATTATGGACTAGACTAAACATGCACACAGGCAGACAGGCAGACAGACAGACAATCTACTTGATCATTACATTGTAATTGTTGATTAAAGAAGTGAAGTCAGCTCCCTGATGCCTCTGTTTTGCCTGTTATCATTTTGCAGGGCTTAGGCAGGATTCCCCAAACCAATCACATAGTTCACTATTTGCATGGTCTGAACAGCGCCGTGAAATCAACAACGCCTCAATGCGTGACCCGCAGACCTAGTGCTGCGAGTTCCTAGCACTCCTGGCACTTCTGACATTGCAACAAGTACTTTGAGCCCCATAGGAAAGGGAGTTGTGCGAATTGGATTGGATTGGATTGTGCGAGGCATTGACCCCGATACAAGTGGGAGATTGGGTACGTCTGGGTCATCATGCCCGGGTGAGGTTATGAGACACCTCAGTCTCCTCCGGCACCAACCTGGAGATTTAGTAGCAAGCGTGATAGATCACTTTCGGCTCTACCGAGGTTTTCGGTTGTTTTCTCCTTTGGGGGTGACACGCTTGAGTGGCGTATACATTTCTCCTTTCATGCAAGCGAGGGGAGGGGGCGGGGAGGGGACTTTTGGACTCAGTATTGCCCTAATTTACAAAGCACCACTGAGAGGCCACAATTTATTGCAACAAAAAGGCAACGAATTGTGGGTTCTTATAAATTTAATTTACACAAAAACCGTCTGTGATGTGAGACTGCCTTTGTGGTTTACTAGGAGAAATACGAACTGGTTTGAGAATTTAATGCCATTCTGGCAGTTTGTCAAAATAGCTCAGTGGTAGAGCAGCCGCCTGGTAAGTGGAAGGTCTGTGGTTCAAATCCCAGTTGTGGCATTGAATTTTTCCAATTCTACCTCTCAAACTTTGGCCACACACGGCTTGTGTGCTTAAAAACACCAACAGTAAGTTTCTTGGCATAAATAAATAATAATTACAATCTGAAGGTTATTTAATCCTGGGACATAAAGTACTTACAATAGTAAGTCCCCATTGGGGTAATTTGTCTCTGATGTGAGACTGCCTTTGTGGTTTTCCAGGAGAAATACGAACTGGTTTGAGAAGTTAATGCCATACTGGCAGTTTGTCACAATAGCTCAATGGTTAGAGCAGCCGCTTGGTAAGCGGAAGGTCTGTGGTTCAAATCCCAGTTGTGGTATTGATTTTTAAGTACCAGTTCTACCTCTCAAACCTTGCCCACACACGGCTTGTGTGTTTAAAAACACCAGCAGTAAGTTTGTTGGCATAAATAAATAATAATTGTCATTTATTCAATTTTCTACGAGTATAGCCATAAATCAAGAACCGTCAATCAATAATAATTGAGCCAGGTAATAATGCATTTTTGATAAAAATATATTTTTCCTAAAAAACTATAATCTTTTCAACATTTTGCTAATAGACATTCTTGTTATTCACAACATGAGAAATTCGCTGTTAAAGTCTGGCGGATCATTTCACTTCCAACCTGTATGTTTACGTTTATCATGCCCATTGTTTCAGAAATGACTACTTTCACCAGTTTACTTTCCTGCAAACGCTCCTAAAACCTTTGCTTCCTGCATAAAGTCTTGAGGCTTTAATGAAAACGTAAAGGTAATGCTGATGGGAAAATATGCCTGACGGAGGAATACGAATTAATGAAGATGTAATTTTTTTATATATTAGCATTATTAATTACCGTATGAGATTTATATGATAAAAAGTGCGGCGGCCTTGACTGTGTTGTCGTTCTGAACGCAGGGTTAATTATTGCGCCCAAGCGACCTCGTTTATAAAACATTTTTCATTTCATTTTACCGTATGACTCCATTTTTCTTAATGAAAGGGCAACTTGGCGTTCTCAGAGGAAGAGAAAATGCAAAATGAGATATATGGGATGCATAAAACAAACTTCTTACTGCGAAATTAGTCTACCTACTGCCGCCGCAAGAACGCTACTGTATTCTTTTGGCGTGTGTGGATCCTAATTTTGGAAAGAAGTTCGTCTATTTCTCTTGGGACACCACGGCAACTCTAGTAGAATGTTCTACTTACCATTTAACAAACAAGGAAGTGCTTATGCACAAAGTTCTTGAACCTTTTATAGTTAACACAGGCTTCCTTATTAGTAGTCTTTAAGTTTCGCGTTTGTGCCTTGCTGGATGCATTTTGTTATTAAGGTGTTGCAAATGGGGATGGAGTTGGTCTAAAAGTCCTGAGTAGCCTACAATTTTCGTTCCATGGATGCAGAGTGGTTTGTTTAGGTAAGGAAATACTAATCCGCCTCCCCCATGACAAGCCCCAACCCTTACATGTTCTAGCACTCCACTTTGTTTTCCTCCACCCTTTTCCCTAGCTCCTGAGTCTGAAATCTACCGACGTTCGTAGGTTAATGTTTGTGTGTAAGACGTTTCACATAAAACATCAGCCACTCGAGTGAAAATTTCCCATATATGAACTCCTCCCCTTCGCCGCTCACCTAGGTCACATCTTTGTTCATAGATTAATGTACAAGATGTTGGACTGGAATTCAAATGAATATTAGATTAACTTACACAGAACTGATGAAGAATACAATTAAGAAATGTCTGACAATATCGAAAAGAAGTCAAATCTCTCGGTGCATTTTCGTGCGTTCGATGAGTCTTTCATTCATTTCTTTCTTTCCTTCCTTTCTTCCGTCCTTCCTTCCGTCCTTCCTTCCTTCCTTCCGTCTTTCTCTCTTTCTCTCTCTCTCTCTTTCTTTCTTTCTCTCTTTCTCTCTCTCTTTCTTTTTCTTTCTTTCTTTCTTTCTTTCTTTCTTTCTTTCTTTCTTTCTTTCTTTCTTTCTTTCTTTCTTTCTTTCTTTCTTTCTTTCTTTCTTTCTGTCTTTCTCTTTCTGTCTTTCACTCTCTTTCTGTCTTTGTCTCTCTTTCTTTTTCTCTCTTTCTCTCTCCTGCATCCCTTGCCTACCTCCATGTGTCCCTGCCTATACATCTCCTGCTTTATTTCCCAAAGTCGCTCTTCTTGTTATTGCTGTTTGCCCTTCTTAAATCACTGTGCTTTCATTATCACCGTTAGTTTATATTATAACGTTTCATGATGTTTTGGCTCACTTTTGTTACAAGTTTCTTTTAAACCATATTTCTAATCACATACACATGTTCTTGGCATTTACAGGAAAGAAATTTTGCGTAAATTTTGAATTCCTAACATCTTTTATATTATCTTATCTTTATATTTTATATTATCCTTATTATTTATAAATACATAAAATAATCTTTCGTGCCAGTTTGACGTAATCTTTTTATTTTCTGAGAATCCTAAGAAATATTTCCTGGTGTCTGCTTGGTAGAATTAATGGTTTCAGCCCTTCTGTATAGTAGGCACAGCTTATTGAGATATCCCAAAAAAGAACCTTGACATTTTCCCCCATTATGTGCAGTCTGGTTATATTTGGTTATGTTCCATCCGTTAGGTTGCACTAGTGCCGCCAACTGTTCGTAACATATAACCACGGTAAAGCTACGGCCATAGTTGGTGTTGTTGTTTCTGTTATGTTGCCACAGAAGTCCTTGTTTATGAATGCGTTGCAGAGAGGCCAACCATTAGACTTTAAAACAAGATTCTGTTTAGATGCCGTATTAATACATTAATCAATCTGTGGACGTACTGCTCGTGTTTGCGTGGTTCTGTCTTGTATTCTTTTAGAGCAATATATGCAGTTATAGTTACTGTTGTTATTTTTGCGTTCGCTACACAGTAATGCATTAAATATATATTACGATATTTAGCGCTCGGAAGTGATTTTATCCAAAACTGTTATTGCAGAACAAGATTTGCCGAAGATGAGTAGGTTCATCATGTGTTGTATGGTAACGATGTTCAACCAATATAATCGTTTGAAAGTATGTTACTTTAACCCTATGATATTTGAGGTTAGAAATGCCTTTATTGGCAGATCTGCTTTTTGCGATTCTTTCGTCAGCTGTTTAGTGTAATGTCGGCCATTTTGAACTGTTGGTGGCTGCCTATAAACTGTGTCCACTATACCTACTGGTGAATTTCGACCACTTCGATTCCTTTCTCCCTCCCTTGGTGAACTTGGCTCGACCTTGGTGAACTTAACCTTGACCTAGTGAACTTCACCTGTAGTGCTATCCCCATTTGTCCAATACGCATCTGAATTTCTCCTATATCTAAAACACTGCTGCCCCCTTCTATTTCTGTCAAATCTACCACTATTTGTGTAATTAAGTTGTATATTTCTTCCTCTCTGGTGCCCAATCCAATGTCTATTATTTCTGTAAAAGTTATTCCTACCTCGAGTTTGCAACTGATGCATTTCTGTCGTAGGCACTGGACCCTTATATCTCTCTCTGATATCATTATTTCTATTTTGGTAGAACTGTGCCCCTTGCTCGAACAAATTAACAATTTCTCTTTCATTTCTCTCTTGATTTCTGTTTTCCTTCACTGATTTTTCATTCTTTGCTGACATATATTATTTTTCAGAATTTTCTACTTCTCTCATCCTATCCTTCATGTCTCCTTTAACCTGTTCTCTATTTTCTAGCTTTAGTGCAGGCGTGTCAAACAGCACTCGCCAGGTGTGAAAATATTCCCCTATTTTCCCTCCCTTCAAATCGGAGAACGAGAAAAACAAAGCGAAAACCGGTTCTGCTACTGCAGTTAAGGAGGGGTGGACTCCTCTCTACACATCCTCGGAGTGATGTTTGACATGCCTGCTTTAGTGCCTCTTTCTGTCCGTCCTGGATAGCTAATGCAACTGACTGTAACTGGATAGCTATTAGCACCCGCTAATTACGTAAGATACTCCAAAGAGAGAACGTTGAACATCCCTGGCCTACAACCAATGGTATTTACACCCATATGCATGCAGCAAACGCTCTCCCCTATTAAAAGAAAGGAATCCACCACTTACGTATTTACCTCCAAACGAGGTGGGTTAGAAGTTTCGTCTTTCATTTTGGGTATTGTATAAACTTGTGATAAGACATTCTCACAAGCATTGCATTTCAGAGTTAATTTAGAGAAGAAACCGAAATGTTGTTGTTGTTAGCTAATGCTGGATTTCTGACAATGAAGTCATTAATCCTCTTGCTCTCCAATATTTTTCACTGATGGATGGGGCACTAGAAGTGGCCGGGCATATTTGAAGGTGGTCTCGATCCATTTCCTCTTGCAGATCACATAGAGGACAGAGTGGTGAAGAATATATCCCAATTCTGTTTAAATGTTTTGCCAGACAATCATGTCCTGTAATCAACCTGAAGGTTGCAACTACTGTTTTTCGAGGATACTCAGGAATTACTGTTTGAATGTTTGGTAGTTCCCATCTTTTATTTTTTGATTTTTCATAGTAATATTTTTCAATAATTTTTTTGAACTCAGAGTTGACTAATCTTTTAGCTGCATAAAATGGTAGATTAACTATAGATTTCTGCACATTGCTGGTACCCGTTTTTGCAAGAAAATCAGCTTTCTCATTACCACTCAGTCCACAGTGAGCTGGTATGCATTGGAAGACTAGGTGTTTTTGAAGTGCTGTTAGATGGCTAAGCATCTTCCAACATTCTATAATTGTCTGGTTTTTTGGTGACAACTTGGAAGTAATTGCTATAATTGCTGCCCTGGAATCTGAGAGAATAACTGCTTGCTGAAAATGTGAAATTCTGTGCAAAGGATTTTGTAGGGCCATTCGAATTGCTTCAATTTCTCCATCAAAGTTCGTAGTTCCATAACTTAAAGATTTGTAATAGGAAAAGAGGTGACACGTGACTCCAGCACCTGCTCCATCTTGGTTTAGAAACCGAAATGTTCACCGATCAAGATTCACAATCTACACAATGCAGACAATTTGCTTACATTTTTTGATTGTATGAATATTCGAGCTGGATAATGAATCACTAATGTTTCTTACTTACCCATATGTAGTTTGTCCCGCAAAGCTGTAAGGCAACCATCCTGCTTTGAAGGACGTTGTTTGCTTTCTTCTGGGTGATTTCAACATTTCTAGGAACACTATTTACTACAAATAACGCTTCCAACGCACCCAAGACGTCAAAAAAGAACGATTTCAAGTATTCACTCTCACCTCGTGTTAATAGCTCATGACAACCAGTAAACAATCGCCTTTCGGGAATCTAAACCACGTAAACTAAGTTGAACATTAATTTACTTTTAAAAACTTCTTATATAATCATATACTAAATATCACAGGACCAAAATAAAGGTTTTGTGCAGTCTTACATACATCATAAGGTAAGTGGTCTATTTAAACTCCAAAACAATTTTTTTCTTTTGTATACATAGATACTACTTTGACTTACGTTGTATGTATGACAAATTTCACTGCCGCATGGGAATGTATTTTTGTTGACGCTCTGATGTACCTCAAACAAATAATCCTAGACATCCTAAAGAAAGGTCAACAAGCTGCCCTTATCAGCTTAGATGTTAAAGGTGCGTTTGATGCTGCATGGTGGCCTAGCATCCTGGCTTCATTGAGAGAGTTCAGTTGCCCACAGAACCTCTATGATCTCTCCAAAAGCTATTTTAATGGAAGGAGTGCTACTTTTTCAGCTAACAGCATATCCATAAAGAGGACAATCACCAAAGGATGTCCACAAGGTTCCTGTAGCGGTCCGGGTTTCTGGAATATACATTATAACTCACTTCTGAATTTAGAATATAGTAAAAACACAAAGGTCATCGCCTTTGCAGACGATGTAATGTTGGTTATTAAAGGAAGTAGCAGCCTTGAAATAGAAAATTACGCTAACATCGAATTGCAGAAAATATCGAGATGGGCCAGAGACAACAAAATCGTCTTCAATGAGCAGAAGTCTAAAGTGTTAGTAATTTCGAGAAGAAGACCATTGCCTGAGCGAGTACTCAAGATATACTTAAACAATAAGCAGTTACTACAGACAGAAAGCTTAAAATATTTGGGCATAATTATTGACCATAGACTCAACTTTACTCGGCATATAGAATACGTTAGCGAAAAAAGCATAAAACTAATTCATGCACTGGCCAAATCCGCAAAAATAAACTGGGGACTAAATAGTGATGTGATGAGAATTATATATAAAGGGGCTTTATTGCCCATTCTGACGTACGGGGCACCTGTATGGGCAGAAGCAATCAACAAAAGATATAATAAACTCAAGCTACAAAGAGTCCAAAGACTTATTAACATAAAAATAACTAAAGCATATCGCACTACGTCATCTGAAGCACTATGCATTCTGTCAAAAAGCACTCCCATAGGGATACATATTCGGGAGATTGCGAGATTATATGAAAGCAAGAAACGGAACCAGGAAGGAATTACGATTGATACAGCAGAGCATTACGCAACGTGGCCTCATCCAGCAGAAATAATCAAGATCAAAGAGAAACCCAATGATCAAACCCATTTAGTAGACATTTTCACTGATGGAAGTAAGGAAGATTCGGCAGTTGGATCCGGAATTGCTATATTCATAGACAAAGTACTAGTCCACCAACTACAATATAAATTACACAGTAGATGTTCTAACAATCAAGCAGAGCAGTTCGCAATTCTCAAAGCCCTTGAACACCTTGAACATCTCCAACTACAGCATGTTCAAAAAACAGCTGCTTTACACACTGACAGCAGAATCACTCTTGATTCATTACGGAACTCTAACAACCATCTTCACCTTATTGAACAAATAAGAAAACAAATAAGGCAACTAGAAGCACACAGCTGGATTATCTACTTCACATGGGTCAAGGCTCACGTCGGAATTGAAGGGAACGAGCTGGCTGACCAACTGGCGAAACAGGCAGCGAACAACAAGGACCTACCAGTTAGTTTCGACAGGATACCCGTGAGTGACATCATGCGAAAGCTACATGAAGAAAGTGTGAATCAGTGGGAAAGTGAGTGGCGAAACACCAAAAATGGAGCAGTGACTAAATCTTATTTCCCCACAGTGGCAGATAGATTACGCCTTAAATTTCCACTTACTGGTAAAGTCACAACCTTCCTAACCGGACATGGCAGACTTAATTCTTACTTTTACAGATTTAAGATAAAGGACTCTCCAATGTGCTCCTGTGGAACAGCAGAACAGACCGTAGTACACGTTTTATTTGAATGTCCAAAGCTTGACAGAGAAAGAATCAAATTCAAGAAAGCTATGTTAAACAAATATGGAAAATGGACATTCCAACAACATAAATTAGTAACGGAATACACAACTGAATTTATTGAATACCTAAACACAATAGAACTGGATAAACTCTAGAGTGCAACTAACGATATCCCATAAGTAAAACTATGTATTAGTATATTTATTAAGCATGTACTATAATGGCATGTAGTATTACGTTTTTTGTAATGGAACATGCCGAAAATAAAGAATGTTTATATTAAAAAAAAAAAAAAAAAAAAAAAAAAAATACATACAACCTGCAGCACTATTAGAGACTTCTGCATGAGACATTCAAGAGTAATCCGAAAATTTGCCATTGAAACTCAGAAAGCAGACAAAGAATGCTGATGTGGACAAAAGTGGACCTAACTCTGAGAGAGCTTAAAATTTATGAAAAATTTAAATATGTACTACGGCGTTTGTAAGCGGATTTGGAGTCAAATTACGCAATTTTCGCATTCCGAAATGTCCAATTACTTCATAGATGTAAAACAAGAAGATTGTTTTCCTAAATTTTCATTAAATGTCTGTCATACATATGATTATACAGGATGTAGTGGTGAACGAGTCCTTCGATGATATTTCACCAATAATTGTATAATAAGTATGCGATAATTAATAATAATTAGTCCTGCACTTCTAAGAAATGGCCTCTCCAGCGCCAGGTCTTTCCCTATGTGCTTTTGGTAACAAAAGGTGAACCATGTATACGTTTTCCTTGTCAGTCTTTTTAATCTGAAAGGACCTATTTAATATAAACATGTATTATTATTATTATTATTATTATTATTATTATTATTATTATTATTATTATTATTATTATTATTATTATTATTATTATTATTATTATTATTGCGATTAATAATGTCATTATTTTAAAATAGATACTTATAATTTTCTGTCTTTGAAACAGAAATTTAGCGTATTAAATTCACATGGATTTCTCTACCCACATTTCTTTTACGAAATGCATCGTATTACATTTTATACTCTTCTTTTATGTAACACGTTTACATGTTCTCTAGTCGCTCTTGAACATACAGTTCACATAATTTTCCATATGATTGGCGAACAGATGTAACGTTCTACATTCACATGGTTTTCTTAACTCACTTTCCTTTTAGTAAGGGGTAAAGGGTGTAGGTGCACAGGGAGACACCTCGCTCACGTCAACCTACACAGGTCTATTGTGGCCACCAGCCCCCAGGGGGCAGGGATGAATGAGGGAACCGAAGGGGTGCTATCAGACCCGCCCACCAGAGACGCGTGGAGTTTCTAACCAATGCTGAGATGCTCTCATCCCGGCACCAGGCCCCGCGAAGCAGCCAGTATCACACTGCGGGTCCGGTACGGTATCGCACGAAGCGTCCCCCCCCCCTCGACGGAGGACAAGGACCACCAGACGCCACCCATCGCCGAGAACAGCAGTTACCATGCGCAGTCATCCACGCCATCTGTCCGACATTGCCCAAACTACACGCCTGGAACTGCAACACCTAAAAGATAAGGAAATTAAATGAAGGGAAATGAAGGAAAGGAAACCGTGGTATGAAATAATACACACCAGCATTCGCCTAAATGACATGAGGAAACCACGGAAAAACCCATGTCAGAGTGCGCTGCCACGGGATCGAACCCGCGACCTTCCGAATGCTGGCCACAGACGTTACCGCCTGAGTCATCCCGCTCCTCATTTTACTAACACATTCACATGTATTTCTCTTCTCACTCTTCTACAAGCAATTCACACACAAGCCTATTCGGCAAGTGCAACATAGGTTCGAACGTTTTAGGGATAAATCGTCAAACCACGGTGATCGCCGAGTATTCGAGCTACTGCATTATAAAAGACCATTTATTTTCCCACAAATGACTAACGATACTTGTTGGGGGAAATATGCTCCATCTGTAAATGACAGTGGTATTCTCTCAGATTACAGAGTGCTTCTTTAAAGTTTTCATATACCATAAGCTATCTGCTCAAGTGTTTTTATTTCTGTGCGATGAAACTTTTCGTCAACATAAAACAGAGTACATAAAATGTTGGACAACCTTATTTCCTTGTAGGTACAAGGGGAATATTAGAATTCAGTAGGCTTTGTGCGATACTCAAATGTTTTAAAGCTTTGAGATCCCGTTCTCTTTGCACACTTAACATATAAAAAATGAACAACGATGTTCCATTTCAGCAAAGTTTTAAGTTTTCTGAAACACACACATAACAAGGAATATCTCCGAAATGGTGTATCTTACAAGAAAATTTATTTGGGCATAAATTGTGTATTTTAGCAAGATCTACATTTTTTGTATAGTATGATTTGGTCTATCTCTAACGGTTTACCAGTTATGCAAAAGTAGTCCAGGGTAAATACGACTACAGTGGCTATAGCCAGAAAATTCAAAATATACAACTCATTTGTCATAAAAATATCTCATATGACATTTTAATCAAAACCGTTAATGCCATTTTCAATAAAATCAAAATTTTCCAAAAATGTTCCATGTAAATGTTAGTTTAGGGTGGGTATATTTTCTTCAAAATCTTCGTGGCGCATCCTTGAAGGACATTAAACATAAATACCAACTTTGGTTTTTAACCGACTTTTCGTTTTTGAGTTATGCTGTCCACAGACTGACAGAGACATACAAGCGGAACTTTTTCCGTAAGAGATAGACCAAATCTTACTATACAAAAAATGTAGATCTCGTTAAAACACAGTTTATATCCAAAATGGTTTTTTTTAGATTGAACCATTTCGAAGATATTCCTAGTTCTTTGTCGGAGTTTTGAAGTACTTTTACTTTTCTCAAATGAAAGGTCGCCATTCACTTTTCTATCTCAGACCGTATAAAAAACGGAATTTGAAAGGTTTAAAAGATTTGACTACCGCTCGAAGTCTACTTTATTTCCATATTCCTCTTTCAGCTACAAGAAAATTAACAATAAAATAATTTCTGCAAATGTTTATCTCAACCAACATGAAGTAGATAAAATAATAAGAGTTTGTAAGAATAGCTAGCACGAAAGTAGAGAAAGCCATGTGAGTAACACGTCAGATTTTAATTTTTTCTCTTGTGTCCATCCTCCAAAGGTATGTTATATAACACCGGGACATTTAGTTCACCGTTCATGCTTGTAAAAGTGACACACACACAATTGTTGGGCAAAATACAACACCTTCTCTTTGATATAGACTCTTTAAGGCAATGTGTCGGTGAAAATTAAAAAATGCAGTTTTCTTCTGCTTGTTTCAAATTTCTTTCCACGACCTCAAAATATAAAATAAATAACATACACAAAATCTCAATGCCATATGTCAAACCATTTTTAAATTATTAATATATTTACTAATCATAAATCACTTTTTGATATGCTCATATAAAATGGCCCTTTGACCCTACAGTTTATTGTATCCCTCCTAAATTGTTAATTTGAGTTCAGTATACAAATATAAATAAATGTTCATACCTAAATTGCTTAGATGTAATTAGTTTAAGAGAAAAAAATATGTTTATATACTATTTATCAATATTTTCAGTTTCAGTATGAGTTAAGAAAAATGTTTAATTTCAGCTCAATTATTTTATATTTTTAACTAGTACCTACACGACAAATTTTAATACCTTAATCTCTGAAGGTCCCCAGAAAATGTCAAGCTAATAAGTTGTAAACTAGGGTCCAAGAGCATTTTCAATAGTGAAAAATGTTGAGGAAAACATTTTGTCTTTGTTCTTTACTTAAATCCAATCCACTTAAAATTCCCCAGCACCATATGTGGGACTCTGTTGCTTTCTTCTTGGGCATTTTTTTGACAATTTTAAGCTTTCTTGGTTGTTTCTTAATATGAAAACTTTCCTTTCACCTTCGCATTGTTCACGTTCTTAGCTAACCCCTACGCTATGCACTTTCGCAAATTTATACACACAACTTATACATTATCTCCTTGTTACGGCTTTACTATAGATTAAAGAATAACTTAAAACCTATTAACTACCTAAACAATGTCTTAATATATAAATGGAACACTGAAATAACCTCTCAAGGTTACAGAATTGCAGAACACTGACTGCATTTCTCTATTTGGAAGCAAAACATGTCAAATTCGCAGCATTTTAAGTCAAATATCGAATTCATTTCAGCACAGCCAACTTACAACCTTTTTGGAGCAAAATTACCTGCAATAGACTCAAAATCCGAAGCAGTGAAAACGAAAAATGCATTTCAAAGCTGTAGCGATGCGGTTTAGTGAGGAACGCTCACCTGCACTAGCACATTTGAATACCCTCCTGGAGCTTTAAAAATGGCTGATATTGAGAAAACTAAAGTGTGCCATTAAAGTAAAAAGTATAAGCATAATAAAAAATGCAGAAAGTAAAATTAAAAATTTTGGGCAATTTTCACCAAATTTCACAGATGAAACATATTCCGCGAGTTCTCTCCACACCGGGAAAATTGCGCCGTCAGAGGCGCACTCTACCTGACATACTGACCTACAGCTCTCGGAGACTCTCGTTCTCTCGCTCAGTGGAATGAGTTACCATATGTTATAAACACCCTATATGTGCATGGGAGAGAAACTAAAAGAAGAAAAAGATGCATCACTAAATATCACGAACAATATAGTTTGGTAAATGCCGCAATTTTTTAAATAAATTCACTTTGAAAGCAACAGGTAAGGGACTCTGGGAATGGAAAGTGAACGAGAGATGATAAAATGTACGAGTTTTAGTTTATGCTTATAAATGTACCCCAAACCTTCAGTCCATTTAAACGCGTTATTAAATGTTGGGCAATATGTGAATAAAGTGTGGTCCAAACAGTGGTGAGTGAAACAGTGGTGAGCGAGCAATGGGAGAAGCCGCCCTGGTTTTAAAGGTTTGTTATTTATGACCTGTCAACTGCATAATGCCCTAATCCCATCATGCAGTTAATTGCCTTCTCATCATTATGCGCCAGTTCTAAGCTCAAGGCAACGTATAGATGATCTTGGTTCAGGACAAACAGACTAACTGATCCAAGTGCACTTCCTCACGACTGGTGCAATAGGTTTCGCATTTACGATAAAAGCGACAAACGTATTAAAGCGATTTCCCATTATCTTTCCGAATTAAATGATGTTGGTCAATAAAGCAAAACTGCCTGATTTTGCAGAAAACGCTAAATTTCAGCGACTTTGAGTATAAAAAATTATTTCTTTCTTCTAAGTCCATTCCTATGAATTACTAAGTTACACACACAAAAAAAAAAAAAAAAAAAAAAAAAACTAAAACTGAATTACAAAAACAGTTAAGTTATGGCTTCATCAGTGGCTGCGGAGAGGTATTCCTCGAGATACAATTTAATTTT
The DNA here is from genome assembly GCA_030765045.1 of Tenodera sinensis. Classification (NCBI taxonomy): domain Eukaryota; kingdom Metazoa; phylum Arthropoda; class Insecta; order Mantodea; family Mantidae; genus Tenodera; species Tenodera sinensis. The sequence continues at coordinate 22,629,458 of CM060965.1, forward strand.
TAACGAACGAAGACAACTGATGAGAGAAAGCAATATTGTAACATGTCAGGCGATATTTGTATGTAAACCCTCTAAAATAGTCTAATACAAAATTATAGAGTCGGCAGGAAGGCCTCCTAAACTTAAGAATTGTAAATATAGTTGGTAAAGGAAGATTCAATTGTCTTCTTTCCATGGATTGGGTAGATATCACATCGAAAAAGACAATGTCCGCAAAAATTTAGTAATTTGTGTGTATAAAGTGCTTTTCAGACGAACATTTATGGTGATGGAAGAATGTAAAATAACGACGTATAGATAAGTGTATACTCTGCGAAGTGGCACGAAATAGAGAGAAGAATATGAACTTATGAAAATTTATAGTTTGTGGAATTGTGAACCCCGTAGCATGATTCAAAAGGACGCCAAGCCATGAGGTTATGTAATTTTGTGTCTATACATTGAATTTGTGTGTTTATAGATTCAAATAAAAACAAACAATTTAATGTGGATCTATAGAAGTAATTAATTTAATTATTCGTTGACATGTATCGCGCCCGAGATACTAATAGTGGACGAAAAGAGTTATTCAGAATATATAGAACAAGATAGTAATTGAATTTCCTAGGTCATACTATTGATTCTAATATGAATTGGAAGAACTATATCGATTATGTTACTCAAATTGAGCTCTGTATGCTACGCAATTAAATCACTAATCCAGGTTAATTTTATGCATTTATCTATTTGAGATAATGTTCTGGCACATTTCGGCAGATGCAAAACATTGTGTTATTTTAAAAAGGTTAGTAAGAATAATGTCACAAGAACAGATACAGATACAGACAGGATCTACAAAGACCAACTAATTATTTACAGTTATTCCAAAAAGGAGTTTATTACTATCACATAACCTTACTTAAGATTTGAGAGGTAGAACTGGAACTTAAAAATTCAATGGTTTACTGGTTTGAGAATTTAATGCCATTCTAGCAGTTTGTCACAATAGCTCAGTGGTAGAGCAGTCGCCCGGCAAGCGGAAGGTCTGTGGCTCAAATCCCAGTTGTGGCATTGAATTTTTAAGTTCCAGTTCTACCTCTCAAACTTTGCCCACAGACGGCTTGTGTGTTTAAAAACACCAACAGTAAGGTTGTTGGCATAAATAAATAATAATTACCATGTGAAGGTTATTTAATCCTGGGATATAAAGTAGTAAGTCACCATTGGGGTAATTTGTCTCTGATGTGAGACTGCCTTTGTGGTTTACCAGGAGAAATACGAACTGGTTTGAGAATTTAATGCCATTCTGGCAGTTTGTCACAATAGCTCAGTGGTTAGAGCAGCCGCCCGGTAAGCGGAAGGTCTGTGGCTCAAATCCCAGTTGTGGCATTGAATTTTTAAGTTCCAGTTCTACCTCTCAAACTTTGCCCACACACGGCTTGTGTGTTTAAAAACACCAACAGTAAGTTTGTTGGCATAAATAAATAATAACCTTACTTAATTCACTTTCTTGCCGTGGTGTAGTGGGCTAGGGCGTCATGCCTTGGTTCCCTGCCACGGAATGTGTAGAAAATAAACAAATTTGGCGTTCGAGACATGACATTTTATTTAATTACATATTCATAGTGGTAAAGCATACAAAATTTAACTTGAACGATATTAAAGATGACTGAAATTATTTGAATGGTTCTTTAATAACTTAGTCACTTTCTGTATTCAGCTTTAACTACTCAGTATTAAAATATACCACGGTTATAAGTAGAATCAAACGTATTTCAGTAGCTCCAAGGCATTAATCCACTATAAAAAGTAATTTAACGCGTTGTAAATCGTCACTGCAGAACGCAGCTTACGGGATTTTGGAGATTACGTGTTAAAATTCCAGTGGAGTTAACCTTAAAAAGGAACTGCAGCTTTTGTTTTTCTCTGCGTCATTCTCGCTTTTGTAAAACATTTCAGCGTTATCTCCTTGCGCTTTTTCACAGCCACAAGGTTCAATTTGCCTAAAGCGAGCATTGAAAAAAAAGTAGTATATTCATTTGGAACGTGCGAATTATTTTCAGAGAAAGAAAGGTGTACAGTAGAGTGCCATATCAAATGAATTCCCTTTAAAGTTTAATAATTTTATTTTCTTAGCCTCTATGTGCATAACAGTGTTTGAGCCTTTTGCTGAAGTTCTTGCTTACTTAAAAACCCGACGTGTTGAACTGGCATGGCTTTCTCCATTCTTCCTGCACAAACAATTCTTACAGAACGTTATTCCTTTATCTACTTCATGTTGGCCCTCCAGATAAAAACTTGCAGAAACATATTGTTGTAGGCGCCAGGGAATAAGCGAATATGCGATATTCAGTTCTCTAAATACTATCTGATGACTTTGAAAATCCGTTCTATTTGTTTGACCAAGAGATAGAACGCAAATGACGACTTCATTTTTTAAAAACGTGAAAGTATATGAAAATTCAAACCAATAATGCTAAATATTAAAGAATGGTTACTTTAAAATAAAATATATTTCAGATAAATGGTGTGCTTTAACAAGATCCATTTTTGTGCGCATTAAGACGTTTTGTATAACTTACGGTTTACCAGTTATGCAAAAGTCATGCAGACTCAAAGGCTATTTCCAGAAAATACAAGATGTTATACATTTCATTATCATGAAAATATCTTAAATCAATGATATCTTAATTGAAATTACATGTAAAACGTGGTTGAGGGATTTTTCTGAAAATCTTGACGCATCCTTGGAAGAAGCTGAGCTTGAATATCAAGTTTGGTATTTAACTGACTGTTTTTTTTTAGTTATACTCAGATATACAGATCTTTTTTCTGTTTTTTACTTTCTCAACTGGTAAGTAGGGTATTATGTTCCACCCAAAATTTCGATGTCGAGATTTCATCGGAAACATATGTTTTGAGACCCCTGAATCCAAAAAAAGAATTTTTAGAAAAAGGTGTGTGTGTGTGTGTGTGTGTGTGTGTGTGTGTGTGTGTGTGTGTGTGTGTCTGTGTGTGTCAGTCTGTGGACAGCATAACTCAAAAACGAAAAGGCGGTTAAAACCAAATTTGGCATTGAAGTTTAATGTCTTTCAAGGATGCGACACGAAGATTTTGAAAAAAATACTCCCACCTTAAACTACCCTTTATACAGAAAAATTTTCGAAAATTTTATTTTCTTTAAAATGGCTCTAACGATTTTTATTAAAATGTCATATGTTTGAGATATTTTTACGACAAATGAAATGGATATCTTGAATTTTCTGGCTATAGCCCCTGTAGTCGTATTTACTCTGGACGACTTTTGCATAACTGGTAAACCATTAAAGATAGACCAAATTATACTATACAATAATGTAGATCTTGCTAAAATACACAATTTATGTCTCAATAAATTTTGTTGTAGGGTTAACCATTTCGGAGATATTCCTTGTTATGTGTGAGAGTTTCGGAAAACTTAGAACTTTCGTGAAATGGAACATCGTTGTTCATTTTTTTTATATGTTACGTGTGCAAAGAGAACGGAATCTCAAAGCTTTAAAAGATTTGAGTATCGCACAAAGCCTACTGTATTCCAATATTCCCCTTGCACCTACAAGGAAATAAGCAATAAGATAATTTGTACAAATGTTTATTTTAACTAACACGAAGAAGATATAGGAATAAGAGTTTGTAAGAATGGTTAGTACAAGAGTAGAGAAAGTCATGTGAATGCAACACATCAGATTTTTGCATTCCTGGTTGAATGTCTTGCTTTCTCTACTTCATTTTCTCAGCTCTGATATCTCTTCTGACATTTTTCCACCGAGGCATAGATGAAAATTTCTGAGTCCCAATGTCTGTTTGCAATGTGCCAAAAACACCGACAACGCTTGGGACGACAAACTGATCGGTTTTGCAAATAGGAACCCATGTCCGCAAATGTACATTTTGAACGCTGTGGCGTGTGGAAGTATGAGATGGGTGTACGTTTACATTTTGTCAATAAACCCAACATCGAGCTGTCTACAGTACAAATGGGTCTCGAACTGTGAACCTCATACGTCATTGCAGAGTCTATATCGGTGGTGGCGGTGGTGAGACTCATAGACATGACCCAATACGTACTGTTATCTTTAAAGATTTTCAATTCTTCCATGGAGTCAGGCTATAAAGTCCTCCGCTGACGTTACAGGAATGCCGTACACCGTACTCTTCATACAACTTCACAGAAACTGGTCCAGAGATGTCAGATGTGGCGACGGTGCTGGCCACGAAACTGGTCCATTTCTGCCAATCCATCAATTTTAATATCCAAAGTTGAGGTGATTCCGCACATTTACATCAGTTTGCTGCAGCTCGAATCAACCATTTCCACATTTCGTGTCGCACTGCTGTTAAAAAAATGTTACCGTCCTGGAAACTACACAAGTAACGCAGTAAGATGCGCATCAAGGACTCTTTGGAGGAATTTAGCGCATGCGCAGGAGTGTCATTCATCCTAGTTTCACAGATGCCTAAAGGGTTGCATACCTTCCGTATTAAGATTCCAATACGAATGTTAATAAATTGTACAAGCACTCGTTCTCAAAGTTAGACCTCTCCCGCGTCCAAACCGTGCATTTCCGAACAGGGGTTCCTATTTGTAAACAAATCAGTTTGCCATCCTGTTGTTGTTGTTGTAGTGTTTAACGCCCGCTTTTACTGCTACGGCACCGCAGGCGGTGACACTGATGATACATGGAATGAAGATGGAGCACCGGTGGAATGAGATGGCGGGGGAAACCGGAGCACCCGGAGAAAACCCGCCCTGACGCCGCTTCGTCCACCACGAATACCACATGCGGGTCCCTGGGATCGAACCCGGGTCGCCTAGGTGGTAGGCGAGCGCGCTAACCGCTCGGCCACGGCGCCGCCTTTGCCATCCTGGGTAACATATTAAGCGATGACAATGTTTTCGGGACATCCAGTATATTGGTGTAGATGTCCGTTGTTCTCGTCTCTTTTTTTTTTTGGGGGGGGGGGGGTAGGGTGCAGGAGGTTGGCTTATTTATTCCCTGTACCACCAGTTATGCGCTTATAAATTTAGGAGTATATTTCCTCTCCTCGTCTTACCGAGTCTAAAGACATTAAAAGTTTTCTAACATCTAATTTCCATCCCTAATGCTCTTCCTAAAGCTTACGTATTTCTTGTGGCATCCGTTTCTGTACTATTCTTAATTCCGCTCATTGCCAGATTGTTCCAAGTTCTGTTCCAAGATTGTACCAAACCCAAGTTTTTGCCGAGGTTTTCCCTTGTCCTGATAAGACGGATGACGGTTAACTTGAATCTCTATGGACCTCGGGCTCATTTGAACATCATTTCACCATCCGATATGACACTACGTTGGAGGACGCAAAACAAAAGACAGTCATGTCCTCGAGTCTTGCTAAAGCAAAATTGAATGAAACTTTTTGCTTGTTTCTAAGCCTGGAAAGTTAATTTACTTTAACAGAACGGCTACTCAAAATGAATGTTCGCAAAGTGCAATTAAGTTCAACTTAACCAAATCTATTCTCAAAATCCACTAACGTTTTTATGAAAAAAAAATGATTTTAATGTAATAGATGTACCTCTCAAACGATAGGTCCACCACAAACTCCAGTGAAGTGGCAATTCCCATACCAAATTGCCAATTTAGATTTTTTCGATTTTTCGTCTGTTCCTGTTAGCGGTTTATTTAACTGTTTTTACTTCAGGAAGCCTCAAAAGATGCAGTTTCCGGTGAAACCTCGATGCAGAAGTGTTAGATGGAATACGTATTATTGAAAAGTAATAGGCAATGTAAAGCTAAAATAAACACAATCTTGTTATTTCTAATTGCAGCCCACTGCTAAGAACGTTCTTTAGTGATCCATATTCCATGCAGGCTGGGCAACAGTCTTCTCGGTGAAATTAATTACCGAAGTAGTTTTAATGAGTTAAGCTTCGCCTTTAACTATTAGTTTTTGTGAACAGGTAACTCTAATTGAGAACCTCAGGTTTGGGGCCAATAATTTATTAGATCTCTAAAGTAACAGAATCCTATTGTATTTAAAAAGTATGCAGGGATTATAATTGGAATAATATTCACAATTTAATATTTTTCTCTACGTGACAAAGTAGCACATACTACAAAGTTATTAAAGACTTCACATTTTGAAGTATATGAAATAGTTCTCTTACCTCACAAAATTACCTTCAAATAGTAAATAACTACTGATGTGTCGTAAGTGTGCTACGGTTTGGTATAAGCATGGTTGATTTATGAAAAAATAACTGAGGAGAAATAAACGCCATTAGTGGAAAAATTTAGAAACTAGTATAAACTAATTACTAGGCGACTATAGTATGTTAAAAACAAGTAAAGACGTGGACTAAGTTGCAGCAGTAACTTGGATGAGGCGTGGGGTCGACTTAAACGTCATCTTTAAATCACAAAATTTACGCACTAAGTCAGTTCAGTGAACTTTTACAGAAAAGTGCTCTTTATCAGCAGGAAGTTTGAGTCAACTTCAGATGAAATCGTTCAGTTATTGAAACATTGATGATTTGTTTCACCTGTATTGAAGTTAATCCATATGTGTAATGTGTGTAATATTTTCGAAACACGTATTTAAAAAATCTAATGTCTTGCACTCACATGACTTTCTCTAACCATTCTTACAAACTCTTATTCTAGTATCTTCTTCGTGCTAGTTAAGATAAACATTTCTACAAATTATCTTATTATTTCCTTGTAGGTACAAGGGGAATATTGGAATACAGTAGGCTTTGTGCGATAGTCAAATCTTTTAAAGCTTTGAAGACTTGTTCTTTTTTCACACTTAACATATAAAAAAATTTAAAACGATGATCCATTTCACGAAAGTTTTAAGTTTTCCGAAACTCACACACATGACAAGGAATATCTCCGAAATGGTTCACCCTACATGAAAATGTATTTGGACATACATTGTCTCTTTTAGCAAGATCTATATTTTTGTATAGTATGATTTGGTCTATCTCTAACGGTTTAGCGGTTATGCAAAAGTCGTCCAGAGTAAATACGACTACAGGGGCTATAGCCAGAAAATTCAAGATATACATTTCATTTGTCATAAAAATATCTCAAACATATGACATTTTAATCAAAATCGTTAGAGCCATTTTCAAGAAAATAAAAATTTTCGAAAAATTTTCCATTTAAAGGGTAGTTTAAGATGAGACTATTTTCTTCAAAATCTTCGTGTCAAATCGTTGAAAGACATTAAACTAAAATACCGACGTTAGTTTTTAACCGACTTTTCGTTTTTGAGTTATGCTGTCCACAGACTGACAGACTGACACAAACACACACGCACACGCACATACACACACATACACATACACACACACACGCAACGTGTTCTAAAAAAGCTTTTTTTTTTGGATTCAGGGGTCTCAAAACATATATTTCCGGTGAAATCTCAGCATCGAATTTTTAGTTGGAATACAATACTTCCCCTACTTACCAGTAGAGAAAGTAAAAAGGTGTAATCGTATAGTTGTAAAACATTTTTACTCATTTAAATTCCTGCAATTATCTTTTATCAATTGAAAAGCGATTCTTTTATTTGCTTTCGTCATTTACAATGCACCTGTTCCTAGAAATAATTTCAAACCAAGCAATATGTTACACATAACATGCAAAAAGCAATGTTCATTATTTCTCAGAAGAACGAAGGGAGAAATTCAGAAGGTGCAGTCGCGTAGATATAAATTGTTGCTACCAGCTGTTATAAAGAAAACGAAAAAGAAGAATGAGGAACTCGAGCGAATTTCGTATGATGATGACTTGTGTTTACAAAAATATAATCATGCAAAATGGAATATAGAATATTAAAAAGAGGATAACTTTAGGCAAACTTTATAATAATTTTCCTGAATTAATTTTGATTTTAATTTCCTTGAAAATGGATATAACGATTTTGATTAAAATGTCATATGTTTGAGATATTTTTATGACAAATGAAATGTATATCTTGAATATTCCGGCTATAGCCCCTGTAGTCGTATTTACTCTGAATGACTTTTGCATAAGTGGTAAACCGTTAGATATAGACCAAATCATAATATACAAAAATATTGATCTTGCTAAAATTCACAATTTATGTCCAAATAAATTTTCTTGCGTGTGAATTTCGGAAAACAAAACTTTTGTGAAATGGATCATCGTTGTTCATTTTTTATATGCTAGTCGTGCAAAGAGAACAGAATCTCAATGCTTTGAAATATTTGACTATCGCACAAAGCAACACATCACATTTTTGTGATGCCTATTCTTATTGCTCCTGTTAAAATGATATAATGTCATTATGTGATTATTCCACTCAATAATAATTTTAATTATTCTGACAGCCATTTAGGCAGTATTTCAATTAAAACTAAAACGATAATAAAATTGAGCACAAGGCAGAGATCGTGGCAGTAGACGTTGAAACAGAGGAGTAAATGGATATCTTTTAACATCTCTGTTTTCAAATTGAGACATCTTATCATCATTAGGCACTGAAATTTGGACACAGATGGGAGAGAGACGGGTGATTTCAGGTTAACTGCAACATTCAAACTACCGTAGTCTTGTTTATAGGTAATATGAACCAATATTGCCCCGTAGTTCTACATAAAAATCATGGATATGCAAAATGGTGTGCAATCAATGTTGAAGCTATGTAGGTAATTTCAGGGCATTTCAATTTTGTTGGCTCTTCGCATAATTTCGGCCGCTCTACTTACACATTATATGCAGACATGAGAGAAGAGCATACTGGAGTATGAGACTTAAAAAAAGGAAAATAAAAAAACGAGAGAGGAAGGTAATTTCATGGCTGTAAAGGAAAAGGGGCTGTAGGTTGTCTGTCGAGTTGTGCTCGCTGGCTCGGAAGATTCCATACAGGCGCCCAATTTTCCGGCCTAGTGTGCTGCAGACCCGCTGCTGTTTTGTCCGAGATAATAGCAATTGAATTAGCTCCTGCGATCTGGATAATGGCAGCATGCACCTAGAAAACCGTCGAGTAGGAACGGAATATTGCTTGCAGCCATTCTGTCGCTAAAATGCTATTTAATTGAACTGCAAGCAGCCAAATGTATGTAGCAGGCTAAATACTCGCTGCTCTCTCTCCGAACAAAGGATATTACATAATTCAGTAATCTTTTCCTCTCCGCCTATACCTTTCTTTCTGTTTACCTTTCGTTATTATTTTTAGACGGAATAGGCAAAGAGAACTCTAATTGCCTTGATAATACGCTTCAACATCACAATTTCGGAGTCGTCGTACCCCTTTCTACTTCCCGTTAACTTTTTGTCCCTTTCTGCCTTTTGATTTCTTATCTGTCTCACCCTTCTGTGATATTTTTATCCTTAAGGTTGGCTCACAATCACCCGGCAACAGTAACCATGGCGACAACGGCAACGGGAAGCAAAGCAGCTTCACGACAGCCCGATAACGAGAACGGCAAGATGCAGTGTCGATCAACTTATCGATATAAAGTGGAGGTCGCTATTTCGCATTGGGAATTCATCTATTTCTGACCAATGATATTTTTACTTCCACCCAAAAACTGATGTCCGGATTTCACCAGAAATATGTTTTGGGGTCCCCTGAATAAAAAAAAAAAGTATTTTTAGAAAAACGTGCGTGGTGTGCGCGCGTGTGTCTGTCTCTCAACAACATAACTGAAAAATGAAAAGGTTAAATGTATATCTTGTACATTAACCTATAAACAAAGATGTGACCTAGGTGAGCGGTGAAGGGGAGGAGTTCATGTATGGAAAATTTTCACTCGAGTGGCTGATGTTTTATGTGAAACGTCTTACACACAAACATTAACCTATGAACGTCGGTAGGTTTTAGATTCAGGAGCGAGGGAAAGGGGTGGAGGAAAACAAAGTGGAGTGCTAGAACATTTAAGGGTTGGGGCTAGTCATGGGGGAGGCGGATTAGTATTTCCTTACCTAAACAAACCACTCTGCATCCATGGAACGAAAATTGTAGGCTAGTCAGGACTTTTAGACCAACTTCATCCCCATTTGCAGCACCTTAATAACAAAATACACCCAGCAATATACTCCACAAAGGCACAAATGCGAAACTTAAACACTGCTAATAAGGAAGCCTCTGTCAACTATAAAAGGTTCAAGAACTTTCTGAATAAGCACTCCCTTGTTTGTTGAATGGTAAGTAGAACATTCTAGTAGAGTTGCCGTGGTGTCCCAAGAGAAATAGACGAACTTCTTTCCAAAATTAGGATCCACACACGCCAAAAGAATACAGTAGCGTTCTTGCGGCGGCAGTAGGTAGACTAATTTCGCAGTAAGAAGTTTGTTTCATGCATCCCATATATCTCATTTTGCATTTTCTCTGCCGCTGAGAACGCCAAGTTGCCCTTTCATTAAGAAAAATGGAGTCATACGGTAAAATGAAATGAAAAATGTTTTATAAACGAGGTCGCTTGGGCGCAATAATTAACCATGCGCTCACAACGACAACACAGTCAAGGCCGCCGCACTTTTTATCATATAAATCTCATACGGTAATTAATAATGCTAATATATAAAAAAATTACATCTTCATTAATTCGTATTCCTCCGTCAGGCATATTTTCCCATCAACATTACCTTTACGTTTTCATTAAAACCTCAAGACTTTATGCAGGAAGCAAAGGTTGCTTTATAAAACAGGAGCGTTTTAGGAGCGTTTGCAGGAAAGTAAGCTGGTAGAAGTAGTCATTTCTGAAACAAAAGGCATGACAAACGCGAGCATATAATAGTAGGAGGAAAAGGTGGTGTTCTTTACTTGTCCATAAATCTAAAATGTATGGCAATTGTTTAATTCATTTCCTAGATATTATCAGAAGGCTGCAAGTGCTGAGCAAGTCAATTAGTCATACTCCCAGTTGAAGATTGAGAAAATGTTTAGTGAGTGTATCGTCGAAGCTGTTTGTGAGACACACAGAGAGCCGAAAGACAGTGAAGTGTGTGTCAAGGTTATGAGAGGATAAACAGCTGAGAGTCGGAAAGTCACGACGAATTGTAAATTGTGCTAGTGATAAAATAGAGGATTGCGGTTTTGTGACTCAGTTTTAGAAGAGAAATAAAGTGACATTAAAAGTAACTGAGCTCCTCTTTATTGCACGTGAAAAAGCGCTTACTTTTGCTCAAAGGCCTGAGGTTCGTCAAGTGTAGTAAATCTACATTAGACCACTGGCTTTACTTCCATTCCCTTCTAAGGATTTCTACACTACATAGGGTTTGAACCAAGGGGAACCAAGATACCTATGGCCATGGAGGACGTCCACAAGCAAAGTTCGGAGGAGGGTTGGTATTGAGTTCCATTAAAAAAAGTCTCGGAAAAAATAAAGCAGGGAAATATGATTTCTGATTTTAAATGCCAAAACATTTATGTAGATCCCACCAATCATTATGATGTCTATTTACAAGGGCTTCAAAACGACCAAGTGCAGAAAAAAGTGGACGATCAATGAGTAGTCGTCCATTTCTCTTGTGCTACGGAGAGCAATTATTGGAAGTCCTTTTCTCACAAGCTCATTTTTATCTTATGAAAAACGCTGAAAAGAATTTGAAAGCAAGTTGAGAGCTCGGTAGAAATACAACCAAAGAACCACATTTGCTCCACAAAGACGCTCTTGATATTGGCAAAAGAAAAAAATCTGATGTACTGCACTCACATGACTTTCTCTACTCCTGTGCAACACATCAGATTTTTAAACGTTGTAGTATACGCTCTGCATCATTGTGTGGAGGCCAACATAGCAACAAAGTCCAACTATCGATTCTTGTGTGTACAATCGAATAACAAAATGTGATTAAATGTTGGACACCAGTGACAATAGCATGCATAACACTAAAAGATTTTATCAATATTTTGCCGTCTGCGCACATTCTCACACAGTTGAAAGCGAAGCTATCCATTCTTGTATGTTCAATCGAATAAAAACTAGTTATGAGTATAGTTGCTGGCGATATTATAAATCGCTACGGTTGGTTTCAATAAGCAATTTAACTCACTTCTGCTCCTTAGGCAGAAACAATGCCATAATAAAGCGTTCCACAGCCACAGAAGAAGTGAGATCAGGGTTGCCAACTTTTAAAAGTGAAATTATCCTAACGGCCACTCAAAATTATAGATTTGGATTTAAACTTATCGTACCAAATGCTACAACAATGAAAATATCAGCACAACACTTATGAAAATGTAATAGTATTGATGTTTAAAGTATCCCCTTACAAGACTGATGACTTCAACCAGTATTACAACTTTAGCACTTATATTTCTTGCACTATTCATCTGAAAGTTCATTATCTTCCTCAACTATTGCAGCATTATACAAATTTATTGCTTATATAAACTTTAACATCTTCTCGGTAACTTGCAGATTTTCGAACCTACCACATTCTTTCATAAGCTAAAACGACAGAATAAGTCCATTTACCGCATCTAGTGCCAATCTGTTTATAAGTTTAGCTTTTATTAAGCCCAGTTTAGAAAAAAAAATCCACAAGAAGCGTTTCTGTAGGGCAACGAAATCACTGACAATGCAAACTCCGCCAGTTCTTTGAAATCGGTATTTTCACCTAGGTAACATGTGTTTAACAGCACTCCAGAAACTGTCAGGTTCAGGCATGTTCTTTATTTCACACGGAATATTACTTATTCCTAGTTTTCTCCATTGATCATCAATTTCCTGAACAGTGCCTTCTTCATTGAGATTACCATATCTGGGCACACTGGCAATAAGAGGATAAAGGGTAGGAGGATTAGTAGGATATGGAATCGTTATGTTGTGGAGGTGGCCATGGGGGGGGGGGGTGGAGACAGGCCATGGGGCAAAAGTGGTGCCGCTATTTATAATTAATTTTATTTCGCTGGTGTGACAAACCAGTGAAAATGATATTTCGCCAGTATCAAACTATCAACATTCAAATTATCGTACACCCCCATAATTATCGTACGGGTTGGCAACCCTGAGTGAGATTTATCCAAGCCAAATTGACACTACTTGCTCTAACTTTCCCCTTCCCCTTCTCCTAATGTCGTCACGCTCCAATGTATTCTCTGCCAGTCTCAACATCTTTTGAGTTTCATGCTGACTTTGTCTATAACAATTCTCAGAAATGCGCCTTGAGTATTCCCATGTCCAGCCACGGTATGTCATCTGGCAACCTTGTTTTACTTCGCTAATTATGTTCGCCTGGCTGCTCGAGCGAATTCTACGAGTTAGCCTAAGGAATTCACTCGTTCACTAATGACATACTTAACTAATTCTGCTGTCCAACAATATTAATATTTAGAGTGATTCTGCTACCTGATTTTCTTATATTCTAAATTTGTTATGACTATAATTACTTCATTTATTAATTTTATTTTAAATTATTATTCACTGGACCCGTGATTTCGGTTTCAAGGATCAGAAACAGTGTTCTTTGGTATATTTCTTGCTCTCCCCACCAGTGACTAAACATTTTCGGAGCCTCTAAGTCTGTAACTATTTTAGAGAAAAGTTAATCATTTTTACATTTAAGTTGGGGAATTATTTGCAGGCAATCTGGTCATACAATTTCGTCCCTCTGTATTTACCCGAGGGCTTTGTCTATTGTTTTATTTTATTTATTTAATGTATACTAGTCATTTTCAAATGCAAATTTCCTAGTACTAGGTCCTCTTGGCTCAGAAGAGCCAGCAAGATGGCCCCGCGATAGCGTACGAGGTTCACTTTGAGTTCTAGGTTCGATTCCCTCCGACCAGCGGATTTTCGTGGTTTTCCGTGGTCGTTAGGCGAATTCTGGAATTGTTTCTCATCTATCGTAATATCTTTCCATAGTATATTGTGACTTTTTGGTGGTTTGTAAAGTAAAGTAGACAGATGTAGTCGAGATAAAGAAACACTTTTATTTCCGTAAACAGTAACTTTGTACACTCGTTGCAACAACAAGAAAGTTTTTTTCGATTCTCCAACAGCACGGCTCCGAACTCGTAACACAAAGAACTGTTCCTTCTCCCGGGTGTGACTCCTCGACGCTTCGCATACGTCTCTTCTTTCCGTCGGCACGACTACTCAACCTTCACATACGTCTGACTTCTCTTCTCACACTTTACCGCTATTTATATATCCCAGGCACTATCCTGGAAGCTTCAGGAACGTTCACTTATTGCGGTGAGAGACAAAGTACAAGATTCCAGTAGCCTCTATCCTTTTCTCTCTTTCGGCAAGCGCCCCAACAATGCGGCCATTCTCTATCTCTTTCCTTCGGCTCCTTTGCGGTAGTGCCGACAATAATGCGATGGGTGACACTGCTGTTGTCGGCAATTAGATGCGGCGGGGGCGGTGACACTGCTCCCTCCTCAGAGCTGGTCGTCCCGACCAGCACTATCACTGCGGCATCTCCCTTGCGCCCCGGCGGACTATCCCATCGAACCTCTTCTCCAGGAGGCACGATCCTAGGTATCGCTGTTGGATAGTGTCCCTTGGTCTGGGTAGGACGACGTATGCCATCCTGCTTCGAAATTCTGCAACAGTACCGCCGGTTTTGACGGTCCCTCGTCCAGTTGCCCTTCTTCCTGGTGTGTTGACGGGCCATCCTGCGCACTTGGAAACGGCTCATTGGGTACCGTGTCCGCCGACCTCTCTGGCGCACCTTCGCAGCCACCTTGCTTCCGATGGGTCCGGCAACAAACCCCACCACATCCGCGCGAGTCGCGTCCACCGCTGCACTCGTGTTCACTCGTGCTCGGCACGGCCTCTTCTGTATCCTGCCGTCCACGATGATGCCCACCATTCTTCCGTTCACGGCACTATGCGTCAGGTGATTGGATGGCTCCGACGGTCCTCCCATGTCACACGCCAAGTCGGTTCTCGCGTGTTGCTCGCCTGCTTGTGCGCTTCCCTGCTGATCGTCCTCCACGTCATATCCTGGTTGGTTACGTACCCGAGACACTCCTCCAGGGGATCCTCGACGACGTCCCTGAACTGCCCCTTTGTCTTCCCCGAGACGTACACTTTCGTTATCTGAAACGGGCGCAACTGTCGCCTCGGCCACTAGGTGCTTCCTCCCCGGGTCCGCGCTATTCCGTCTGCCCCTGGCATCCAGTACTTTGACGTTCTCTTCAGCTCTTACTACCAGGGCGCCAAGACGTTCCCCGTCGTCCTCCACGACGTCCACATGCTGGAAGAGGTCTTCCACCTTTTCGCCGAGTTCTTCCACGTCTTCCGTCACGCCAATCAGTTCGCCGAGTTGTTCCACGTCTTTCGTCACGCCAATCAGTTCGCCGAGTTGTTCCACGTCTTCCGTCACGCCAATCAGTTCGCCGAGTTGTTCCACGTCTTCCGTCACGCTAATCAGTTCGCCGAGTTGTTCCACGTCTTCCGTCATGCCAATCAGTTCGCCGAGTTGTTCCACGTCTTCAGTCACGCCAATCAGTTCGCCGAGTTGTTCCACGTCTTCCGTCACGCCAATCAGTTCGCCGACTTGTTCCACGTCTTCCGTCATGCCAATCAGTTCGCCGAGTTGTTCCACGTCTTCCGTCACGCCAATCAGTTCGCCGAGTTGTTCCACGTCTTCCCTCATATCATCTGAAACGGGCGCAACTGTCGCCTCGGCCACTAGGTGCTCCCTCCCCGGCTCCGCGCTATTCCGTCTGCCCCTGGCATCCAGTACTTTGACGCTCTCGTCAACTCTTACTACCAGGGCGCCAAGACGTTCCCCGTCGTCCTCCACGACGTCCACGTGCTGGCAGAGGTCTACCACCTTTTCGCCGAGTTCTTCCACGTCTTCCGTCACGCCAATCAGTTCGCCATCAATTTTCGCCGATAGCTCCGTCTTCATCTCTTTCAGCTCGGCAGCGAGGTTGTTGTTTGACGTTTCCATTTTGGCAGCGAGGTTGTCGTTTGACGTTTCCATTTTGGCAGCGAGGTTGTCGTTTGCCGTCTTCATCTCTTTCAGCTCGGCAGCGAGGTTGTTTCTCCTCTTCATTTCGGCAACGAGGTTATCGTTTGCCGTCTTCATTTTGGACATTTCTGTCTTCATTTCGGCGAATAATTCTTTCATCATTGCCATCATCCTGGTTTCCGAATCTCCCTCCATCTTGGTTCTAACGTTGCAACTTCTAACGACGATGTAACGAAACTAGAAGCAATTCGACGAATCCCACTTCTGACACCAGTGTGACTTTTTGGTGGTTTGTAAAGTAAAGTAGACAGATGTAGTCGAGATAAAGAAACACTTTTATTTCCGTAAACAGTAACTTTGTACACTCGTTGCAACAACAAGAAAGTTTTTTTCGATTCTCCAACAGCACGGCTCCGAACTCGTAACACAAAGAACTGTTCCTTCTCCCGGGTGTGACTCCTCGACGCTTCACATACGTCTCTTCTTTCCGTCGGCACGACTACTCAACCTTCACATACGTCTGACTTCTCTTCTCACACTTTACCGCTATTTATATCTCCCAGGCACTATTCTGGAAGCTTCAGGAACGTTCACTTATTGCGGTGAGAGACAAAGTACAAGATTCCAGTAGCCTCTATCCTTTTCTCTCTTTCGGCAAGCGCCCCAACAATGTGGCCATTCTCTATCTCTTTCCTTCGGCTCCTTTGCGGTAGTGCCGACAATAATGCGATGGGTGACACTGCTGTTGTCGGCAATTAGATGCGGCGGGCGCGGTGACAATATTTTCCTTCTCATTCTTTCAGGTCTGCTTCTAGGTTTCGTGGTGTATGGCGGTACCGAACATATAGCGTGGATGCTTGCTCAAAGGAAAAAGTAACAAAGGGCTGCTTGTTCAACGGGTCGTTCATTGCGTTCTCTAAGAGAGCTCCAACCGTAGGACGTGTCTTTGAACCTGAAATTGTTAGTGACTTCACAGCGTCTCTGTGGCCTGTCTGTCTGAGGTCTATAACCTCCCGAAGTCCCTTCACCTCATCCCTGCCTCTGGGGGGTGGTAATCACAAATCTAAGTGAGCGAGGTGTCCCCTTCCGTTGTGTAACCGTAACCCCGAGTTCAGAAAGTAGAACACTGACCATTCAACCACAACAGCTTCTCTTTTGTTCATCGCTAAGTTGTATACAGTATTTGGTAGGAATAAATTTCATTTTTATTTTCAAATATTTATTTTGAAAGATGAAAATAACACATTTCCAGAGAAAGAGCAGTTGCATGTAATATATAAATTATCTCGAATTAAAATTATGGCTTTAAAAAGTGAAAAATCTATATACAAAAGTCAATATTTGGGCTGCATGGAGTGCTATGAAAATTGGCAAACCTTGTGGTTTTTCATAGAGGAGGTTTTTATGCTATCCATTTCGCTATGCATCCTATTACATTCTCACATTTTTCTGTGCTCTTCTTTTATTTAACACATTCACATCTCTTTTCTATTCCCTCTTATCGTACAATTCACATAATTATCTATATGATTGAAATACAAATGCAACATGTTATATTCACATGGTTTTCTCTGCTCACTTTTCTGTTACGTGACACATTCACGTGCCTTTCTCTACTTGTCCTTCAATAACAATTCATAGGATTTTCTATGACTGAAATAGAAATTCGGCGTGTTACATTCGCACGGTTTTCTCTACTCATTTTTCTATTACGAAACACATTTATTTTTCTACGCCAACTTCTACACACAATTCATGTAATTTTCTATCACTGAAATAGAAATGTAACATTACATTCAGAGGCTTTTCTGTACTCGCTTTTCTTCCTATGGGTTGTTCAACCATAGTGTCATTTGCATAGTGTCTTCCCGGTGTTTTATTTAATTTATTTTTACTTTCTCTACTGGTAAGTAGGGGAAGTATTGTATTCCACCCAAAAATTCGATATCGAGATTTCACCGGAAATATATGTTTTGAGGCCCCCTGAATCCAAAAAAAGCATTTTTAGAAAAAGGTCCGTGTGTGTGTGTCTGTGTGTCAGTCTGTGGACAGCATAACTCAAAAACGAAAAGTCGGTTAGAAACCAAAGTTGGTATTTAAGTTTAATGTCTTTCAAGGATGTGACACGAAGATTTTGAAGAAAATAGCCCCACCCTAAACTACCCTTTACATGGAAGATTATTCGAAATTTTGATTTTCTTGAAAATGGCTCTAACGATTTTGATTAAAATGCCCTATGTTTGAGATATTTTTATGACAAATGAAATGTATATCTTGAATTTTCTGGCTATAGCCCCTGTATTTACTCTGGACGACTTTTGCATAACTGGTAAACCGTTAGAGATAGACCAAATCATACTATACAAAATTTGTAGATCTTGCTAAAATACACAATTTATGTCTCAATACATTTTCTTGTATGGTGAACCATTTCGGAGGTATTCCTTGTTACATGTGTGTGAGTTTCGGAAAACTTAGAACTTTTGTGAAATGGGTCATCGCTGTTCATTTTTTTATATGTTAAGTGTGCAAAGACAACAGAATCTCAAACATTTGACTGTCGCACAAAGCCTACTATATTCTAACATTCCCCTTGCACCTACAAGGAAATAAGCAGTAAGATAATTTGTACAAATGTTTGTCTCAGCTAACAAGAAAGAAGATATAGGAATAAGAGTTTGTAAGAATGGTTAATTCAAGAGTAGAGAAAGTCATGTGAGTGCAACACATCAGATTTTTTATTTCTTATAGTACCCCAAAAGTTTTAATGAAATATGTGTTCAGTAACATTTTCAAATGTATCCAAAGAAACGTAAGGCTATTGGGTAAGTGCAACCACGAGTCCAGGAGTTTTGGATTATGTCATCAAACACGGGCTAGTAGTTTATAAATTTGGCGCTTATCTCATACTTTAAACTAGGAATGAACAGATGAACATCGTATCACATAGTTACACAGTACTCTTCATGCAAGGAGTAATGAGCAGACGAATAACCACATTACCATTCATTTGTCTAGCGTGGCATACTTGCATATCTAGCACATGACTTCCCTACCTTGCGCTCCCGGCATCTGGCGACCAAAATCACAACGAAACAGCTCACCGCTTGCTGCTGCCATCTGTTAACGCAAGCTTTAACTGCAACCCGAAAATTTAACCGGCACTTTGGAAAGTTCTGCAACTATATGCTGATAAACGGTAATGTTTACATTTGGTTTGCACGACGATTTACCGACTAAGTGATACGTTTTGTTTCACAATGTATGTTCATATACAACGAAATTAATTTTCAAAATCTCGCCCAGGCATCAGATGGATGATTTTGGAAAAAAATGTCATTTCCCAGCGTTATAGGTTGTTTTTACTTCCTCTACTAGTAAGTAGGGGAAGTATTGTATTCCACCCAAAAATTCGATGTCGAGATTTCACTGGAAATATGTTTTGAGACCCCCTGAATCCAAAAAAGCATTTTTAGAAAAAGGTGTGTGTGTGTGTGTGTGTGTGTGTGTGTGTGTGTGTGTGTGTGTGTGTGTGTGTGTGTGTGTGTGTGTGTGTGTGTGTGTGTGCGCGCGCGCGCGCGTGCGTGCGTGCGTGTGGACAGCATAACTCAAAAACGAAAAGTAGTTTAAAAACCGAAGTTGGTATTTAAGTTTAATGTCTTTCAAGGATGCAACACGAAGATTTTGAAGAAAATAGCCCCACCCTAAACTACCCTTTACATGGAACATTTTTCGAAAATTTTGATTTTCTTGATAATGGCTATAATGATTTTGATTAAAATGTCATATGTTTGAGATATTTTTATGACACGAAATGTATCTCTTGAATTTTCAGATGGGCCTTCCCTATGACATATTCCTTGATGGCTAGACTTGTTCTGGATATATTAATATTTATTAATATTATTAATTTAATATATATAATATACTTAATATATTAATAAATATTACTCTTGATCAGTTTGGAATATCAAGTCTAGCTGCTTTTCCCTTGAAATACAGTAAAATTTTACGAAATTGAGTTATATATAGTATCGGCATAATTTTCACCTTCTGCATCGTTCTGTGAAATCAGATTTGGCAAAATTCGATTCGTGTCCTGTGTAGAAGGTAGGGAATATTAGTAGTTTTTTCAGAACTCAATAGATGCACTTGCTCAGTTAAAGCAAAGGTCAATAGATGCAATTTTATAATCCATAGTGTAGCAACCTGAATTCTATGAAATGCATGTTGGCATTGACTACCTTTTCACTGTTGCAATTCTTGGAGTTCTCAATAATTTCTGCAAGCTTTGTACACTGCTACTTCGTTGGAAATAACTGCAAATTCAGGTTGTGTGCTTGGATTTCACATTAATTTCTGCAAGCTTTTTTTTTTTGTTCCATTTATATCGCGCCTTTAACTGCAGAGGTCATGTCGGGGCCTTGCCTATTGGCAATGGTGTTACTCGTTTAACAGTGGGTTTTGCTGTCTTTTGGGGTTTTTATACATTGAATTCACACTTTCATTCATACTTCCTGACTCAGGGAAGGATGAGGAATAGTCTTGGCTGAAGAAAAATTCCTACCCCACTGCCGGGAATCGAACCCGGACCCCTTGCAGCAGGCAAGCTTCTGCAGCCTTGTTATACTTACATGGCATTTTTATTCTTAGTTGAGACACTGTACTGTGCTATGCACAATGGACAGGAGCTCAGATTGTGAAACTGTACCAGTCGTAGAATGTGCAGGAAGTAGGAATTGCAAAAACAAGGAAAGGAAATCAAAATGCAAGTCAAGGAAAGCTCATACTCCAGTAATTAGATGTTCACATGGTCTCGAGTGCACTTCACGAAATCCTAACAGTAAAGGGCATAAGCACTGTGATGCAGCTGATTTGACTTACAATGATATAAGTGGATTTCACAAACACCTTTCCGTGCTCAACAAAATATATCAAGATAAATTCCTTATGAAATATATGAGTATTACTTCTCCTAATCGCAGAGTGGTAAAGAAAGAAGCTGCAAATAGAGAGCAGACTGTTAGCATTAAATACTGCGTGAGAAGTAATGATGGCCGAGTATTGTCAGTATGCACTGCAAGCTTACAGGGGTGTCAAAAGATAGATTATCTCTCCTGGCTAGAACATTTCACTTATCTGGGAATGTGCCAAAGGAAACCAGAGGAGGTGACAGAACAGAAATATCACTGAAGGGCATTACTGCTGCTACAAAGCAAGACATTAAGAAGTACAGATATAGAGAAACCCACTATAGAAGACCAAAATCTAGGAGAGGATATTTACCTCCAGAACTTAATATCAGAAAAATGTGGACCAACTTTTGCAACGAAAGAAGATTAAGAACTCTACCAATCTGCTCATTGTCAAAATATAAATACATATTTTACAACTTCTTCAATCTTTCATTCCATACACCACACACTGACACATGCTCAACCTGCAAAATGAGACTGATGAAGATTAAGACAGAGGCAGATGTGGAAAATAGAAACAAACTAAGAACCATGTATAGACTGGTGAAAGCTTACTTATTCATATCGTTTGAAATTTGTTTGTGTGTATTCAATATGTTTGTTATATAAATAGAACAAACTATATTGTTATTATGAATGTAGCAGTACTTAGTTTCTAAGTTTATACCTAATAAAATAATCCTTATAAGCATTAATATGTTTGTTGTATAGTACATTATGTATTATAAAAAAAGGTGAAAGTAAATAAAAAATAATAAATAGGTAAGTAAAAAGCAGCAAAAACTTTAAATGGCAAAAATAACAAAACTTGATGTGTTAATTTTTCGCTCACGTAGAAAAGTTGATCAGCATCTATCGGTTTTTGAAAAAACTCTGCATTTTCAACTACTGCAGTTAAACTATGCTATTTGTTTCTTTTCACATTCAGTGAGACAGTATGAGGAAGGAGAATTGAAAGATTAATATAGTTGCTGTGCTAACCAATTAGTCTTGCCAATAAATAGAAAAATACATTTTTCTGAGAACCGCATTGTGTGCATCTATCGAGTTTTTGAAAAAACACTTCTCAATTCTGCTGTAAAGAAAAATCTTTTTCTCACAATAGTGTTTCTAATCCATTTCTCCTCCTTCATGTGCAAGCTTGAATTTCCTGTATTCAGTGCTAATAACGTTAGGAGCATTTTTTGTTCATTTTAGTGATGCATATGCATGAACCATATTAAATCATCTAACTTCTTATATTTTTTATTGCAGATATGGAATATAATAATTTTAGTATTTTAATCTTACCTGGGTCTTCCTTTCATTCCTGTTTGTTAATATTTACTTATGATTGAGTACAATTTTATGAGTCACTTTTTTATACTCACCTTCACTTTAAAGTGTTGAAAATACTGTAACATTTTCAGGGTTATTCGACCTCATTCTCAGCTGTTGCTCCCTCTCTCTGATGTGATGGTTCTGTTGGCATAAAGCTTTAAAACTTTGTTCAGTGCCAGGATTTTGAAGTTTATTTATTATATTACCACCATTTTGGTGAAGTTGATTTGGACATTTAGGAAGAAATCTATATATCATGAAAAATGGTGATAACGTAGTAAATTTCTAAATCACAGCATTGAAGAAAGTGTTCAATTTCTGCAAACCTAACATCAGATGGCAACAGGATCCTGACAGCAGAGAGAGGGAGCAAGAGGAAGAGAACTTCAGTCACACACTGGTTGAAAATGTAACAATGTTTCAGCATTTTAAAGTGAAGATTTGTGTAAAACAGTTCCCTATAAAAACAAACTCAAACATGAAGAATACCTCACTGTTAAGTGTTTCTGCTTTTAACATTAATTTACTTGTTTTAATTTATGCCTGAGCTAAGTACTAGCCACAAGTTGTTGACTTTTTTTTGAGGTCAACAATGAGGCATGGATAATCAATACCAGTTTGCCACTAATGATTGTTGATGCTCTGAATCTTAGACTTCATCCATTCTCTGTCTGGCATCCCAATAATAAGGTTTTAGTTAAGTTTGAATATCTGCTTCTATTTTCAGAATTGCTTGACACAGTGGTGTATATTAGCAACCTTGGAGGAATTGAGTTCGACAGTTGGCAAATATGGCTTCATCGAAATGTCTGCTTCTGAAGATTGGCGGAGAGAAGTTTATGTAAGTTACAATAGCAGCAAAGTTTGCTGTTTTATATGTGGATTTCAATTTACAAATCTAAAGCGTTAAAATATCAGAAGCATAAAACGAACTTTGGTGATCTTACAGGTATTTCTTTGCAATTTCAAAGAGTACTTCCTGAATACTTCTATTTGTAAACATACAAAAGGAACAATATGATTCTACTTTTTAGGAGTTTAGTTTCTTATTAGTTAATTTAATGTAAGCTATTGAATTTTGCGTTTGAAATTTTTAACACAATATTGAGTTTAAAATCAAACAATTTATTATCTTGATAAAATAGTTTTAAATATTTCTAAGGCTAAATAGCAATGAAACTTTGCCACTTTGTTTATTGTGAAAGAGAAACAATTAAGTATTTTAAACATAAGGAAGTGTAAGAATAAGAGGTAGAACTGGAACTTAAAAATTCAATGCCACAACTGTGGTTCAAATTCCAGTTGTAGCATTGAATTTTTAAGTCCCAGTTCTACCTCTCAAACTTTGCCCACACACAGCTTGTGTGTTTAAAAACACCAACAGTAAGTTTGTTGGCATAAATAAATAATAAGTGTAAATATATTACATGCATAAGACAAAGGAAGGTCATAAAGTTGAAGATTATGTAATTCAGCTAACCGCAGTAGGCATCTATATTACTATTATATGCAAATTATATTTAATCTAAGCAAAATAGTTAATGCCAGCATAGAAATTATTACTATGTACCACAAAGGTGGAAGGAAGCCACCACTGTACTTGTTGTACCCAAACAACCTTTAACACCCTGCAGCAAGAGACTATGGTGTGGGGTAAGGCAAGTTCTCCTCTTGTGTCCATTCCTGGTCTAATACAGTTATTGTCAGTAAGGAACCATTTCACCAAAAAGAAAATAAATTTGTGTCAAATATATGGAATATTTGGAGCCATGTAGCTCCTTAACAAAAGGATTTATAAATAACTTACTTCACTGACTGTTATGCAGACATTGTGTGAACAATGCTGTAAAGCCTTTTGATTCCAATTTGAATGAATTTAATGTTGATGTCACATTGACATAACTCTTAAACTTTGCATCACATTTTAACATTAAATTCTGTCTAAATGCATTTGAACTAAGATACAAATGTATTACAGCATTGTTCGCACAATATTTACATGACAGTAAAATAATAAACCATTTATATCCAGTCATCAAGAAGCTAGATGGCTCCAAATATTTGAAACAAATTGTTTTTTTCGGCAAAATGCCTCTTTATTAACAGTAATTGTATTCAGTGCTTTTTTTCTGGGGGAATGCTGGGGGATATGTTCCCTTAAACATTTTCTGAAAATAAAATTTAAAAACCACTTATTTTCCCAATTAAAAAAGTAGAAAATGTGATTTCATAGCTACCAAAAGGTTTTATTAATAATGTTGTTGGGTTGGTTATAGTAGTGTTAGAATCTCTTTGCAAGCGTCAAAAATAAACGCATAACAAGAATAACCGCTTTGCTATCTATCTTCTCAGCCACCTTCTTGTTCACTATTGGTTAATTTGAGTTTATGAATAATAATTTGCGTGTATGTGATCTGAGCAAAGGATCAAAATCAGTATTCTTTGGATCTGAGCCGATCTGTTCTGTGTTTGTAGGTATAGTTCAATTTCTCGCAGTGGTAGAAGTGGTAATAAGTTATTTCTTGTTTATGCTTAGCAGCTTAACCACGCTTGTAGCGTATTGTACAGTGTGCACGTGGTTTTTCAAGTTAGAAGACGCGACGAGTCAAAAAATAACTATTTTATGTGGTCTCCAGCACCCAAGAAAATTAAACGGAGCAATGATCAATGCATTTCAAGTTATAATGCTGGACATTCAATGACGGTGGATAATAGTGCAGCCAAGAATGAAAGCAGTGAAAGCGTGTGTGATGCTGATGAGACTTCGAGTGAGTTAGATCAGATCCCTGATTGTCAGTCTTTAGATAAAAAAAAATGCATTTTGTGCAAAACATGACTGGTTATTGATTAAAGCCAAGAAACTTGGTTGCAGAATATGTGGAAAAGTTGGGGAACTAGGACCAGACAGAAACAAACAAGGGATGAATATTGCATAGACATGGGCTACAATTTTGTGTCATCTTATGGGGATGCAAAGAAAAACGAGATGATCTCTCTGCAAAAGAAAATACTGAAACATATGGAAAGTTCTGCTCATCAAGCTGCAGCTGAGATTTTACGTAACTCCAAAGAAAATATTTTAGGAAACACTTGCACCAGAGCCTTCGAAAATGAAAAAGAAGAGACTGCAAATGTGTTCCGTATGGTGTACAAAGTTGCTAAAAAGAGCCATGCTTTTAATGATTTTCAGTCTGAGATTGAACTTCAAGAACTACATAAATGGAGTAAACACAGGCCACATTTTATGCTCTGGAAATGCTTGCACAAACATTATTAATCATATTGCATCAGATATGAGAAAGACTGTTGTAAATAAAATAATTGACTCCAGATGCAAAATATTGTTAATGATTGGCAAAAGTACGATGTTTAGCCAACTAACCCATCTTTGATAATTTACATGAGAACAAAGCTTCCTGAAATGAATGAACCTACTTATGTTTTGTGGAGATAGTTGAGCTGCATGAAGTGACTGCTGAAAGTATATACAGTACATTGTTAAAGTGTTTAAATGCCCATGGCTTTTCTGATAATTTTCTTTGAGAAAATCTCATTGCAATTGCAGCAGATGCAACTGCAGAAATGAAGGTGTTGTAACACTAGTGAAAAAGAATTTCTCACAGATTTTAGTCTGGCATTGTGCGAACCATAGACTTGAGCTGTTGGTTGGGAATGTGATAAAAAGATTTTCCACTTCAAGTAAATCACTGTCTTTTTTAGATACATTTTATTCACTGTACCATCAGTCAGCAAAGAATGTACGAGAACTGAGACTGCATGCTGACCAGCTTGGAACAGCTATTGAAGGTAGGTAGAATTTTAGGCAACTTTAGGGCAGTCTAAAGTTTCATAACTTATCAGCTGTTTGGAACAATTTTCAAGCTTTTTTTGTTTGCTTTACTCTGCTAAAGGTGATGAAAACAGAAACTCTACTGAAAGAAGTATATATGAGGGTTTGTTAAAGCATATTACAAAAGTTGATTTCACTCTTGATCTTGCATTGATGTGTGATACTCTTCAGGAATACTCAGAATTAAACCTTGAGATGCAATCACAAGATATGACATTGTATTCAGCAAATCAAAGGATTAAAAACCAATCACTAGTCTTTGAATAATGGAAAATGAAGAGTGGACGTCATTATAATGAAAAATTTGAAGCAAAACAACAATTGAGCTTCAGAGGTACCGTTCCGGACAGTCGATAAAAAAAGTACTGTTTTAGCCTTTCAGAATTTTATGAATCATTGAAAGGAAGGATGGAGAGTCGGCTTCTACAGGCGGCGGACACAGGATTTTCTGAGTGTGCCGAAGTATTAGACAGCTCAACCTGGCCAAATAATCCTGGGATTACATATGGTGAACATGAAATAAAATCCTTATGTAAATGTTTTGAACTGCCTCAAAGAGAAATTCTGAGGGGTGTCAGAGATTATTTTAACGACAAGAAAGTGCCAGAGTCTCTATTTCCTCTTGTGAATGTATTGAAGTGTGTTCCAATTTCTACTAGTGAATGTGAAGGGAGATTTTCCAAAATGAACCTGATTGTCACTCCTGTACACCTTTATACAGTTTGAAATTAAATTGGTTGGGCCTCCTCTCCAACTATTTAAACCAGCAGTTTATGTGAACTCTTGTTTTACGAAAGGTCGACACCTTACAATGGATCCCAAGAGCAAGGAGACATGGCATAACAACTGGACCAAACATGAAATGAGGCCACTGTGGCAGCTGCTGTAATAAGGTACTTTTAATTCAATATAATTTAAAGGGAGAATCTGAAAATATACCATTGATGCCCCTTATTGATATATTTATGTCAGTCTGGGTGGCTCAGTTGGTTAGATGTTGGCCTACTGATCCTAAGGTTGCGGGTTCAAATCTGGCCAAGACCAATGGTTTTTAAGTGTGCTTAAAAATGACAGCTCCATGTCAGTAGATTTACTGGCATGTAAAAGAACTCCTGTGGGACGAAATTTCGGCACATTGGCGATGCTGATATGATTCTGGTAGTTGACAGCATCGTTCAACAACAAAATAATTAATAATTTAATACACACAGTAATGTTATCTAGCTTACTTAATTTCCTGCACAACATATAGTCTACTTAGACTTTAAAGTAAACAAGTATGAGAGTTCCCCATAACTTTTTTTTTAGAAAAAGAGCATTGATTGTATTAGACATGTTTGTTACACTTATCATGTAGAATCCCTGGTATGACCAAAGCAGTATCTTCCACCTGGTATATACTGTTCCTATGATTCACAATTGTTGAAGAAGAATGTGTTAAATGCAATGGAGAATCTTGTAGGTAGAAATACGAGTTAACTTCCCCTTGTACTTTAGAACTCTCCCTTCATTGCACTTACCACTCTTGTATTGCAGTACTCCAGTCATGTCAATGTTGGTGATATTGAATGCACTAGGAGCACGGGGCAGCAACGGAGAGGATTTGTTGCCTGGCTGACGTATAATTATGCGGATACAGCGTTGTCACTGAAAACTTTCTTCATCTTCTTCTTTCTATGCAAATCTGCTAGTTCTTTAAAATTGGGATGTAGGTTATCGGCAAGGCATATATGTGAACTACTACTCAGATTTTCATTGCTGATCTGAGACCTATGCTGATTTTTTAGCAACTTCATTATGGAAAATGTCTGCTTGCACATGTAAGTGCTGCTGAACACAGCTATTGTTTTCACAGCATTGTCAATAATATTTGAAAAATGTGAATCAAGAAGGCCTATGTAGAATTCATCAGCACTGAGAGTGTTGCATTTTTCAGTAAGTTGACAATCACATCTCAACTCGATTAGGTCCATTTGAATTACTGCATCTTAAATCTCATTAACTTTTGCTTAAAAGGGCATGTCAGAAATACAAAGCATATTTAATAATTTTTGTATATCAACATAATGGGTGTCAAATGAATTCTGCTCTTCTAAACCTGAATCAAAGTATTTAATATTGGAAACAGAAGATGACTAGGTTTTGAAAGAGCCACGGCAATGATTACCCCTCACTAGTGTCTCTCACATGGTCCAAGGAGTTCATCGTACAGTCACTTGACATGCTGAAGGTCGAAGAGCATGCTACTCTTGCATTTGGAGCACTCTTGACACCAGTAGCGTCTGTTGACATAACTACAGTATACTTAATGCATAAGATAGGCAAATATTGCAGCTAGGTATCCATGAACTCATTACAAATCCATATTACCTAAGTTGCTTTCAAAACTTACAAAAGAATAAAAATACAGCAACTATAAAAATGACAGTTTAGGTTTAGATGCAACTATTTCATAAAAACTTTATTCATTTGTCCATTTGTAAGGAAATATAAGAATGGAATTTTTCATAGCTGTTTAAGTTGCAACATAAAGCAACCATATTGCACATTTATTTTGTTACAAAATGTGAAACTAAAGAATTTAATTATATCTATTGGCAGAGATCCATACTAGTACATTTACATTCATGCAATATTTGAGCTGCTGCTCTGTGATTAAAAAATAAATATATGTGATAAGCTCATCATCAGATAAACACGAAACATTTTAAAGAATATCTTATGAAATATGACATACAACTTGCTGACAATAATGCAGCAACAGATTACAAACACTAATTAATAATTTACAACAGTTGAACACTTCATTTAACATATGGACTGACTCAAATCCAGTCATAATTTTCTTATAAATTATATATTATTTTGTACTTGTAGATCAGATGACAAAGTTTATTGATCAACAAGGACAACTAAATATCACGTTTAATGAAAAATAGTACCTAATGATTTTATACATGACAACAAAATACCTTATCCGTGGTACATACAATATGTAGAGCATGTTTCTGTGAATATCTCACTAAAGTTTCATTGAAACAGTGCATTGCCTTGAAGATATTCTACAAAATATAGAGCAAAATATGATCAACTCTATTATATCTAAAAGATAGTGAGTGAGCAATTTAAATGAGAACTGAATGCTTAACTGCAAGTCCTTGACATGTCAAATCACTGTTACTGTCATGCAGTTGACTAGAAAATGGCTGTCTCAGTTGGGTTTTAATTTTCTGACGTATGCATATATTGTAAGGTTGCTACACAATATGAGGAAGAGTGATAGAGGTTAGGTTCATTGTTCCACATAGTGTATTCTTGAATGATTCCTTATGTGCACATAGGATTTAAGAGGATCATTTCATAGAATTTGCAAGCAGTGAAATCTAAGCTCAAAAATGATTCATAGATTGGTTAATACAGTTTTAAAATATAAAATGCTAAGATAAGCATTGAAACTAACATAAAGTGCTCAGAAAAGAAACTCTGGATGAAACCAAACATTTTCTTGAAAGTTCCAAAATTACTTGTGTGACTTTCATAGCCAATGAGAATACGACTCAATAGCTTGTACTCTATAGCTTTTTTTGGACAGGTGCAAAATTCCTGAATCTAAATCAAAATAAAATTACTCTAGTGAGAATAAACCAGGTTAAACAACCTAGACAGCCTGGGTTCCATCCCAGGGACCTGCACATGGTATTTGGGTGGCATCTCGGTAGGTTTTCTCCAGGTTCTCCGGTTTTCCCTGCCACTCGTTGTACCAATTGCTCCATAATCACCTTTCCATTCATTCGTCTTCCTGTACTTCATATCATCCTCTTCCTCACTATCATACCTGGTGCTTGGCTAACCATCCACTTCCAGGTCTTCACTCTTGTCCAGCCCATAGGTTTGTCTGCTCTCCTATAGGCATCTGACCTAGGCACAGACTTGTAAGAACTAGGGGTGTAAGTCCTGCATAAGGGGAGCATAATCAGATAAAGAAGAAGAACAAATGGAAGGAAAGAGCAATATTTCCCTGCACTGTATTATCTCACATCTTATGTTATAAGTTGTTTCTGTTGGATTTACAGCTTTTGGTTAATAGAGCAGGTAAATGTAATGACCATAAGCAAGTCACCAAGCGAGGTTATTGCAGAAGTTTAATGTGATTTAGTGCATCATCTGAATCAGCTACTCAGTTAATGCCGCATGTTACATGTGTACCTCCCATTGTTTTGTATATTTTCATTTGGGTACAAGACCTTATGGAATGTTGCATTCATTCACTAATAGGAAATGTGATCAAGGAGAACTGTTGTCCACCATCTTTAGGGGACATGTGCAAGGCAATAACGTGAAGTCTACTCCTTTCGTTCCTTAGTATAAGTTAAGGATAACAAATTTTGGTAATACAATGCACAAAAGTGTGAAACAATTGAAGGTTTATTTCAGATAGATATAGATGCACTTCATTTCCACCGAGGATTGACAGAATTGATAAATTGAGATAATGATGGTATTAAGGTGCTCGTATGTAATGTAACCAGGAGAAAAGGTGCAATTCATATAGTGCTACAAATTAAACTTTGAACTAGCCCAATTGTTCCAACTGTTCCAAGTCCCCGTAGTTTCAATGAAAATATCCCACCTCTTAAAATGAACATTAACATAAATTATTATATTAATCTCCTCTTGTGGGCTGATAAACATAATAAACTGAATTTTAATTGTTAGTTGTAAAACGGTACTATAAACATCTTCATTCTTCATTGGTCAGCATTATTACATATTCATTTCTGAGACACAGAAGCATTCCCTGAAAAGAAAACCAATTCAAATATTACAAATAAATACACATTTGGGTGGTTACATGAATGCAAAAATGTTGCTTTTGTGTGTTACTCAAAGGGGAGTTAGGGGTGAGATTTGGCCCATGTGGTAAAAGAAGTTGATTTTTAGATTAACACCTATCATACACAACAATAAAATATTAGTAAATGATGAGTCATAGCCGAAACATTCAAGAAATATAATTCACATAAAGTAACAAGAAATAATAAAAAGGAACGTAAAGAATTTAAGAAAGATTTGAAACAAGAAAGAGAATGTGACCCTAACACTCAATGCAGTATCTTTTGTCAAAATTTTAGTATGCAAGAACTGAACATTACAACAAATAATCTAAAAAACAAAAAGTCTCCTGGACCAGATCACATACATCCAGAGTTCATAAAAAAACCTTGAAAAAACAGCAAAACAACAACTACTAAAACTCTACAATCTATCCTGGAACACCACTGTACCTGCTGAATGGCAAAAAGCAATAATTGTCCCACTCTTGAAGAGAGACAAAACAGCATCAGAAATAAAAAATTATAGACCATTAGCTCTTACTAGCATAATAGCAAAAGTGATGGAAAGAACGGTGTCAAACAGGTTAAATTGGTTTCTAGAATAATGAAATTTAATATCCCCATGTCAAGCTGGATTCAGAGAGTTCCACTCTACAAATGAACAACTCTTACTTCTCAGTCAAGAAATCAAAGAGTCCTTCAACAGAAAAGAAGATAATGTATCAGTTTGTATTGATTTCCAAAGTGCATATGATTCTATATGCAGAACAAAACTACTAAAGAAAGTAAAAAAAAAAAAATAGGGATACAAGGTCCAATGTTTTCATGGGTATGTCATTTCCTAACACAATGTTTTATTGCTACCAGATATGGAAGAAATATATCTAAATACAAACAAGTACACCGTGGCTTACCACAAGGCGCAGTGCTCAGCACTACACTTTTTAATAAACGATGTGCCACAACAAATACAAGAATCAGGTGTGAAGTGTGCACTATTTGCTGATGACTTAGTAATGTGGAGTTCAAAACCAAAAAGTAAAAGTACAGAACTAGAAAAAACCATGCAACAATCCTTAACCAACCTACAAAACTGGACCAAAGAAAATTTAGTGACTGTTAATACAACAAAATCAAACTACCAAATCTTTTCACTAAGAAAAAAAACCACTAAAAATAAAACTAAATTTTGAGGGTCAACAATTACCAGAAAGGAAGCAAAGTATTTAGGAGTTACATTTGATACCAAACTTACATGGACCAAACAAATAGAAAATGTAATACAAAGAGCAGAAAGGCGCCTTTCACTGTTAAAATGTCTAACAGGAATGAAGTGGGGATGTTCCAGAGCAACGCTTAACACAACATACAATGTATATAAAAAGCTGTTATTTACTAACTGCAGTAAAGTTCTTATAACAGCAAATACAAAAAAAATTCAAATCTTTCAAAACCAAAGTCTGAGATTAATTACAGGTGCTATCAAAACCACACCAATAGCAGCTATGGAAATACTAACCAACCAATACCCCACTGAATATGAAATAGAAAAAGCAGCTCTTGCTCAACACGAAAAGTTGATCAGACTCCCATTCAATACACGGCACAAGAGAAATTTTACACATACACTAAAGACTCAGGAGAGCTTTCTTTCCAAAATTCAAGACATCAAGAAGAATGTACACCTTCCTAATTCAAAGGAAAACTTCATATCTAAAGTCAATCCGACACAAACATTAGACATCACATATTATTTACACCTGACGGAAGAAGTTAAGAAAAGTGATACTCCAACTAGTGTTATAAAATTATTGGCATTAGAGACAATCCATACTAGATTTCCAGAACACGAATGGCTCCATATTTATACTGATGGATCATTGATATCAAACCAAGATGGAGCAGGTGCTGGAGTCACATGTCACCTCTTTTCCTATTGCAAATCTTTAAGTTATGGAACTACTAACTTTGATGGAGAAATTGAAGCAAATGGCCCTAAAAACTCTTTTGTACAGAATTTCACATTTTCAGCAAGCAGTTATTCTCTTAGACTCCAGGGCAGTAATTATAGCAATTACTTCCAAGTTGTCACCAAAAAACCAAACAATTATAGAATGTTGGAAAATCCTTACCCATCTAACAGCACTTCAAAAACACCTAGTCTTCCAATGGATACCAGCTCACTGTGGACTGAGTGGTAATGAGAAAGCTGATTTTCTTGCAAAAAAGGGTACCAGCGGTGCACAAAAATCTATAGTTAATCTACCATTTTATGCAGCTAAAAGATTAGTCAACTCTGAATTCAAAAAATGATTGCAAAATATTACTATGAAAAATCAAAGAATAAAAGATGGGAACTACCAAACATTCAAACAGTAATTCCTGAGTATCCTCGAAAAACAGCAGTTGCAACCTTCAGGTTGATTACAAGACATGATTGGCAAAACATTTAAACAGAATTGGGATATATTCTTCACCACTCTGTCCTCTATGTGATCTGCAAGAGGAAATGGATCAAGACCACCTTCAAAAATGCCCGGCCACTTCTAGTGCCCCATCCATCAGTGAAAAATATTGGAGAGCTAGAGGATTAATGACTTCATTTTCAGATATCCAGCATTAGCTAACAACAGATTTTTATGTTGAAAAATTGTTCAATGTCTATTAAAAAGTGCAATGACTTTTATGCCAGCGCCATTCTTAAATAGTGATGCATAGTGATTAAATGGCTGGTGGTTAGGAGTATGCACTCACTGCATGTCAATGGATCAAAAACACAATCATGGAAATTGTCCTCAATCTACATCCACAAAATCACAAGAAAATGTCCTGCATGTTGTCTCCAGAAGTGGTAATTAAAATTCTACCCTGGATCAGTGACTTGGTTCTGATCAGCTATTAGAGCATTATGCCAAGCGTGCGACATAGAACCTGAATGAAATTCTTCACAATATTGTGTAGCACTATTTGTTCAAAATAAAGTAAAGCTGCATAAAAAATAGAAAGAAGATTGTGAACTTACAAATATATATATATAGTCTGTGTTGGGGAAGTGTGAACTTGTAGAAAGGATGCCAAGCCATGAAACTGTATAATCTATGTGCTTATATATCAAAACAATAAACAAACTTTTAACATGGATCTGGAGATTAATCATTTTAAGTGTTGACCCGTACTGTGCCCTGGATACAAATAGCACTAGAAAAGAGTTATTCAGGTGCCGCTGATCTAGCCCAGCTAAAAGAAATTACATCACCCCATATCACACAGTAGATGGTACCCCAGTCCAGTTGAAAGACTTTAAATTAATTAATATTTTAACATTACAAAAGTCTGAAATATCTGTATTTTTATGGAAGCTACAGAATTTGAAAAAATATATAAAATTTTTAGTTTTGAGCTTTTTATGCTTACTCAAAAATATTTTTAAGTGTTGGCAGTGTAACTATTTCTAGCTTATTATGCCAATTATTAGCAAAAAAGTTCAAATAATTCTGGCTAATAGCATAGATTTTTGTCCCCAATGTAAGTTAAAAAAGTTATTTAGTTGTTTAACGATGCTGTCCATTTCCAATTTGAGCAATTTTTAAATTTTTAAATTTTAAATTAAATTTTTAATTAGCAGAAGTACGTGTAAAGATTTGTAATATTTGACTTCTAATGGTGAATTGGCTAGGTCAGGCATCGGCAAACATGTACTCAATGAGGTATCAGTATGACGTCTCAACATGCAACCCGCAATGCACATGACGTAATGTAGGACAGGGGATGGCATTGACCTTCGTTCAGAGGCAGTGCTGGACTCGCTCGCTACAGAGTACAATAAGGAATATACACATTCTTGAATCCAGCTATTTTGGTTTGGTTTGGTTTGGTTTGGTATGAGGGCGCTCAACTTCTAGGTCATCAGCGCCCTTAAAAGATTCATGGCAATAGCCAGATATAAATTTCACTCAAAAAATAAAAATACTAGCAACAAGAAAAATATACAAAGGTAAAAAGCAGTGGCAATAGCCATATATGAAAAAAGGTGATAAATATGTCCAAAAGCAGAAACAGATACTTAAAAATTTTATATCCTGAAATTGATATTGCACTCCGCTAAAAAATTAAAAACTCTATCAACCGCTGTTTTGTCGTCAGCTAGGACCTCTGCAAGTCGAGCTATTTTGGTCTACGATACTTCAGGTAGGCCTAGATATTCGAGCAATATATTTCAATTCACTTCTATTTGCAATGTACCTACCACGAAAATCTAGTGATATATCACAAGTAGCCACTCTCAGTATAGCACGCAAATTATCATCTGCTAATTGCGATACAAGATTTTTTTATTCAGTTTCTTTTCTTCTACATATTTCTTAAATGCTTGAAATAATTCTGTCCCTGTTGTATGTTCTCTAAGTGGAATGACTTCAAGCATATATTCTTGTATCGAGAGGTTGTTAGTGACTCCACGAGTGAAAATTACCAATTGTGCTGTGTCAACGTTGTCAGTGCTTTCATCCAACGCGAGAGAAACGCCTATAAATCCATGGACCTCGGTTTGTAGTCTTTTTTCGGTTATTTCTGCTATTTTATGTATCCTTAGTTCGTGGTGATAATGCAATATTACTAAAAATATATTACTGTTCAGGGCAAATTATGTTGGTAACTTTACTCTCACATTTCTTATGAAATTTCCACCACTAAAACGCCTCAGTGACTGAGCAATCTCCAAAGCAACAGCATAACTGGCGTGAAGTTGTCTATCAGTTATAATATTTGAATTAATATTAGGTGTATTATCTGAATATTGCTCTTTGAGTTGTTGCTATTGGTTAGTCCAATCTAGACCTGAAAAAAAAATGAATAAAAGACATTACGTCAGCTACTTTAAATCGTGGTATAAATTTATGAATACATGCTTGTCTATAATTGTATGGTGATCTTATGACATGTATCATAATGCCACTTGATGTTCCATTGATGAGTGCCTTTTTGAACTTTAGAGCTCAAAAAACACCTTACGTTCCTTACATGACGAGAGCAGAAATCATCAAAGTGCTATTCTAGATATCAAATTTAATAGACCAGGAATAATTAGATGCACTGTAATTCCATGAAAATACTAAGACTTTAAGTTAAATAAACTAATATCCTTCAAAGTTATAACTAAATAAATTTATCTTTAAGTCTTAGTATTAAATTACACTTTGACAGACATGTTTAGAAGTGCAGGCAAATATGAGAGGACAGTTCGGCCGTGATCGGTGTGTATGCAGTGCCAGTTAAGGCTGCGAGGGAGGGGGAGGGGGAGACAGAGTAAGCGCTGCCCCTGACACGTCATAGTTGCGA
Organism: Tenodera sinensis; assembly: GCA_030765045.1. Classification (NCBI taxonomy): domain Eukaryota; kingdom Metazoa; phylum Arthropoda; class Insecta; order Mantodea; family Mantidae; genus Tenodera; species Tenodera sinensis. The sequence continues at coordinate 22,665,681 of CM060965.1, forward strand.
GGCCTCATTGAGTACATGTTTGCCGATGCTTGGGCTAGGTTCAATTCCAATAGATACCACTATGTAATAGCTTGGCGCAAAGTAAACAAATACAAATAAAGGAGGTCTAGAGAACTAACAGATCTAGAAATTAACTGTCTGTTGAGGATCACCTACGCTTCAAGCTTCCGTCAATAGACGAAACACGTTGCGCTCGGCCAGGAGCAGAGTAAAACTTCTTTCAGATGCCTTAGTGTTCCTGAGCCCCAACAGCGTCAAGCGTTTCTTCCGGAATATCCTCGAGGAGTCAGAGAGCGTTCTCCACGCTGAGGGTGGTGCCGTAGTTCGGTGAGGTACTGGTCACGGCAGTGGAGGGAGCGCTGGACATCGGGATGGACAACCTGCAGCATTAACCTTCCTTAGTATCTAAATATAGTGTATGGACCAAATTGATGTATACACATTTTGAGACGTGACTTCTCTGCAATGAAACGCGACAGAAATTTTTATTTTTTTATTATTTATACACTTGCAAAATTACAATCTGTTCAATAGTTGAACAATAAGTAACAATGATAACATATTACTTTTACAAACTATGGCCCATTGGCCATAAATTTGCTTATAATTTGGGTGCAAATCTGTACTGCAATTCCAACACTTGGTTTCTCTGTAGTCGGCTTGTTGTGCTGCTGCTGTTGTCAAGTAGATTTATTGCCAGTGTATTGGGATGACTGTAGAGACGCTTTTGGTAGGATAGGCTGTATGCAGCGATTTCCTGTTTGATTGTTGGGAGTTTAAAATCATTGTAGATGTACTTATTACTGATGTACCAGGGGATCTTACCAATTGTTCGCAGAGTTTTGGTTTGAAAACGTTCAAGTATTGCGATGTTTGAGTTGCTTGCTGTACCCTATAGTTGAATTCCGTATGTCCAAATTAGTTTCAGTATAGTTTTGTAGATGATTAGTTTGTTTGTCACTGAGAGTTGTGATTTAGGTCCAAGAAGCCAGTGCATTTTGGAATATTTTAAATTTAGCTGTTTGCGTTTGGTGCATATGTGTTTTTTCCAGGTGAATCGTCTGTCAATGTACATCCCTAGATATTTCACGTCTTGTGCTTCTGGAATAATCTGATTGTTAAGAGTAACAGGTGGACATGAGCGTTTACGCAGTGTAAATGTTACGTGGTGACTGCGATAGAAATAGAATCATTGTTGTTTATGATTCAGAAGGCATTGGAAAAGCATAGCAACACGATTATGGTCCTACATGTGTTTATAAACAAACATGGCGGCAAGATTATCATTTCATGAACGCAAGAAGTTACTGGAGAATGTTGTCGAAGTTTAAGGACTTGGAGTGGGGGGGGGGGGGGTTGAATTTGGTACACCACCAACAGTAACAGTAACAAGAATCCGAGACAAGTTTGAAGCCAATGGAACGGTGCAAGATGTGTTGAAAGCTTGGTGCACCTGCAAATGTTGGAAATCGTGATTGCATGTGTTACGATCTCTTTGGGGATGAAAATGAAGCTTACTTCTAACAAGACGGGCTCTACCGCACTTTGGTCAGAAATGTTTTCGATCGCACATCAGTCCGAGATGGATAGGACGAACAGAAAGTGCTACAGAGTTTCTGCCTCGATCTGGTGATTTAATCCCTCTAGACTTCTACCTTTGGGAAATTATATGAACTACGTTCTACGCTACAAAACCACAAATACTGGAAGAAATTAGGGATCAGATTGAATATGCCAGCAATGATATCTCAATAGCAACAATCCAGGCGGTATATTGTTCTGTTCGACGTCGCTAGAGTGCATTGTGACAGAAGTGGACATTCCTTAAGGAAGCTTAAGCAATAGAACACAACAAGAATTATTGCAGTTCTGCATTATTTGTAACTGAAAAATAACGTTTCAAAGTGTGTATACATCAATTTGGGACACTTTGTAGATGTCCAGCCTTAAGAGGAGTTAGGGGTGAGTTTAGGAAATTGTACAATTTGTATGTCAGCATTACCAAATTTTAACCACGTTTATTCACATAGTTTTCTCTACTCCCTTTTCTTTTACATAACACATTCACATGTCTTGCTCTAATTACTCTTCTACAAACAACTCATACAGTTTTCTATATTATTGAAATATTTTATATGACAAACAGAAATCAACGTATTATACTCGCTTTTTCACCAGTGGTATCCGTGGTTGTTCAGAAGTGCTTTTGCATAGTGTTTATTCGCTGTTTTATTTATTTAGTTTAGTTTTTGTTCTTTATAGTATCCTAAGAGTTTTAGTTAATTCTTCGTTTAAGTGTATGAAGCAATATTATTTAAATGTCTTCAAAGAAACACAAGTTTATTGGACAAGTAATCGCGAAGTCTAAAAGTTGTGGGGATAAATCGTCAAACCACTGACGACACCGCGTATTTCAGCTTAGCAGTCAGTAATACCAGAATCAAAATCAAACTGCATTAAAGTGATTTCAAAGTAGTCATTATTGAAAGAGAAGCATTTAATTCGAACAAAGATCAAATTGATTTAATGGAACAACAAAAGCTGAACTACATGCGTTCAATGCAATAAAACCAAAAGCAAAAATAATGTTTCGAAGCTATTAAACACAGGGTTCAAGTTTTGGTGCGCTGTGGTAAACACTGTTTTAGACTCGTGATCCAAAGTTAGCTAATATTGCCTCAGAAATGTTGAGCAAATGCAGGATATATGAACCAAAGCTTTTACCTACAACAGAAACAATATCCTAGGGTAGCTCTGCTGTTGCATTTACGTACTTCAAGTACCCCCAGGCGCTACACAGCGCAGCCCGCAAAACAAAACAAAGAGTAACGAAGTGAAATTCGTTTTCATGCTGCATTCAGCTGTGGATGTTATGTTGCTTCAAATTAAAGCTATGCTTTTGTTTTGAAACATTGTGCATATTTGTAACAGCTGGTGGAAGGGAGCAGCTACAGAATGCCTCTGTCACACTCGGAGAGAGGAATGATTCAATACCTAAAGGAAATGAATTTATAATATGCATTATTTAGGACCATTATTGGCTAGCAAGGGGTGAAGCAAAAGTAGTGACCAATGACAGTTGCAATACGGGGCATAGCACTGTAATGAGGACAAGCAAAGGTAAAAAATCTTCTGTTGTTTAACGACGCTGTCAATTGCCAGGATCACATCAGCGTCGCCGGTGTGCCGGAATTTTCTCCCGCAGGAGTTCTTTTACATGCCAGTAAATCTACTGACATGGAGCTGTCGTTTTTAAGCACACTTAAAAACCATCGGCCTGGGCCGGATTTGAACCCGCGACCTTGGGAACAGTAGGCCAGCGTCTAACCGACTGAGCCACCCAGACCGACTCACAACAAGCAAAGGTGGTGGAAGATAAGATACAGCTGGCCTCCTAAGAAAGCGATGTTTACCAAGGTTGTAAACCGTGCTAAAATAACCAGAGTTAATTGGGTTAACTATTCTGTGTTATAAGAAAAGCTTTACCTTTGCCATTATAATCACAAAAATGTGTAAGGCTTTGCAGTACGTATAATGCATTATTATATTGAAAAACAAATTGTTTCATGCCTCTACAAATTCTCCCTATATTTATACTGGAATCAAAATTCGTAACGAAATAACTTTAAATACGTTACATTATATTATAATACTTTGCGATCTGTAACTGCTGCACTCGGCGGATGGGTGGCGTTGTAGTCGCCTGACGGTGGTTGCTTGGCAAACTCTGGTGTCGAAATGAAGAATCTCCAACACATTTAGGGACCATCACGCTTGCTTGTGCTGCTCGCCCGTAGAGCGCTCTTACATCGTCCCTTTCTCCCAAGGTTTGACATACAATAGCCTCAATAGCTGGACCAGTGTGGAATCCCCTCCGTCCATACTCTATCTCTAGCTCTTTGTAACTCAATGGGCATTTTATTATAAAATGCTGGCACAAATTTGTATACTTAAGGGTTTTTCATGGGAATTGCATAGAAAATTTACATATAATTCTATTTTTTGTTCGCTACATATTAAACCCAATAAATACTGGCCTAGAAATGATTTTGGTGTGATGTAATTAATAGAGATATACTCCGAAACATGTGGTATATCAATGGGGAAAATCATCTAGCGACAAGAATTGCCAATTGCCATCTTCTTCGCCATTGGAGTAAGCGATTCTCTTTCCAGCTTTACGTTACTTCGCCCTTTGAGCTTCTTACATCCTTTCTTCCAACCGCCCTATAGTTAAACACAATTTTTGGGAGTCTGGTGTCCTCCAATGTTTATCGCTGCAATTGCTTGTCTCAATATTTCATGCTGGGCTCTGTACGTAAGGTATGTTTCATATTGTGATCAGATTATATCAGGGAGTGATTAGGTATGTTGCCGATTAACAGGGGAATAAATAAATAAATCCTTTGTGCCAGGGGACAATTGAATGTGACTAGTTAGGTGCATATTTGATAACTTTTCAAAATCTAAATAGTAAAATGCTTCGTATTGACATAATTTCTTGATGTATTGATGTTAACACATTTACTAATAGGTTTACACAAATTTGATAAATAATTTGTGACAAAAATGACAAAATCAGTCCGACTACTTTTTTGTCACTTTATTAGCCTCCAAAACTTTTGCACAATTACTGACGACAGTTTATAGTCTTCCGCGATATCGTAACTCGCAACTGTTTTCTTCTCCTAACCTAGACTCAATCCTTTCATCTCATTAAGACTTCGCCACTTTGAGGGGACGTATCTTTCATCACAGTAACACACACAGCTGTCTCACACTCACTGACACACTGACCGATTCATGTCTGTAACCGTAACTTCTCTAACTCGTTGCCTCGTCTCTTTTCTGGAACTTGTGTGAACAGCCCGGCCCCCGGATGCCTCTCGAAGGTTCGAGCAAACCTTTGTTCCATCCGGGCTCATTGTTGTTAGCCACGTAGGTAAACACAGGCCGGCCTGGTATGCGGTGTGAAGTTACTTAGCCCGACCATCCTTTGTTGTGCGCCGCGTCCGGCGTTAGAATGTTTCAGTACTCCTTGATTCATGCGCGTGACAACTAATTATAGGAAACCTGTGCCCGCTGTAATCGTTAAATTCTTTCTGCTACTTTTTACATTCTCCCATTTCCGCGAATTCTTGCCTTGCACTTAAGGACTAAAATATTAAGTATTATGTGAATTAATTTGTTTATACTCTCAGACTCTTAGAATAAATGATCAAGGTAGATACTCATAACGATAACCTCTAACTCTTCTGCAACATCCAGAAGTGTTAATTCCGTTCACAAATTGCTTACAACGCTAGTATGTGTGTCAGTTGTTAATTAGATACTCTATTTTCCTGTTGAAATGTAGCCTTTCTAGCCTCACTGTAACCCCACAGCATTAAATATGCTTTTCCAAAGGCTTCAGGATATACAATTTGTTTGCCACGCTATTATTAAAAGTTACTCTTTCTCTGCAAATATAATTTTGACGTTAAACCTTGATGGTAATGTAGTTAAATGTACGTCGGATGAGGCGCGAGTTTATAAAGCTGCCAAGGCATTAAGAAGATGTAGTCTATTTAATAAAGAGTCTGTCTGGCACCTGCAGCAATAATTCTTCCGAGCTTGTTAACTGCTGCAATAGAAGCAGTGTTTTCGTCGTATTTTTCTCCTAATTAACTGGCAATTTATCAAGAAACAAAATGCTCTCACTCTGCTGAGATGCAAACACGAAAGATTAATTCTCTTAAGTAATATACATTACTTGCTTGGACCACTTTCTTCTGGGAACTAATCCTTTGCGAAGCAGCGAGAATCAGTTCAAGCCAACGCATCCTGCGTTTTTATTGTTACTTTCTCTGCTACGTATAGTAAGTAGGGGAAGTATTATATTCCACTCAAAAATTCGATGTCGAGATTTCACCGGAAATGTGTGTTTTGAGGCCCCCTGAATCCAAAAAAAGCATTTTTAGAAAAAGGTCCGTGTGTGTGTGTCTGTATGTCAGTCTGTCAGTCTGTGGACACCATAGCTCAAAAACGAAAAGTCGGTTAAAAACCAAAATTGGTATTTAAGTTTATTGTCATTCAAGGATGCGACACGAAGATTTTGAAGAAAATAGCTTCACCCTAAACTAGCCTTTACATGGAACATTTTTCGAAAATTTTGATTTTCGGCTCTAACGATTTTGTTTAAAATGTAATATATTTGAGATATTTTGATGACAAATGAAATGTATATCTTGAATTTTCTGGCTATAGCCCCTGTAGTCGTATTTACTTTGGGCGACTTTTGCATAACTGGCAAACCGTTAGAGATAGACAAAATCTTGCAGTACAAGAAATGTAGATCTTGCTAAAATACACAATTTATATCTGAATAAATTTTCTTGTAGGGTGAACCATTTCGGAGATATTCCTTCTAATGTGTGTGAGTTTCGGAAAACATAACTTTAGCGAAATGGAACAATGCTGTTCATTTTTTTATGTTAATCGTACAAAGAGAACGGAATATCAAAGGTCAAAAAGATTTGACGGTCGCACAAAGCCTACTGTATCCTAATATTCCCCTTGCACCTACAAGGAAATAAGCAATAAGATAATTTGTACAAATGTTTATCTTCACTAACACGAAGAAGATATAGGAATAAGAGTTTGTTAAAATGGTTTGTACATGAGTAGAGAAAGTCATGTGAGTGCAACACAACAGATTTTTTATTGATACTTTCTCTGTTACATATAGTATGTAGGGGAACTATTACATTCCACTTAAAAATTCGATGTCGAGATTTCACCGGAAATGTGTTATGATACCCCTGAATCCAAAAGGAAGCATTTTTAGAAAAAGGTCCCCGTATGTGTGTGTGTGTGTGTGTGTGTGTGTGTGTGTGTGCGCGCGCCTGTCTGCCTGTGAACAGCATAACCAAAAAGCGAAAAGTTGGTTAAAAACCACAGCTGGTATTTGAGTCTAATGTGCTTCAAGGACGCACACGAAGATTTTGAAGAAATTTTCTCCACCCTAAACTACCTTTACATAGAAAATTTTGATTTTCTCGAAATTGACTAACGATTTGTATTAAAACGCCATATGTTTGAGATATTTTATGTCAAACGGAATGTACATACATTTTGAATTTTCTGACCGTAGCTTATGTAGTCCTGTTTACTCTGGATGGTTTTTGTATAGCTGACAAACCGTAAGAGGTACACCAATTCTTAATAAACAAAAAATGTAAATCTCGATAAAACACATTTTTTGTCCCTATGGATTCTTTTGTGGAGCGAACCATTTCGGAGATATTCCTTGTTACTTATCTCAAAGGTTTAAAAGATATCGCTCAAAGCCTATATATCCCCATATTCCCCTTGCACCTGCAATACAATAACTCCTCGAAATGCTTATTTCGACTAACGTGGACAAATAAGAGTTTGTAAGAACGGTTAATACATGAGAAGAAAAAGTCATGTGAGTGAAACACATCGTATTCTTTTTTTCTTTCTTCACTAATTCTTTTTCGCTTTAACTACATTGCGACGGATCTATTAATAAAACGATGTATGTCTGTCTTTAGGGATATTGGGAGTGAAATTTGAAAGTTCCACATTTCTTGATAGGTTTTTCTGAAATTTTTACTGTGTTTGTATTTATATGAGAATAGGAGGTACACCAAATTTCATTAAAATTGGATAATTCTTTTATGATATATAAATTATTTTTAAGAACTTAATAGATACATTTTCAAAATGTAGCTCGCGTCTATTGACTTTTCGAAACTCATTTATATTGGCAGAACTGATACTCTAAGACATGGGTAACAATTGTATGAAGAGATATTTCAAATATGTTTGCTGATTATGCTGCACATATTTATTAATAACAAAGAAAATTTAATCGTAAAAATTATTGATTTTTTTTCATACAAAAAATGTTTTTGGAATTTATGTTAATGATAACATCAATATTGAATCATAGTTTTGTTTAGCTGCTATTTATGAATACTTTTGGAAATTTTCATTGAATTTGAAGCAAAACTCAGGCGCGAGCTTCTTTTGGAATATGCAGAAATGTAGTTTTGAGAAAAACAGGCTTTTATACAAGAAACATGCTGTGTAGGTTAAGGGAAGAGCACTATTTGAAAGGGCCGTAATGACCACGTGGAGTGGGGGATATGAAAAATGTTAGCTCATCCAAATGCGCCGGTGTTCCAGGAACATTTTAAGCTTAAAAAAAAATCGACTTTTTGACAATTTTGATCAAAATTTCACTCCCAGTGTCCCTTAAGAGGTCTGTAAATGCGCAAGTGATTATTCGTCACAGTTTGAGAACTGCTAACCTAAGGGCTAGAATAAACTTAATATCTAAAAGGTGAACCAAAGTTAAGTTTTGGTTGTTCAATTAATTCTCCGAGTGATGTGGTGAGTGCTGGTACTGCGAGGTATTAGAGAGGTCCTGTGTTCAACTCTTGGAAGAAGGAAGCAGAGGTCACTTCGCACGTGTATCAATACGCATGCGCCGCGAGAAGAGAGCAATAACTGTGAGCACTTGGTGTAGCAATAGCGAAGCCTGGACAAAGGTATAATAATATCGAACGCTGGCGGGGATTGGGGACACAGCTGAACAATTGTAGACGACACTTTCTCAAAGTGCTTCCGTAGCCATTTCTGCTCTCCCATTAAGCTAATGCATTTTAATTCTTGACGTCAATGATATTCCAGAAATTAAAGGAAAAGAATGTAAATTTAATGAAGCTGACGTTGAATGAAAATGCTCACTGCTGGGAGAGAAAATGTATTCCTCAGATTACATGAATTCCGGTTCTAATGACGTCAAAGGGCGCCAGTCTTCCATCCTTTTTTTCTCTCAACGTGCTCTTTTCTCGAGGATTCTTCAAGTTAAATGCCTACCGTGAGTAGAAGAGGGTTTGACAGTAAAACGCTACAACAAAGAGAGCTTCTTCAAGATGGTTACTTTGTTCCCTGTAATTAAATTCATGACCCAAGGCGCACTTTCTTTTCGCTCGGTTATGGGTAACCAAACGTCCTTAGGCTTTTTACATTCAGGTCCGTAGAATCACCTTTCATTTCTCTGTCGGTGTTTGCTTTACGATCTTTGCACTTCCGAGGTACTTCTGAGGGCAAAAATCACTTAAGTCTTTCATTTATTTCAAAGAGAAAAACTTTTCATGCATGTATACTTTAGGAGAACTTTATTTTTAACTATGCTTGCCTTAATACCTGGATACAAAGTAGAAAAATTTCGTTAACGTTCTTTAAAATATTTAAACAACTGGATATCGAATTTTTGGTGCAACGTTTTCCTACATTAGATGAAATGTAGAGAAAGTAGAATAAACACATCAATAACGTTACTGGATTAAATTTTCCTGATCTTCAAATTATACCGGTGGGTTTTGCTCATCATGGAGGTTATTTTGAAAGAATCCGGGGCGGCCTGGAGCGGTTGTGTGTGCGTGCCCGTGGCGGCGCGATAACAACAAAAGGGGCCGAGAAGCTTCTCGTTGAGTCTCGCGGAGTCATTGCACACTTGCGCCTTGAAAGATCTCGAAAGTTCACGTGACATCGGCTCCAATATAAATAGGACCATAGCGCGAGCGAGAGAGGGTATCGTTTAATTTTTGAGTTTGAGTTTAGTTTTTGTTTAGTTGTGTAAGTCGTCGTGTAAAATTAGTTTTTGTTTACGAGACTGAGTCGTCCAGCCTGTCAGCGAGTACGTATGTGTCGTCGAGTGATTATATAGTAATAGTCAAGATATAAGGGGCAAAGAAACTGGAGAAAGACATTGAAAGACTCAGAAAGATTATCGGAAGAGTAATTCTGATAACCGAAGGATATAAACTATGTTAACGAGAAGAAAATTGTGCATTTGTAGTAAAATTTAGGACAGTAAAGTGATAGAAATGTAACCGGACTGGATTTTTCTGTTTTGTTATAAGACGATTTCTACAAATGTATATCCCGATTGACAAGAACAGTAGTTCATGTAAGAATGGGGATAGTAAGTATAGGCGAAATACTTCATGTGCAATTCAACGCTGGTTCCTAGCATTCCTGATATAGTGGAGACGATGTCGCCCGGAACTTTCGCGAACACTTTCCAACACGCCGGCAGTGACTCAGCTGGATTTTTCTCGAAGGCTCCAGGGAAAACCCCTTTTGTGTAGCCGTTTCGATTGTTATTAGTCACGTACACACAGACACTCAAGGAAGCCTGACCTTGAACACCTTTGCCCACTTGCAGTCCGGCATGTGGTGTGAAGTTGCTTAGCCTCCACAGTCCTTTGTTTTGCGCCGCGGCCGCCGTCACAATAATAAGGGCGTCCTCTCTTTATTGAGTGTATCCTCAAATACCGCCAGTATCTTCAGATACAACCAAAGTTACCATGTATTCTGTGTTTCATCTCAAACAGGATATTTTCAGGGATTTGAGAGTACATCTCCGTGAACGATTACTGTTATTACATAACCGCCTGTCGAGGTGCGACGTTTTAATATACAATTTCTGTAACAGGCAGCTCAACTGTCAACAATAGAGAAGGGCAGGCGCCCTTGGTGGGCAATCCATCAATTTTGTGCAGTGTGTCGGCGTTCACAGAGCAGATATACATATTTCATGACCTGCAGAGGAAGTGGGAAAAGCTGTCACTATGGTTACCTCTCAGGACGTGTAGCGAGTTTCCATCTCAGTTCACAGATGGCACAATACGGCTGCTGTAATGCAACACATGAAGGAAACCCAATTACAGGGTAGGAAATAACATCGGTTTCTTGGTTCAAGACAAGGGACTTCCTTTTCCAGAGATGGAGTATTTTTACTTTCTCTACTGGTAAGTAGGGGAAGTATTCTATTCCACCCAAAAATTCGATGTCGAGATTTCACCGGAAATACTTGTTTTGAGGCCCCCTGAATCCAAAAAAAGCATTTTTAGAAAAAGGTCCGTGAGTGTGTCTGTGTGTCTGTGTGTCAGTCTGTGGACAGCATAACTCAAAAACCAAAAGTCGGTTAAAAACCAAAGTTGGTATTTAAGTTTAATGTCTTTCAAGGATGTGACACGAATATTTTGAAGAAAATAGCCCCAACCTAAACTACCCTTTACATGGAACATTTTTCGAAAATTTTGATTTTCTTGAAAATTGCTCTAACGATTTTTATTAAAATGTCATATGCTTGAGATACTTTGATGAAAAATGAAATGTATATCTTGAATTTTCCGGCTATAGCCCCTATAGTCGAATTTACTCTGGACGACTTTTGCATAACTGGTAAACCGTTAGAGATAGAGCAAATTGCACTGCACAAAAATGTAGATCTTGCTAAAATACACAATTTGTGTCTCAATAAATTTTCTTGTAGGATGAACCATTTCGGAGATATACCTTGTTATGTGTGTGAGTTTCGGAAAACTTGGAACTTTCGTGAAATGGATCATCGTTGTTCATTTTTTTATATATTAAGTGTGCAAAGAGAACGGAATCTCAAAGCTTTAAAAGATTTGACTATCGCACAAAACCTACTGTATTCTAATATTCCCCTTGCAGCTACAAGGAAATAAGCAATAAGATAATTTGTACAAATGTTTATCTTAACTAACACGAAGAAGATATAGGAATAAGAATTTGTAAGAATGGTTAGTACAAGAGTAGAGAAAGTCATGTGAGTGCAGCACATCAGGTTTTTGTTCTCATAGTTCCACCGGTCAAAATAACTGAAAAAAATGTGGTTTGCGGGTCCTGGGGCCCAAAGAAGAAATTTTAATAATGAAAGGATGTAGAAATTTATTTAAGTGTATTTTATCTTGTGGAGAAAGCTACTTTTTTAAGCCGAAGCTTACGTAAGTTAAATTACTATTTGTTTAAATACTGAGCAGGTTGGCTCAGGTGATAACGTCTGTGGCGCGCATTCAGGAAGTGCTGGCCCGAATTTGCTCACCTATGGGTTTTTTCGGAGGTTTTCCCCTGGTCGCCAGGCGAATACTGGAAAGGATTTCCATATCCTCCGAATTTCCTTTCCTTTCAATTCGTTGAATTAGAAATTTCATTTCACCCTTTATCCCGTTAGGTTTCTTTCAGGGTTGGAAGCGTCGGCGAGCGTCGCAGCAGCAGCACGGCAGGGGAAAAGGATACGGTCTGGAAAAGTCGTTCCCCGGATTGGAAGTCGGCCTGGTTGACTCAGTTGGTTAGATGCTAGCCTACTGATCCTAACTCGTGGATTCAAATCCGGCTTAGACCAATACTTTTAAAGTGTGCTTAAAACGACAGGTCCATATCAGTAGAATGTAGAACTCCTGAGGGGCGAAATTCCGGCACACCGCTGGCAATTGACAGCGTCGTTAAACAAGATTTGAAAGTGTTTTCGTAAGTCAAACGCAACGAACCCGTCACTGCAATACAATGCACGTTCCAGTGTTGTAGAATGGCAAAGTCCGCATATAGTGGAACGAGGTAAATCCAACCTCCCCTCTTTCACAAACGCTGGATATCGCTGGACTACACGTTACACTTAGACCATGGAAGACAACGCATTTTCCATGTAAACGATAGTTTGGAATATGTTGAAGTTCGGTATTTTCTGAAGTATATGTTCACTTGCACGCACAGACAGGACCTGTTTTTAGAATGCTTTTTCTTTTTATTCTGACCGCCCCCGTGGCGCAGTGGTAGCGCGCCTGCTTCTGATGGTGAAATTTTGGTAGACCTTGCTAGAAGTGGCTTGTTGGTAGAAACTGGAATGGGTCACAAGAAGAAGAAGAAGAGATTGTGTGCTAAATAATGGATGAGTATATGAAAAAATATTGAGACAACTTGCTTCTGTATAAGTCCACTCACGACAAGGACTGCTTTTAACCGATATCTTTTATGGCCCAGATAAAGAGAAAATATTTACCATAACAGTCTTCTACGATCCTCCCTGCCAGTTGTGATTTTATTGCACATTTTAGAAACGCATTGGGTAGCAATGAATTATGTATTTCCAAATAAAAGCAAACTTTGAACTCGGGCCAACACTTTCAGGATTTGATATTGGGTTAGTAAACGAAAATGAAAGACAAGTGTTGTTAAGGCACTAAAAAGCAGTGTCGAGGTCTCTATGATTACGTCAATATTGAACTGCACAATACATCCCTTAATTCTTTATTTCCTCTTCACGTTCTTTTATAGAACTTAGAGCTTCTCCGAGGCGTTTCATGTTCAATTCCCAGCTAGGGAGGGCATTTTTAAAGCCACAATTATTTCCTGTCCTCCCTAGAGTCTGCAAACATGAATGATAATGTCAATATACGAGTATATGTGACCTATAAATGTATAAAACCTAGAACTCCAGTGATTAGTCTATAGCTTAATACCATTGCTGATTGGGGAATGGGTTCCGAAGATAAAGCACCGCCTATTTGACCATTACTGCAATCTGGTGCAGTTTGGTAGAAAGTCTTGTGTGGAAACCGTAACCGAAGTTTTTCTGTATCTTTCTTTCCTTCGTTCCTTCCTCCTTCCGTCCTCCCTCCCTCCCTCACTCACTCACTCCCTCCCTTCCGTCTTTCCTTCCTCCCTCCCTCCCTCCCTCCCTCCCTCATTCCTTCCTCCCTCCTTACCTCCCTTCCTTCCTTCCTTCCCTCCGTCCCTTCCTTCCTTCGTTGCTTCCTTCCTACCTCCCTCCCTTCCTTTTTCCTTCCCCCCTCCTTTCCTCCCTTCCTTCCCTCCCTCCCTCCTTCCTTCCATCCTCCTTCCGTCCTCACTCACTCACTCAATCCCTCCCTTCCGTCTTTCCTTCCTCCCTCCTTCCCTCCCTTCCTTCCTTCGTTCCTTCCTTCCTTGCTTCCTTCTCTCTCTCTCTTCTTTTGCTCTTCTTTCCTTCTCTTTGCCTTCTCTCTCTTTTGCTGCTCTTTCTCTCTCTTTCTCTCTTTCTTTCTCTCTCTCTCTTTCTTTTCTTCCTTGCTTCTTTCAATTCTTCCTTTGTTTTTTCCATGTTATGTATTTATCTCTTTTTTAATCCTGCCCCAAATTGACTGTCTTTATTCTTGAGAAATAAGTAAGGTAACGATTGTCTCAGTTGGCATGTTGATTTAACATGCCCATTAGAGTGAACGTATATGTAATAGCAGAGGGAAAATGCTTTCCTGTGGATATCGGAAGGTATTTAAACGCAGGAAACAAAGGTAGCTATTAAAAAGGGGTTCCCACGCTGTCACGCAATTAATAAAAAGTTCATTAGGGCCAAGAAGCGAACGAGGTGATGCAGCCTGGGAAGGTGCTACTGATATATAGCCTCACAGCGATGCCTGCCTCCCTCTGACAGTCTTGACAGTTTATTCATACTGACATGAAAAATGACGGGGGGGGGGGGCACCTTTTTCTGCGCAATCGATATCTGGCAGCTCCTGATTCACCAACAAGCTACTATTTTGCAATTTGAATATTATCTCTTGGCTAGTAAAAGCGCGTCTTATAGACGCCTTCTTTGATGGGCATGCTAGAGAAAAACATACATTTGATTCTTCTTTGAAACCTTAGCTACACAGAGAAAAACTTACAGTAAAGGCATACGTTATTATGATTAATTGGCACCAAAAGACTGTTTGTGCAATCATTATTGCTTTTATATTATTTGGCCAATGACATAGGCTCTAATGCAATATAAACCTGCTGTAATTGCTTTCTCTATTACATTTAGTAAAGTAGAGGAAGTATTGTATTCCACCCAAAAATTCGATGTCGAGATTTCACGGGAAATATATGTTTTGAGCCTCCCTCAGCCAAAAAAAAAATCATGCTTAGAAAAAGGTCCGTTTTTTCGTGTCTGTGTGCCAGTCTGTGAACAGCATAACTCAAAAACCAAAAGTACGTTAAAAACCAAAAGTGATATCTAAGTTTAATGTCTTTCAAGGAATATTCACGAAGATTTAGAAGATAATTGCTTCACCTTAAACTACCGCTTACATGGAAAATTTGTGAAATGGAACATCGCGCAGATGTTGTGTCGCTTCCTGGTGTCATGGCATGCAAGTTCTTAGTTTTTTCGAGAATTTTTCACGCAGCGATCGTTTTCATGGTCTTGCTGTTGACACTGTCTTCCGGGGCGCTAAGATGTTCCACAACGTTCTCCGGGGTGTTAACGCCTAGGTCGAAATCTTTCTCGGCTTCCTTCACACCAATTAATTGCCCGTCGATCATTGCCAATAGTCCTAACCTTCTATTGCACATTTCTGTTATCACCTGCTGGATCCCGGAATTCGTTTGTTTTCTAGCGAGTACTTGTTTCATCATTTCTTCCATTGTGGGCGTTGGTTCCACTCCTGACACCACTGTAACTTTGTTCAGTATTCACTATTTATGTTCTTGAACTTTTACAATTACCTCACTCAACATAAATTAGCACATCGATACTTTACATCAGTTTTCAGTTCTCTATCTGTTACTTTTTTCAGATTCTTGGCAACTTTCATTCAAGGAGCATGTAATCTATGGCAAGCTTAGTCCATAGAGATCCTAACCAATGTCACAATATTAGGCTAAACGCAATTTTATTAAAAGTTTAATCCAAAATGCACAGCTTTAAAGGGAAGTCCTCAAGGAAGCATGTGTGACTTCTTTGGCTAAAGTTTCGATTGTGAACATTAAATGTGTGTGTAACTTCGATGGCTAAAGAACGCATTTTTACTTTCTCTACTGGTAAGTAAGGGAAGTATTGTATTCCATCCAAAAATTCGATGTCGAGATTTCACCGGAAATATATGTTTTGAGGCCCCCTGAATCGAAAAAAAGCATTTTTAAAAAAGGTCCGTGTGTGTCTGTGTGTCAGTCTGTCAGTCTGTGGACAGCATAGCTAAAAAACGAAAATTAGGTTAAAAACCAAAGTTGGTATTTAAGTTTAATGTCCTTCAAGGATGTGACACAAAGATTTTGAAGAAAATAGCCCCACCCTAAACTACCCTTTACATGGAACATTTTTCGAAAATTTTGATTTTCTTGAAAATGGCTCTAACGATTTTGATTAAAATGTCATATGTTTGAGATATTTTGATGACAAATGAAATGTATATCTTGAATTTTCTGGCTATAGCCCCTGTAGTCGTATTTACTGTGGACGACTTTTGCATAACTGGTAAACCGTTAGAGATAAACCAAATCATACTATACAAAAAATGTAGATCTTGGTAAAATACACAATTTATGCCTCAATAAATTTTGTTGTAGGGTGAACCATTTCGGAGATATTCCTTGTTATGTGTGTGAGTTTCGGAAAACTTAGAACTTTCGTGAAATGGATCATCGTTGTTCATTTTTTTATATGTTAAGTGTGCAAAGACAACAGAATCTCAAAGGTTTAAAACATGTGACTATCGCACAAAGCCTACTGTATTCTAACATTCCCCTTGCACCTACAAGGAAATAAGCAATAAGTTGTACAAATGTTTAAGTCAACTAACACGAAGAAGATATAGGAATAAGAGTTTGTAAGAATGGTTAGTACAAGAGTAGAGAAAGTAATGTGAGTGCAACACATCAGATTTTTTATTAGGTACTGCAATTTGATATTGACGAGGTTTAAGTTATTCTTGATGTAGGAACTCTCTAGTTATTAAAATCGACCGTGAATCAAGACGTCTGTTTCTTTAAATTCAGAATTTATAGACACAGGAGGTTTGTGAATGTTCAGTTTCCACGTGCGAAAGTGCTTGTAAACATTAACTTTGGCACAGAAAGCTGGTGTTTATTCAGGTGACGAAGGGAAGCCCATTCACGACCTCAAGTTGTTTATGCAGGTAAATTAACAACTCTGCAGCGTATTTGCCTTTCATCTTGTGATGAATGGAACGTGGAAATGGTTTTTATGACGGTGCTTGTTTTCAGCTGAGTTCATCAAAATAGAAATATCTCTCCGGGATGTATACTTCTAGTGGTGCTATTTTAAAACGGACGAGCTTCTTTTCAACTTTTCATATGTGCAATATGTTTTTTGTTGGGTTTGTTTTAAAAACTTCTTTGGCAGAAAGAGTTGCAGTAAATTGAAAATGTATACACCACTTCTCTCAAGCACTACTCATAGCACTGTTACACTATTGCAAATTGAGACTTGAATTTAATCAGTTTTTGTAGAAGAAAATCTTGAAGATAAATATTAGGTGTAGGTAAACACTTAATTACCTAAGTGGTACCATAGCTAAATTTAGAATTCTATTCATAGAATTTTGATGAGGATAAATAATTAATAACAATAATTAATAATAATAATAATAATAATAATAATAATAATAATAATAATAATAATAATAATAATAATAATAATAATAATAATAATAATAATAATAATAATAATAATAATAATAATAATAATAGTAATAATAATAATAGTAATAATATCTTTATATACCTCCTAAATTACTTCTATTCCTATTTTTACTTTACATACTGGTAAGTAGGGGAAGTATTGTATTCCACCCAAAAATTCGATGTCGAGATTTCACCGGAAATACATGTTTTGAGACCCCCTGAATCCAAAAAAGCGTTTTTACTTTTTAGGAAAAGGTCCGTGTATGTGTGTGTGTCAGTCTGTGTGTTTGTCAGTCTGTGTGTCAGCCTGTGGACAGCATAACTCAAAAACGAAAAGTCGGTTAAAAACCAAAGTTGGTATTTAAGTTTAATGTCTTTCAAGGATGCAACACGAAGATTTTGAAGAAAATAGCCCCACCCTAAGCTACCCTTTACATGGAACATTTTTCGAAAATTTTGATTTTCTTGAAAATGGCTCTAACGATTTTGATTAAAATGTCATATGTTTGAGATATTTTGATGACAAATGAAATGTATATCTTGAATTTTCTGGCTATGGTCCCTGTAGTCGTATTTACTGTGGACGACTTTTGCATAGCTGGTAAACCGTTAGAGATAGACCAAATCATACTATACAAAAAATGTAGATGTTGCTAAAATACACAATTTATGTCTCAATACATTTTCTTGTAGAGTGAACCATTTCGGAGATATTCCTTGTTATGTGTGTGAGTTTCGGAAAACTTACAACTTTCGTGAAATGGATCATCGCTGTTCATTTTTTTATATGTCAAGTGTGCAAAGGCAACATAATCTCAAACATTTGACTATCGCACAAAGCCTACTGTATTCTAACATTCCCTTTGCACCAACAAGGAAATAAGCAATAAGATAAATTGTACAAATGTTTGTCTCAAGTAACAAGAAAGAAGATATAGGAATAAGAGTTTGTAAGAATGGTTAGTACAAGAGTAGAGAAAGTCATGTGAGTGCAACACATCAGATTTTTACATTTAGCGATGGCCTCACTCAACACAAATTAGAACAGAAACCTCTTCCTTACATGAAGTTTCACAGTCAACTTTTGTTTACTCTAAAATTTACTTTTTGTCAGCTTTTTGACAACGATGACATTATACCCAGGAGCATTCTACTTTGAATGCTTTCTCCAAAGAGATCTGAAGCAGTGTTACATGGCCTCCACATCAGCACGGCTTGCCCACAAGTAGCACCACCATCATCTTCCTTTGGAGCAGTCCTGAATTCGGTAGAATGCATCGCTGATCCTCTCATCCTGTGAGGACGTCGATCGCTGCCTCATGATTCTTAAGGGCGTCCATACCCACGGCCACGTCCTCAGTCACCCTCTCGACATGCTCCAATGTTAACCGCAACAAGGCCTCCTTCTGCAAGGCAAGGTGTCACTCTTGTAGGGCCAATTCCGATGACAAGCCCTCCATCGTGTCAGGTCAAACCACGGTCACGGGTGCACCCGTGTTCACCAATATCTGGTACCGCCTTCCGCGTACACATCCGTCCCCAAAGATGATGTCGTCCATTATTGTGCAGAAAATGCAGAACTTCACTCTAGGTGTCAACGATGCCCCTTTTCACGCCGGTACTTATCCGTTTACGATTAGTTTGTCACTGCCAACAAACACCTTTGAGAGATCGTCGATATCTGGAGGCCAGCTTCAGATGCACAGCTTCCTGTTCTGTGTTGTGCGTGGCGGTGACGAATTGTCTACGGAAGACTTCTAGGGTTTACGGGCCGTGGTACTTGGATGGCTCAACGCGCGCGGATGTCGCATCCTAGTGCCTGGACCTCCAAGTTCTTAGTTTCGCCGAAGATTTGTTCCAACCTAGAGTTCGGTTGCATGATGTTGCCGTAGGCACTATCATCCGGAGCGCTGTTCCACAACGTCTTCCGTGACATTAACGCGTTGGTCTATTTTTTTGATATTTCTTCCTTCACGCCAATAAGTTACCATCAAACATTGCCAACAGTTCTAACTTTATATCGGAAATTTCTGTTATCATCTGCTACATTACGGTTTCCATTTTTCTCTCCATTTGCTGCATACCGAAATTAACTTCAGTTATATCTTCCTTCATTTCTGTTTTCATCTCTGGATGCTAGCGAGCAGTTGTTCCATCATTTCTCCCATTTCGCCGTGTTTTCGTCACACTTATGACTCCGGTCCCACTACACGTTGACGAAACAGCCTTCCAGTGTCCACGAGGAGCGCTCCTTCCTTTGAGCAAGCATCCAGTCCATCTGTCCTGCACTGCCTTACGCCGCAAAACCTATAAGCGCACATGAAAAATGAGAAGGAAATGGAATGAAGGTCATATTATGTAAAGAAAGTTAAAGTAGATTAGAAACCACTCCTGCCGACAAGACAGTACGAAAAAGTCAAGGTAAGAGCGGGCAGTCGATGGGAATTGAACCCGGGTTCTTCCAAATGCAAGTCACACAGTTACAGCAGAGGTGTCTCACTCGATACCAAGAGAGTTTAATGCTGGATGGAATCAACAGGTGTTCACCCTGACAACTATAGCAATTGAGCTATGAAGGGTTCTCCTAATTAGTATAAATCATTGCTGGCTCTGCCTAGAATAACTAGCAGAGGCGACATCAGCTGACCCTGCTTTAAACCCACTAATTAGCTCAGATTTTCAGTTTTTACTTTCCCTACTACCTATAGTAACGTGTGTGTGTGTGCGCGTGTGAATATGCGCTTAATAACTCAAATACGAAAAGTTGTTCAAAAGCCAAAGTTGGTACTTATGTTTAATGTCTTTTACGATGCGACACGGACATTTTAAAGAAAAAGGTTCCACCCTAAACTACCCTTGACATGGAACATTTTTGAAAAATTTTGATTTTCGCAGAAATGACTCGACGATTTTGATTAAAATGCCACATATTTAAGATATTTCTGTGGTAAATGAAATTTATATTTTAAATTGCCTCGTTATAGCCTACGTAGTCCTGTTACTCTTGATGACCTTTACGTAACTGTTAAACCGTAAGAGATAGAGCAAATCTTACTATACAGATATCCTAGGTATCATTAAAACACAATTTATATCCAAATTCAGTTTTTTTTTGTAGTGAACCATTTTGGAAACATTACTTGCTCTTCGTGAAAGTTTTGTAATATTTAAACTTTCTGAAATGGGAGGTCGTTATTCACTTTAAAGTTTTGGCCGTGCAAAGAGTATGGATTTTCAAGGCCTCCATATAGTGACTAGCTTTAAAATATTTGACTATCGCTCAAAGTCTACTTATTTCGTCGTTCCCCTTGAACTTACAAGGAACTTAGCAATAAGATAATTTATGCAAATGTTTATCTGGACTGACACGAAGAAGATAGATGAATAAGAGTTTGTAAAAATAGTACTAGAGTAATGTTTTGCGAGTGCAACACATCATATTTTTCTCTTTGCACGCAAAACACAAGTTTGCTATATTTGCAGGGTACTCAAAATGACTAATTTGAGAATTGCTCTGTAGTATAAGGTTGTCTCATAAGTTCGTTCGTTTTGCTCGCAGGTTCCATCTATAGCGCCTGAAACCCTGGACACTAGAGTTACATAGTTGCCTATGAGTTAGTTTTGCAACTAGTCTGTCGTAGCTGTGCTGCGGGTGAGGTGTGTTCCCAGGCGTTCTTGGTGATTGAAACGTAACGAGAAATGAACGAAGTGATGAGACATCCTTGTAGATGTTAATGTAATATACTGAGGAGGGGAAAGGTAGCTTACCGTATACTTTCTGTCCGTGAGCGGTGACTCCAGTCCTTACTACTATAGGCGTACTTTCTGTTACCACCCAGATCACGTGCTTCTCTCCAGCGATCCCAGTGGTTCTTCACTGTGTTCTGCACCTCCGTGTTGAGGAAGCAATAGAACAGCGCTATCGTAAATCCCTAAGGAACATAACTTTAATTTAGTATCAGTGTATATTTTAAGGGCACATTGTAGTTTCTAAGGCAGACATGGACAAAATCGGCTCGGCCAGTTTACTTAAACATGTCTTGTCTCACTCCACCGGCCATCCCTCCCCTTGATTGCTGTTCAAGTTCTGACACGCCTCTCAGTCAGTGGCGAGTATGACTTCGTCGGGATGCCTGTTTCATGAAGAGTGGTAGAGAGAATTTGTTGTAAGTTACAAAAACAGGAAAGTATGCTGTTGAATATGCAAATATAAAGCGTTACAATATCAAACGCACATTTTGCTCAGAAGCGTAAGTCAACCGTTGGTGGTTTTAGGGATATTTACAATTTCAAAAGATACTTTCTTAATACTCGTATATGTAATGTAAACATATAAAAGGGACGATATGACTCCACCTATTAGGGGTTTAGTTTATTACTTATTGATTGATTGATTGATATACTTACTCACTCACTTAGTTACTTATTTAGTTATCTGACTGACTGACTGACTGACTGACTTGACTGACTGACTGACTGACTGACTGACTGACTGACTGACTGACTGACTGACTGACTGACTCACTCACTCACTCACTTATTTACTTATTTATTTATTTTGTGTTTGAAGATTTCAACATAATATTGCGCTTAAAACCAAAGAATTGATTATGTTGACTAAATAGTATTAAAATATGCTTAAGGCACTGACAGTCGGTAGTGTCGGCAGCTTGTTTTCGACACAACGATCTCCGTGGGAAATGGTCAGAGACGAAAATGTAAGATACAAAATGGGCTCCAAATACGGAGATCTATCCCTGGTTTAAATTAACGTAACGAATTCCCTTCCATCCTGTATATGTGATCTGACATATATAAATTTGCACAAAAATTTTCTTGAAAGTGATATAAAATTCAAGTTGCAATATTTCATACCTTACAACGACATGGTTTAGCAGTGATCCTGAACGTACCTGAGTTGAGATGAGCACCGCTCGGATATAGTTGTAGATGTTTCCAGAGATTCCCTCTGTGGGGCCCACGATCACCAGAATGTAGGTAATTCCGAGGAGAGGTATGAGCACCAGAAGGGCCTTTGTAGCCTTTCGGTATTGTTGAGTCTCTGCATTGTTTGTCGACCGCAGTTTCGTGATCAACACCTGAGCAGAGAGACAGAGAGAGAGGAAATTCTACGACTACAATGTAACCCACTAGCATTGTAATCTAATCCCTCTACCCCCAAACCACAAAGGCGCTTTGTAAGGTAAGCGAGATTTGTGGCTCTTCTTACATTAAATGGACGCGGGCGGCATCTAATATCTTCAAACGAGCAATTCTTGTAATATATAAATATATTTCACGCATCTCGGAAAGGGCTCTAACGATTTCGATCAAGTTTTCTATTCAGATAAGGTTTTTCTGTTAAAGTCTATCCTTATAGGCATCTTTCCTGAAAATAAACGCGATTTTACACACAAAAAATGTAGAAATTATTTGTAGAAGTGAGAATAAAACAATTTTCTGCATGTTTGAAATAAAAATACTACGTATTACATTCACACTGTTTTCTCTACAACTTATAGGTAACACATTCACATCTCATTCTCTCCTCACACATATATAAACAATTTTCGTGAAAAAAATGCTATCTTATACAAAAACATTTTAATTCACTCTTTTACAAATAAGTTCTTTGTGTTTGAAATAGAAACGCTAGTACTACATTCACACTGTTTTCTCTACTCATTTTTACGTAACCGTTAATCCCGAAAACCGCTTGACCGATCACCGCGAAATTTAGCATGTATATATAGTTTTTCATGGAGAAGGTTTTTATGCTATACATTTTAGTATACAAATATTACCTTCACATGATTTTCTCTATTCGGTTTTCTTTTCCGTTATACACATATCCTTCTCTACTCCCCCTTCAACATTCAATTTATACAGTTTTTTATTGTTGAAATATAAATGCAACGTAATTTTATATTAAAAAACGCTGAGCGAAGCTCGTTCGCCCATGGCCGGTGTCCTGACTAATTCGAACTCTGATCAGCGCAATGGATCATCTTACCCTGAAGATGCCAAGCGCAGTAGTTGGTGAAACGTAGGTATCCTCAGTGCCTTCTAGACCACGGACTATAAGCCCGGAATAGGTAAACATAGCTAATAGTTCAAAATCTTTCTTTGGTGCATGATGCTCCAAAAAACAAATTATTTTGACTGTATAAAATTCTGAAGCTTCAGTAGTTTCTATATATAAAATACTAGTTTATGTCCTCTAATAGGCTTCGTTATTAGTGACAAAGATTATTATCCTTTTTTGACATCATAAATCTTAATATTTATGTTATATCATTAATAGTGGATAAATAATTTATCTACATTTTAGGAATTGAAGATAGAGAAGTAAAACATTCCAGTTCCTCCCCCCCCCCAAAAAAAAAAAAAAAAAAAAAACAAAAAAAAACGAGATTTCGCGGAAACAGAAGTTACAAGTTCTCCTCGTTCCAGAAGAGCATTTCCGAACATTTGAAGTTTGTGGAAAGATAAACTCATATGTTACATTATTTGGTAAATAATTTTTGAAAACTTGTTAATTGTATTCATAAGGCTGGTTCACAACCACCGGCAACGGTAATGATAACCAGAACGAGAAAGTTGAAATATATGTATTTAAATGAAAGAATTCACCATGGACGGGAACCTTTACCGGGCCCAGGGAACGGGAAAGAAAACTTGACTAAGCTTTAACTTTAGGAAATACACTAGGATAAATTTACTGGATCTGAACTACAAACTACTTTAAATATAGGTATGCTATTTCAGAAAGTAAATAAAAAGTGCAACCATATTACCGCGGATATGTTCTACTCATAGGCGCAGTATAGTGAAGGAATTATTTACTCGTATTTTGCTTCACCTTTGAAGCAGGATTAGACAATCATGATTTTCATGCCGAATTACATAGTATTTTCTCGGTAACATGTTGATAATACTGTTTGAAGCAACAATGCTTCACGCCGTCTAATAATGCCTCAAAGTCGCTTTGATTCAGTCCTTTGCCGCCGATAAAGCTATGAGATTTCCCTCCCTGGGTTTGCGTGGTTTCTGTTTTGAAAGGATGACACCAATTCTGAGACAGCGTCTTTTAATAAATGTTTTCACCATTTCCCTTGAGATATTGTCGACCAATGTGCGTCTGTTATCAAATAATTCACCAGCCAAACGAAACTGTGCTCACAATTATACATCTAAAATATACTTTACTATGGTAACTTTGTGTGTCCGTTAGTTTCCATGCACTTAGACGCTCCGAAAGAAAACAGGTCACAATAGTCACAAAATGACTAATAACTCATGATACAGCATTCAACTTCATTACTGTGAAAATTGTAAGTCTATATTAATATTGTTTCCAACATATCTAATATAAATACAAGGTTTTGGACCTCCCTGTATTAACTCCCATATTCCGGGCTGTATATCTTGTGTGATAAGGTTATGAAGAATGAATTATGGGCAGCATTCACGAATGTGGACGTAAGCGATTGCCTGCAGCCAGTCCCTTGAAGCCGAGGAAACTTCCGATTAGACCTCAACACAGTCGATGTGGCCTGGCCTTATCAGATGTCGCCTAATGAACGGGGATAATATTTACTATACTCCCCAACCACCTAGAGGTCTGTTTACTAGGACTCGCATATGTGGTTTGATACCACGGCTATCGATTCCATCTCTCTGTGAAAATGATTATATGCCGTGGGAAATGTCAAATGATGTTTCCAACACAAGAACTGATTTATCTGTCTATGCAGATAATATCTCTGTTGAATGAGGATTAATTATGGGTAGCAGAACACTGTTATAATTGTCAGATGAGCCTTTCAAAGAGAAAATGCATTTACACAGTTTAAATTTTCCTATCTCTGAAACAGTCCATGTATATCTTTATTTGTTTCATTTTTATTACTCGTCTTATTTCTTACCTTCTTTTGAGTTGTCATTTTTAAACCTACAATTCATAGTCCAATATACTGTGAAAGACATTCTCCAGTCCTATATTGTCGTTGGCACAATTTACAATTCGTCGTGACCTTTCAACTCAACTATTTTATCCTCCCGTAACCTTGACAACCACTTCGATATCTTTCTACCCTTTTAGTCTCAGAGACAGCACGCTTTTACTATAAACTCACTAAAAACTGCTTCACAAAAAACAGCTCCGACACAACGATTAAATGTCTAAAATTGTCTCTGACCATACACACCCAAACTCTCTCATTAATTGTATACACACAAACTTAAATAACTCCATATTCAACTATGCAAAAACTGCCTTACAGTGGCTCGTTCATTCGCCTGTCCATATAGCCAAGACAGTATCGGCGAATTTTCTGGAGAAGATATCTTTTCTGGACACTTCAATAAGCTACGCATGTGGCATTTTATTAAATAAATCAACAACTTCCTGCATTTGCATTTGTGGTTGCCAAATTTAACAAAGTGAAACACAAGGTTTTAGTTTCAGTTTAACAATTTCAGACAAGACATTGTGATAGTATCAATATTATGGTTTCATGCAATTCAAACTTTTAAACACAGATAATATAATAAATATATTTTTTGCACTTTTAAGATCCAAATGAGTGAGATGTAAGAATGTTTACAGAGCCACGTATAGATGGTTGAAGAATTCGGTGTCATTCTGGAAGGCTGTCACAGTATCTTAATAGAGCACCCGCCCGGTAAGCGAAGGGTCTGTGGTTCAGACCCCAGCTGTGGCACTGAGTTTTTCAGTTCCATGTTGGTAGTTGGAAGTTTGAATTATTTCCAGAACTACACTGTGCCTAGGGCACCTACCATAAGACCAGTAACTTTAATGTTATTTTTTATTGTTATTTATTATAAAAGGGTGTGGTAGCTGCGTACATTGTTTATCGAGCTGCACTTTATAGTTGTTGGCGGTAGTGAAAGTAAACATTTTTCAAAGATTGCAGATACAAATTTTCCCTATATTTTGCGTATAGAAATCTTTTGCACTGTATAAAATACTTCTTTTGCGCTCCATTGGTCACCTCCATGGCTGAAAACTTAAAATATCGCAACACATTACCTTCGCGCTGTCGCTATCTTTTGTCATGAAAATGAAATGCATTCCCAAAGGTCATAATGCAGACAGAAGATAAAAACGCGTCACAAACGCCTTTTACAGCGAGAGAGGGAAAACGTGTTCTTCACAAAGAAGGATTCTGTGTCCATTTTGCAATATTCAGTGGAGCTGCAAATGCACCGCAGTGAAAGAGGCGCGTTTTGTACGACAGTTTGCGTTATTCTTTGGTAGTGCCTCCTATTTGCCGTATTGGTAGTTATATTAAGAAATTCACGCGTGTAAACCTTTTATGTTGGTAACATCTTTATGTGGAGATTAGGCCTATACTAAAAATTTTAAATTTATTAACTTCATGACTGGGGTTGAAATTTCTGTAGATGATTGATAACTGATAATTTTTACTTTCTTTACTGGTAAGTAGGGGAAGTATTGTATTCCACCCAAAAATTCGATGTCGAGATTTCACCGGAAATACATGTTTTGAGGCCCCCTGAATCCAAAAAAAGCATTTTTAGAGAAAGGTCCGTGTGTGTGTCTGTGTGTCTGTCAGTCTATGGACAGCATAACTCAAAAACGAAAAGTAGGTTAAAAACCAAAGTTATTTAAGTTTAATGTCTTTCAAGGATGCGACACGAAGATTTTCAAGAAAATAGCCCCACCCTAAACTACCCTTTACATGGAAAATTTTTCGAAAATTTTGATTTTCTTGAAAATGGCTCTAACGATTTTGATTAAATGTCATATGTTTGAGATATTTTTATGACAAATGAAATGTATATCTTGAATTTTCTGGCTATAGCCCCTGTAGTCGTATTTACTCTGGACGACTTTTGCATAACTGGTAAACCGTTAGAGATAGAGCAAATCATAGTATACAAAAAATGTACATCTTGCTAAAATACACAAATTATGTCCGAATAAATTTTCTTGTAGGGTGAATCATTTCGGAGATATTCCTTGTTATGTGTGTGAGTTTTCGGTAAACTTAGAACTTTCGTGAAATGGATCATCGTTGTTTATTTCTTTTTATATGTTAAGTGTGCAAAGACAACAGAATCTCAAACATTTGACTATCGTACAAAGCCTAGTGTATTCTAATATTCCCCTTGTACCTACAAGGAAATAACCAATATGATAATTTGTACAAATGTTTATCTTAACTAACATGGAGATATAGGAATAAGATTTTGTAAGAATGGTTAGTACAAGAGTAGAGAAAGTCATGTGAGTGTAACATCAGATTTTTTATCTTCTCTGCTACATATACAGGGTGGAAGTGAAATGGTCTGTCAGACTTTAACAGGGAATTTTTCATGTTGTGAATAACAAGAAAGTCTAATACCAAAATGTTGAAAAGTTTATAGTTTTCTGGCAAAAAATATTTTTATTAAAAAATTTATCATCGCCTGGCTCTATTATTATTGACTGAAGGTTCTATATTCATAGAAAATTGAATAAACGACAACTTTTTCCTTTGGCGTATTTCAATAGATTCAACGGTTTTTGCGTAAATTAAATTTAAAACACACACACACACATGGACCTTTTTCTAAAAATGCTGTGTCTGGATTCAGGAGGTCTCAAAATATATATTTCCGGTAAAATCTCAACCTCGAATTTTTGGGTGGAATACAATACTTCCCCGATTTACCAGTAGAGAAAGTAATAATGGGTGTTAGCGGGTTAAATATATTTATAATATATTTAGTTATAATAGTTATCAGTATAATAAGGCTGCAAAAATAAATAATAAGTCTAAAATTGTTACGTTTTTAACGAGCTTTCGCAGCATTGCCTTAAAGGAAAGTTTTCAAAGCTGCAAATAAGAAATGAATTTTGTTAATAGTCCTCCGCACCACCTACTATCAAAGCTCTACTCTATATTACTGAAACCTCGGCTACCGCTTGGGGTCATTAACTTGCATGTGACCTGAGACTATGGCCAGGAATTCAATAACGCAAATTCGCATACGTCTGACCCCAGGATAGTAGGTATTAACTGTGTGACGGCGTCGCTTGGTGACAAATCCTGCATCGCGATATGCAGGTCGGTCGGTCGTGACGTCAGCAGTGCCATAATAGCTGACAGCTGCCAGCAATGAAATCTCTAATGTGACTAAAATATGCATCCACCAGGTTATCCTCGCTCTGAGGAAGTCGAGGATTTATCAACACATTTCACTCGTACCGGAGTTGTAAAGCACGTGGTAGAGGAAAAGCTGTCACTTCTGCAAACCCACTGCTTTTATTTGTTGAAATGTGACGCAGGGAGAGAAAAAATGGCAACACCAATTTAACTAAGCTCATATGGATTATGTGAAAAAGTAGAATTGTAATTTGTCTTTCCACGGTTTTTTACTTTCTCTTTTGGTAAGTAGGGGAAGTTTGTATTCCACCCAAAAAATTCGATGTCATAATTTCACCGGATATGTACGTTTTGAGATCCCCTGAATCCAAAAAAAATTTAGAAAAAGGTCCGTGTGTAAGTGTGTGTGTGTGTGTGTGTGTGTGTGTGTGTGTGTGTGTGTGTGTGTGTGTGTGTGTGTGTCAGTCTGTGGACAGCATAACTCAAAAACGAAAAATAGGTTTGAAACCAAAATTGATATTTAAGTTTAATGTCTTTCAAGGATGCGACACGAAGATTTTGAAGAAAATAGACCCACCCTAAACTACCCTTTACATGGAAAATTTTTCGAAAATTTTGATTTTCTTGAAAATGGCTCTAACGATTTTGATTCAAATGTCATGTGTTTAAGATATATGTACGACAAATGGAACGTATATCTTCAGTTTTCTAACTATAGCCCCTGTAGTCATATTTACTCTGGACGACTTTTGCATAACTGGGAAACTGTTAGAAATAGACCAAATCATACTATGCAAAAAACGTTATGTCGTTATGTCGGAATAAATTTTCGTGTAAGGTGAACCATTTCGGAGATATTCCTTGTTATGTGTATGAGTTTTGGTAAAGTTAAAACTTTCGTAAAATGCAACATCGTTCATTTTTATATGTTAAGTGTGCAAAGAGAACAGAATCTCAAAGCTTTAAAAGATTTGACTATCGCACAGAACCTACTGTATTATAATATTCCCCTTGTACCTACAGGGAAATAAGCAATAAGATAATTTGTACAGATGTTCATCTCAACTAACACTAAGAAGATATAGGAATAAGAGTTTGTAAGAATGGTTAGTACAAGATTAGAGAAAGTCATGTGAGTGCAACATACCAGATTCAACTGTTACAATTCTCAGACTGCCATTCTACAGTGTTATCGAGAAGTTGCTCCGCAGCTCTCGTGTAACCAAGATTCCCCTAGACACGGGTGGAAGCACTGACTGCCACGAGGTTATGGATATAACGTTCTCCGAAATAAAATGTCTGATAGATTCGCGTATATAATAAAATTCATGAAAGGTAACGAGGTATCATCACTCAGAGAAAGAAGAGAGGAAACAATGTCTATTTAGTTTTTAGAAAACAATTATTACCACTGTATTTAGAAGCAACGAACTCTGATTAATACGCTAATAAAGGGAAAAATGAAACAAATGTTCCATCTGGTATCGTTGAATGGGCATACATCAGCTGCACTTTAGTGATTCGGTATGAAAGAGGGCGTTGGAGCTTGTTAAAACAGGCTCTGAGATTGATTAACCAGACTCCCATGTGTTTGAAGTGTATTCTCTCCCCAGCACACGTTAAATCAGCTTTGTGCTCCTTTTCAGAGAGAGAGAGGGCTGCGAAATCCAGTTGCTCTTTCTGTTAAAACGTTACTCTGCAACGAGAAGCTTTGGGCTTGTCATTCGAAACGGGAATGATGGGATATCGACTGTAGCGCTACAGGCGGAGATTAAACTAAGTTTTCGAACAAGGTTTATGTGTAAAGCTGCATTTGTTATTACCACACTGAAGGCTTACAAAATCTGTACAAAGTTAACACGAAAAATTATGATGTGTTGCACTCACATGACTTTCTCTACTCTTGTACTAACCATTCTTACAAACTCTTATTCCTATATCTTCTTCGTGTTAGTTAAGATAAACATTTGTACAAATTATCTTATTGCTTATTTCCTTGCAGGTACAAGGGGAATATTAGAATACAGTAGGCTTTGTGCGATAGTAAAATCTCTTAAAGTTTTGATATTCCGTTCTCTTTGCACGCTTAACATATAAAAAAGATGAACAACAAAGTTCCATTTCACCAAAGTTTGAGTTTTCCGAATCGGACACAAATAACAAGGAATATCTCCGAAATGGTTCACCCTACAAAAAATTTATTCAGACGTAAATTGTGTGTTTTAGTGATATCTACATTTTTTGTAGAATTTGTCTATCTTTTACGGTTTACGAGTTATTCAAAAGTCATCCAGAGTAAATAGGACTACATAGGCTATAGCCAGAAAATACAAAATATTCATTTCATTTGTCATAAAAATATCTCAAACATATGATATTTTAATCAAAATCGTTAGAGCCATTTTCAAGAAAATTATAATTTTCGAAAAATTGTGCATGTAAAGGGTATTTTAGGGTGGGGTTATTTTCTTCAAAATCTTCGTGTCGGTTTCTTGAAAGACATTAAACTTAAATACCAACTTTGGTTTTAACCCAGTTTTCGTTTTTGAGTTATGTTGTCCACAGGCGCGCGCGCGCGCGCACACACACACACACACACACACACACACACACACACACACACACACACACACACACACACACACACACACACACACCTTTGTCTAAAAATGCCTTTTTTGGATTCAGGGTGTCTCAAAACGTACATTTGCGGTGAAGTCTCGACATCGAATTTTTGGGTGGAATACAATACTTACAGTAGAAAAACTTAAAAAAAAAAAAAAAAAAAACAGAAAACAACACTAATTTAATATACAGGTTACGAAGGCGTTTTCACAGTACACTAAATCAAATTTATATAAATCGCTAACAATTCATTTGTTGTAATGATGTTCCGAATTATATATATGAGGTAAATGAATAATCATCAAACAGTTGGAAAGCATAGCATAATACAGTTTTGAATGCCAGAAGACTAACAAACTTAAAATTAATTGAGTAATTGATCTTTAGTTTGTCAAAATCAATAATACATAATTTTTTGCTCGTGAATAAAAGTTCTCTACAATTAGGAGTAATTCACTCTCCCAAACCTGAAGGTTAATATATCAGATTTTTAGTTATTTGACTGCTGTTTAAGCCTCTTGTATCCTTCACACAACCACATGTGTAATAGAACCATTTCCATTATCTTGAAAGAGAGAAAAATACGTTTTTGTAAAACTAGTTTGTATAAGAAAGATAATTGGTAGGAAAAATCCCTCTTGGGTAAACAAACACTAATACAGATTTTATATACGCTGTAGAAACGTAATTCCTGCTTAGGACACAAAGAATACGATCATATCTTCCACTTGTCTTCTTCTTCACGGTTCTTCAGTCTGCAATAGACCTTTTATTTGGTTCAGTTTCGATACAGTTCGCTCCCGTATCTGCCGTCTCCAATTACGAACCCTCATTCTTTCCATTGTAGCGCATTTTCTTTAGTCTTCCTCGTCTAATCCCCTTATCCTAATAAAGGAAGGGGATTTCCTGGTACCTACCCGTTGTTTCTGCTTGCACTCTCTGTGATAAACCCAAGACGTCTAAGGGATTTAACATTAAACCCTCCTCTCCAAAATATGGTGACAGTGCAATTAACAATTTTGTTTTTAAAATTTAGTGATCAACTTTTACGCTAAGTTTAAAGTGTGTTTGACTAAAATGTCATATTTTTTAGATATTTTGATAACAAATGAAATATATATCTTGAATTTTCTGGCTATAGCCCCTGTAGTCGTATTTACTTTGGACGACTTTTGCATAACTCGTAAACCGTTAGAAATAGACCAAATCATAGTATACAAAAAATGTAGATCTTGTTAAAATACACAACTTATGTCCAAATAAATTTTCTTGTAGGTTGAACCATTTCGGAGATATTCCTAGTTACGTGTGTGAGTTTCGGAAAACTTAAAACTTTCGTGAAATGGAACATCGGTGTTCATTTTTTATATGTTAAGTGTGCAAAGAGAACGGAATCTGAAAGCTTTAAAAGATTTGACTATCGCTCAAAGCCTACTATATTCTAATATTCCCCTAACATCTACAAGGAAATAAGCAATAAGATAATTTGTACAAATGTTTACCTCAACTAACACGAAGAAGATATACGAATAAGAGTTTGTAAGAATGGTTAGTACAAGAGTAGAGAAAGTCATGTGAGTGCCATACATCATATATATATATATTTACATTTTATTTGCTTCAATCGAGAAAAAGTTCTCATAAATGTATGCGGATGCCACCGTTGCCAACACATGAACACGAAGTGCCCCAAGACGAGTATATTTATTTCTAGGAGCAAGTTTAAATACCTCGATTCCTAAACGCTCTTACAAATACTTTTAGCAATGCTTTTAGATAGTGAAACCACTCTGTTAAAATCCACCATTGTTTGCAACGAGTACTATGGCAAGTGAAGGGGTGCGTCGGTAGGTACAAAGTCCACGTGACGTGCAGATACGGCGCGCGTAATGAAACCATTTTCTTAAATGTTTATCCAAAAATTCATAAAACTGTCCGCGTGCTCGCCATTTTTTGTGCCTGAGAAAGAAAGAGAAATGTGAGAGAATAAGAGAAAGGCAGACAGCGTCTGTGTGCGTGTTTGTATACATCTTTCAAGAATACCACCTTTACCCTCAACTATCGTTTACATCGACATTGTCGGTGTTGAATGTTGAATTAAGATTAAGATTGGGTGTATATATTCAACGAATAGTTGTGTTTGGTCTTGAAAATCTCACATGATCTGAGTTTAAACTGGTATGACTTAAAACAATTATTGCTTTATCCATATCAAGTCAGGTTTAGTAATAAAATATTGGTCAATAGATTTCACTGATTTAGCTAACGATGAAAATATCATAATTTAGGATATCTAAAACATTATAAAACGTGCAAACTTAATTTTTGTGAATAGGCTGTGAATAGGTGTTCATTCTGGTAAAATTTGTAGCTATCTGTAGTAAACCATTTTCTTTAACCAGAATTATTCTGTATCCCCCACAAAGTCTAGACGTATGTATGTTAGAGAAAAGATGAAAATGATTAAAATCCAACGTTAATAACCTAGAGTCGACTTGCTCCAAAAATCAAAGGCCCTGCTGTGATCATAGATATTAAAGAGGTTAGTAAAATGAACTAGTAATTAAAAAAAGAACATCAAAGAGTTAAGGAAATGAGCTTTTGCAAGAATGGTTAGTAGCAGCTATGTAAAAACGAAGGAGAGGAGAAAGTAATGTGATTTACATAAGATTCTTATACAGAATGGTCAATGTAATTTACACTTCAACTGGGAGCGTTCATATTCTGCAAGACTACTGGCGTGTTCACAACCGTTCGACAACGAGAACGACAAGATACACTATCGATTAGATCATCGATAGAAAATGGAGATTGGTATGATACTGTGACAGAGATATTGTAACAAAGCGACAAAACGTTTACTACAATTTCTTTTTCTGTCTTTATTTTTCTTCTAAACTTTTGCACAAAAACACAGATCTCTTCTACTGACATTAACAGAGTCTCACAACTGTTTTCTTCTCGTAGCCTTCACTGACCGACTCAGAAAACTGCCTGCCCTCACGCGCTCCGCAAGATTTTATACTGGCGATGCCGCAGCCAGAGCTTTCTCGAACTTCTTCAAACACGCCGGCGACCGGGCACTTCTCGAATCATCTGGAGAAAAAGCTTTTGGGGGCTGGTTTTTGGAAGATTGACCTTGAGCGCCTTTGTAACGCGCCGCACCATTACCGTCCTTTGTTGTGTTGCCGCTGCCGTGGGCCGGGGTCACAATATTTGTTCTAGCTTCCGACTAGAGAGAGTTGTAGCGGCTGTTTTGTGGCACGACCGCTTTAAATAATTTTTACAGCGAAAAGTGTAATATGAATATGAATCTAACACGTCGTGCCCGGTAATGGTTTACATCCACTATTTGCCTTCTGTAGTGTAGAACTTGATATTCCATGTTGTACTGCTGTTGGTACTTCCTTGCGGATATTCCATTTAAATTAACAGTTCATTAGTTAAATGTGAAGTTTGTGTGATAAGAGCTTCGTTTGCGAGTTGTTGTACTAGTGAGGCCATTAACAAGCAGAACTGTATGTATATATTCCCCAGGGAGAGAATGACCCAGCAAACTCTCAGACAAAAGGTACCTAGCCTGTTTTTCCCTCTTTATGAGCTTTGCGGGTGTTATTCTAAACTTCCTATCAGGACGTAGAAATTACAACTTTAAAAGTTGCATCTCTAGCACAAACCACCACTGCAAACTATTGTGTTTTTGTCTTAATGTCAGTGGGTTTTTATATAGTATCTGTGTCAGCTTCACAGAAAGTTTTATATTATTATATTGTTACTAAAAACCATAGTAGACTCAAAGTTTATTTTTTTTTCAATTTTTGATTCACACCAGGCTAAGGCAGAAGCAATTTTGAAAGCCTCTACCCGGACATGATAAGAGTTTTGGATAGGAAAACCGATATTACAATGTACCTATCAGGCTGACTACCTGGAATTTACCACTAATGACTTGCCTGCAACATTACGTGTCCCTTCTGAACAATCTTCCCAGGTCTGTACCTCTTATATATGCGACGATTTTAACATTTACTGATTGGTTAATTCTGCCACGTGAAGCAGTATTATTTCCATAATTATGTCGTTCACAATTTCGGCTTCACAACGCTTAGTTGTGTCCAAAACGGGCATTTCCGGACAGGGGTTCCTATTACAAAACCAATCAGTTTGCCATGTTCATCATTGAGTGGCATATTTCTCCTTTTAATTAATATCATGCGCCGTTACAAGTTCTTCTCTTACCTTCGACTTTGTAACAATTGTATTTGTATTCAAGTTTCGCAAACATTCACAAACGAGACCATTTTTATGACACTTGTGAGATAAAATTGAATGTATATCCGTATGGAAAAGTTTGAATGGAGTAAAGTGTCCATAGGAAACACGTGGAGTTCAGTAATAGCGAGCTCGGCGCGGCGTTTTCCACAAACAGCTTTCATTGGTCTGAATTTCATCTAGGGAAGTGTTTTCCCCAGTCGGAAACTCAATCAGTGCCACTGGTAGCAAACTCGCCCCACTTTAATGATTTCATTGCGAACAGCACTGGAAACGTTTTACGTTTTGAACACACACAAATACCACAACTTACCTTTTACAGCCCAAGGAATACAATTTACTTTATCTGATTACATGCAAGACAGCTCTGTTTTAAAGTTTGTTTACGCGGTGTTGCTGCGGAACTTTCAAATATACTTACTTCCTTCTCAGCACTTCGCTTAAAGTGGTGCATTCGAATCCAAAGTTTGCACCCTTATGAAGTGCGAATATATCTTTTATAATTGAGATGAACTTTCATTGCTTATTTTGTTGTAGGTGTAAAAATACATTAGCTGAAGGCTTTGAAATAATATCGAACACCCACTTGTCAAAAGTATAGAAAATTCAAACCAATAACAAGGAATTTCTCGGAAGTGGTTAATTCCACAAATATATTTATTTCACATAAATCGTCTGCTTCAAAAGTGCGGTAAGATTTTATCTCTCTTGCGGTTTACTAGTTGTGCAAGTCATCCAAACTGAATAGGACTTTATGGGCGATTCCTAGTAAATTAAATATATACATTGCACTTTCCAGAGAATATCTTAAACATATAGTATTTCAATGAAACTGTTGGAGTCATTTTTGAGAAAATATAATCCCAATTGGCATCTAGGGTTATTTTGAAATCTTTGTAGCACATCCTTGAGCATCTGGCTTTGATCAGATACATCTTTTCTGTGTTGAAACTCACATATGCGCACAAAAACCGGGTTTTCTAAATTCAGGGTACTCGAAAGCAAGTATTTCCAGTGAAATATCTATATGTAGAACTTTTGGATGGAATATATTACTTGCTTGCCCCTTACTTACGAACCAAAATTATAGAGGAATGAATAAGAAAATGTATGTGAGTGAGAGTAACAGTAAATATCAATAAATAACAATAAATAACACAAATAAGAATATTGAAGAAAACATTGATAGTATAAATGGAGGCATTAAGACATATATTTTGTAAAACCAGAAGACATCAAAGATAGATTAAAATACGCTAGTAAATTGTGGGTACTAAAAGAGGAGGAAAATCGAGCTGGAAGAGACACAAACGAAATGTTCAAGATATCTTCAAGGAGTGAAAAACGCAGAAACGCGGAGAGAAACCAATAGATAAAGAAATTGTCGAGTAAATAATGGAGAAAATGAAAGAAAATGTGCTTCTTTAAGATGTCCTAGACAAGCCTTGCTTTATAAATCATTTGAAAACCGTGGGCTTAGCACGACCCCGAAGAAGATGTAGAAACTAATTTCAAAATTTGCCTCGGAACAGTCGTGCCCCCTAAATGTGTTTTGAATATACATTATACCTTACTGCCTCTATTTACTGCAGAAAACTGGTGAAGAAAATAAAGGTCCCTTGATGTTTACAACATATTTCAATTTTTACTTTCACTCCTGGTAAGTAGGGGAGTATTATATTCGACTGAAAATTTCGATGTCGACATTGCACCGGAAATATACGTTTTGAGGTCCCGTGAATAAAAGAAGATAAGTATTTTTAGAAAAAGGTTGTGTGTGAACAGCGTAACTAAAAAAATAAAAGTCGGTTAAACACCAAAATTGGCATTTAAGTTTAATATTTTCAAGGATGCGGCAGGAAGATTATGAAGAAAATTCCTCTACCCTAAAATATCATTTGCGTGAAAAATTGTTCGAAAATTTTTATTTTTTCAAAAATGGCTCTAAGGATTTTGATAAAATGTGTTTATGATATGTTCATGCCAAATGAAATATATGTTTTGAATTTTCTCACTATAGCCCATGTTATTCACTTTTTATCTGTTTGGCCGTGTAAAGTGAATGTAATTTTAAAGCCTTCATTTAACCACCAGTTGTTCATGATTTGTCTATTGCTCATAGCCTACTGTATTCCCATATTGCCCTTGTACCTACAAGCAAATTACCAATAGGATAATTTCTACAAATGTTTATCTGGACTAATATAATACAAGATATAGGAATACGAGTACAACAGTAGAAAAAGTCATATGAGTGCAACACATCAGATTGTATTATCTGACCGTTTTCGATATTCAGCATCTTTTGCAGTTTTCTTCAGAGTTTTAGGTCACCAGTTGTTATTTTGTGCTGACTTTATGAGGGTTTTGTCTCCCCACGTGTTCTGTATTAGTCTAGATATATTTTCCATCCCAGTTTATGTTTCTTCTTAGTGTCCTCTGGCTGTAAGGTCCAAAACTAGGTTAAAGGCAATAATGTTCACTTAAGAAGGAGAAGATGCAGTTCTAATAAGATAAGGATGAACAGGAAGGAGGAAACATGTATGCAGAGTTTCTGGCTCAATGCGCGTGTGAAGTGTGAGGTCGAGCACTGCTGCTACGTGTTTCCAAACTTTGCACAACTAAATTCACTAATCCACTAAATCCACTTAGGGCATGTGGTTCTCTGAAACGTTATTGCCCATATTCCTTCTTAGCTTTCCCTTTGTTGTGTTCTATGTATGTGCTAAGTGGTACAAATTCCACCGATACTTGAATTCGGGTTATTATTTTTGTCATCCTTAAACCTCCGTTGGTCGCTAGAGGCCTGAAAGGCCCTAGGTTTATTTAAACCTTACAGTTTGCGAACGAATGTACGTAATTATCTGCCTAGGACATCTTAACATTTCGATTGTTTTCCTCAGCAACAATCTTTCTTTAGCAGCAAGAATGACTGATCTGCCGTTTTGTATTTTTTTTTTTTTTTTTCGAAAAAGGTCCGTGTCTGTCAGTCTGTGGACAGCGTAACTCAAAAACGAAAAGTAGGTTCAAAACTAAAGTTGGTATTTAAGTTTAATGTCTTTCAAGGATGCGACACGAAGATTTTGAAGAAACTAGCCCCACCCTAAACTACCCTTTACATGGAAAATTTTTCGAAAATGTTTATTTTCTTGAAAATGGCTTTAACGATTTTGATTAAAATGTCATATGTTTGAGATATTTTTTATGACAAATGAAATGTATATCTTGAATTTTCTGGCTATAGCCCCGGTAGTCGTATTTACTCTGGACGACTTTTGCATAACTGGTAAACCGTTAGAGATAGACCAAATCATACTGTGCAGAATATATAGATCTTGCTAAAATACACAATTTATGTCTGAATAAATTTTCTTGTAGGGTGAACCATTTCGGAGATATTCCTCGTTATGTGAGTGAATTTCGGAAAACTTAAAAACTTTGGTGAAATGGAACATCGTTGTTCATTTTTTTTTTTATATGTTAAAGTGTGCACAAAGCCTAGTGTATTCTAATATTCCCTTTGCATCTACTAGAAAATAAGCAATAAGATAATTTGTACAAATGTTTATGTCAACTAACAAGAAGAAGATATAGGAATAAGAGTTTATAAGAATGGTTAGCACAAGAGTAGAGAAAGTCATATGAGTGCAACACCAGATTTTTTCACTGGCGACTGTGATATGAAACAAAAATTAATATAGTTCTAGCAAATGGATAATTATGACAAGATATAATTAATAATTGTTTAAGACAGCGATGTAGTTTATCTCCGCTATTAATTAACATTTATATGAACGATATTCTTAGAAAATTAAATGAAATACCACTAGGAATAAAATAAATTTAAAATTATGCATTAAATATGCCAGTTTTGCGGATAACATACGGAGAGGATAAGTTGCAAATAACTATTTACAAATTACAAAAGTTGATCTAGGATTATGGTTTGAATATATCAGTTAAAAAGTCAAAATCATGGCATTTATAGGAAAACAATAAGATCGAAGACAGTGTTAAATACGGCAATTATCATTAATAGTTCAGATAAGATCCAACCTTTTATCCATTGCAACCACGACCTTCTTTCAGTTTTATGTAATTTAAAAATTGTACACTGAATTACACTCCCAAACACTTTGATAAGAAACAAAAATAATTCTATGAACTTAATGACACGTGCTATTTGAAAACACTAGAAAAGCTGAGGAGATAGAGGGAGGTGTAGTGATCAAGGTCAACGATATTTACAGCTGGTGAGACGTACTACGTCAGCACCGTGTGACAGACAAATAAATCTTTCTTAAACTCAACAGGTAGCATTTCACGGTACAATATAGTCGTATTACCATAATTTATTGTACAATTTATCCAGGAATCGTACGTTGAATCAAACTAAAAGGCGAATATTTGGCGTACTTACACACACGTCCTTGCTGTCATAGTGAAATTTATTATCCAGTGTAAATATGAAAATTAAAAGAAATTATCTACAAATCTGTGGTAGGAATGTGCAGTTGCAGAATGAAAGCAGTGCTACTTTTGCAGGCTTCAACTCACCAGTAAATACAAATGGGAGTTATGAATGTTTTCTTTAGCTGACTGAACTGTGTTTTTGTCCCCACCGAAGGCAGCGAAAACGTGCGTGGACGTACATACAGGTACCAACAGCATGTAAACAGATGCAGGCTGGCAGCTGTCTAGTAACAACAGGGTCATGATCGCTTATTGCAAGAGAAAAAGTAGAAATCAGTAATTTTGAAAGCGAAATGCCACTTCAGAATACTTTCAAAGAGACAAAAATCTATTAATTGGATAGCTGTACTATTTTTGAGTTATCATAAAGACACAGTCGTATTTTAAAACATTTCATGCGTTTGTATTTGAACAGACTGTCGAGTACTTTGTTTCAGATGTCTTCTTTATCAATACAAACGATGCTTTCTTACTCATTGTGTCCATTATTTAATTATAATCAAATGTTAAGTTCAACAATAATTTATTTTGAAACATTTTTTAATATTTTCAAACCGTGATTAATCTCAGATTTGACTAGCTAATATATAGATTTATTTATGACATTTATTTCATTTTAAATTTTGAGATTTTTTGTATTTTTACGTAAGATGCATATACTATATAATGTAATTGTTGTATTGTATTGCAGTTTCCAGAAATACTTGAACAACGAACGGAGGTGGTTCCAACTCTGCTTGATAAACGTGAGTAACTTAATTCATATTTCTAAGTGTTTATGGAGAAATATATGATAAAAGAAACAAACTCAAAATTTATAAAGCAGTGGTTAGAGCAATAATAACTTGTGCTTTAGAAACAATAAAACAGGCCACAAGAACACGACAAATGATGGAAATGAAAGTGTTATTTAAAATAACTGGAAAGACAATATACGATAAAATAAGAAATGAAGAAATCATATGATAGCTAAGATCCAACCGGTGAATGCTTGGGTAGAAAGAAGGAAGGAGAAATGGAATACACATATCCAGGATGTCAAACGGATAGGGAAAATAGCGAGACAAAATTCCTTAAGAAGGAAGAAGTCCGGGACGACCTAAAATGAGATGGAAAAATGGAGTAATTCATAAATAAAACAGACATTTACGCTGTTTCCGCAGCTCAGTGAGAGGTTCTCTTACTTAGCTCATACTATTAATCTGTAATCGTCATCCTGCGGTAATGTATCTAGAAGCTTTTAAACTGCAGCAATTTTTTTTTACGAAGAGTCCAGAAACTTGGATCTCTCAAGAATTGGCCGATAGTTCTGAACTATATAAGCGAATCGACACGGACAAACTAATTAGTTGTGAGTTACGAACAGCCTTAGTGGTTTGTTACCGTAGCCGTGTCAAGGACAGAGAGCCAACTTACGAATTGTGAATTGCGTGCAGTACGACAGAACAGTTGACGTCGGTGAGTTAAAAGAATAGCATAATTAAAATTAACTATAATTAGTTAAAAGTATAGCATAATTCATTATGTAGAGAATGTCCAAGATATTCGTTTTATAGGAAATTTATCTCTTTTTATACCTTTAAGTTTAGAAAAAATAAAATGACATTAAAACTAACTAGACTTGTCATTTGTCTCTATTTTTGTTCTTCTCTTGGATAGAAGAATATAAAAAAGAAAGAGGAAATCATTCTGAAACGTTTGGTATCCATTAATATATGGTGCATAATGCAATTACGTCTACATTTATTGAAAGGCCACGCCGATAATAATCGGAATCAGATGAACAGATACAGTCCTTATCAGCAGCTATTTGGGCTACAGAATTGCGGTTTGTTCCAGCTATCGGTTAGGAATGCAATGCGATCATATTACACAACAGCAAATTCAATATCTGCCTGCTTCTCCTCAAACCAGACAATTGACTGCTATCGGGCGAAATCCATGCTGTACTTTATCACAAAACCCTTATTATTCTAAAACATTAACCATTCAGACAAGCAGGCAATATACTTTCGACAGACCTAATATTTTTATGCATTTCATAATTATGAGAGCATTCTGTGATCATATAAAATCATTTTTTTACTTTCTCTACCGGTAAGTAGAGGAAGTATTGTATTCCACCCAAAAATTCGATGTCGTGATTTCACCGCAATTACATGTTATGAGACCTGAATCCAAAAAAGCATTTTTAGAAAAAGGTCCGTGTGAGCGTGTCTGTCAGTCTGTGGACAGCATAAATCAAAAACGAAAAGTAATTTAAAAACCAAAGTTGGTATTTAAGTATAATGTACTTCAAGGATTCAATACAAAGATTTTTAAGAAAATAGCCCCACCCTAAACTACCCTTTACGTGGAAAATTTTGTGATTTTCTTGAAAATGGCTCTAACGAATTTGGTTAAAATGTCATATGTTTGAGATATCTTTACGACAAATTAAATCTTTAGCTTGAATTTTCTGGCTCTAGCCCCTGTAGTCGTATTTACTCTGGATGACTTTTGAATAACTCGTAAACCGTAAGAGATAGACAAATTCTTAATATACAAAAATGTAGATCTCACTAAAATATGCAGTTTATGTCAGAATAAATGTTTTTGTAGAGTGAACCATTTCGGAGATATTCCTTGCTATTTCTGTCAGATTCGGAAAATTTGAAGCTTTCGTGAAATGGAACATCGTTGTTCATTTTTTTATGTTAAGCGTGCAAAGAGAACGGAATTTCAAAGCTTTAAAAGATTTGACTATGGCTCAAAGCCTACTGTATACTAATATTCCCCTTGTACCTACAAGGAAATAAGCAATAAGGTAATTTGTACAAATGTTTATCTCAACTAACACGAAGAAGATATAGGAATAAGAGTTTGTAAGAATGGTTAGTACAAGAGTAGAGAAAGTCATGTGAGTGCAAGACATCAGATTTTTAACCTTTGTTATTTTAATAAGTGTAATATATTAATAAGTGAAATAGCCCAGATGAATATTATTCGACGGTCAGACGTCTTATGATATCAGTTTTGAAAGGTCTAATATGCCACAAACATTTTTCCAA
This sequence comes from Tenodera sinensis, assembly GCA_030765045.1. Lineage (NCBI taxonomy): Eukaryota > Metazoa > Arthropoda > Insecta > Mantodea > Mantidae > Tenodera > Tenodera sinensis. The sequence continues at coordinate 22,708,510 of CM060965.1, forward strand.
ACTGCAAGAAGGTAAATGGAGTTTGAAGATTGGAGTGAGTGAACTTGCAGAGTGTCTGGGCTAGCATGTCCCTTGGCTATTTTCAGGGAGTTTAATTAAGTAACAACAGTACAGAAGTTTCTCGTATGCATGTATAGGAGTACCCTTGCTTCCAGCCGTGCGCTTTCTGTCTGGATGCTAGCCAGGCAAGAAATGCGAGGTAATGATACGGAGAATCTGGCACCGATCCATGGCTCAGGGCTATCACATCCATTAGTGTCAACTCGCTAAGATGCAAGTTAACACCCTCTTCTGGCTATCACTGTAGCTGACTTACAAAATTTGGGCATTTAGATATACACCCACCATTTCCACCGCATGGATATTCCTATCTCTTCTGACTGTCGCTATCTTAATACGCATATACTTCGGCGCCGTTACGCTGATTTCGGCCCACACTTGGTACAGATTACCTTTGACACAACAAAAATTACTGTCTTGCTTAGACATCTAAATACACTCCACTTTACACAATTGTATTTATCCAGGATTTAAATTACCCACTTTTGCTATTGCAATTAGAAAAATCTGATGTGTTGCACTCACATGACTTTCTCTACACCTGTACTAACCATTCTTACAAACTCTTATTCCAATAGATAATAATACAAATGATAGTTATAAAATAATTCTTTACATCTAACCCTCATTAAAAGTATAATTTATGGCATTTCCTACTAGCACAATTTTGCGCAAACTTATTAAATCATACACATGTGAAAATAGTGATTTTTGCTACCTTGTTTTATTTTCTAGCTATATTCCGCGCAACTTGGAAACGGCTCTAACGATTTCGATCAAAGTTTGTAATCAGATAGGGTTTTGCTTTTTAAGTTCATCTATATAGGCGTAATTCCCGAAAAAACGCGATTTTGCATAAAAAATAACATTTTTTATTCCCACTTCTACTGCGCAATTCTTGTATATATATTCCCCGTATTTCAGAAACGACTCTAAAGATTTGATTAAATTTTTGTATACATGCATATTACCTTCACAGTGTTTTCTGTACTCACTTTTAGGTAACATTCACCTCTCTTTTTCTACTCACTCTTCTATAAACAATTTTCCATAAAAAACGTGATTTTGCACCAAGAAACATTTTTATTCGCACTTTTAAAATAAGTCATACCATGTTCTATATGTTTGAAATAGAAATGCTATTACATTCACACTGTTTTCTCCTCTCGCTTTCAGGTAACACATTCATATCTCTTTCTCTACTCACTCTTCTACAAATAAATACACAATTTTCTGTATGTTTAAAATAGAGATGCTGCATATTACATTCACAGTGTTAACTCTGCTTATTTTTAGGTAACACATTCACATTTCTTTCTCTACTCACTCTTCTTTAAGCAATTTTCCATAAAAAACGTGATTTTGCACCAAGAAACATTTATATTCGCACTTTTAAAATAAGCCATACCATGTTCTATATGTTTGAAATATAAATGCTATTACATTCACACTATTTTCTTCTCTCACTTTCAGGTAACACATTCATATCTCTTTCTCTACTCACTCTTCTACAAATAAATACACAATTTTCTGTATGTTTAAAATAGAGATGCTGCATATTACATTCACAGTGTTAACTCTACTTATTTTTAGGTAACACATTCACATTTCTTTCTCTACTCACTCTTCTATAAACAATTTTCCATAAAAACGTGATTTTGCACCAAAAACACTTTTATCCCCACTTTTAAAATAAGTCATATCATGTTCTGTATGTTTGAAATAGAAATGCTATTACATTCACACTATTTTCTTCTCTCACTTTCAGGTAACACATTCATATCTCTTTCTCTACTCACTCTTCTACAAATAAATACACAATTTTCTGTATGTTTAAAATAGAGATGCTGCATATTACATTCACAGTGTTAAATCTACTTATTTTTAGGTAACACATTCACATTTCTTTCTCTACTCACTCTTCTATAAACAATTTTCCATAAAAACGTGATTTTGCACCAAAAACACTTTTATCCCCACTTTTAAAATAAGTCATATCATGTTCTGTATGTTTGAAATAGAAATGCTATTACATTCACACTGTTTTTTCCTCTCACTTTTAGGTAACACATTCACATCTCTTTCTTTACTCACTCTTCTAAAAATCAGTCATGCAATTTTCTGTATGTTTGAAATAGAGATACTACATATTACATTCACAGTGGTTTCTCTACTTACTTTTAGCTATCACATTCACATCTCTTTCTCTATTATATTCATACTGTTTTCTCCACTCACTTTTAGGTAAGACATTCTCATCTCTCTCTACTCACTCTTCTACAATAAGTCATACAATTTCGTGCATGTTTGAAATAGAAATGCTGCATATTACATTCACACTGTTTACTATACTCACCTTTAGGTAACACATTCACATTTCTGTCTCCACTCACTCTTCTACAAACAATTCATATCATCCATACAACTTGGTTGTTCATATATATCCAACTGTTAAGCTCGAAAACCGCTTAACCGACCACCGCGAAATTCGGCAAGTATATGTATTTTTATGGGGAAATTTTTTATGGCAACAATTTTACTACACAATATATTACCTTCAAATGGCTTTCTACTAGCATTTCTTTTACGTAGCACATTCATTTATCCTCTGTTTGCCCTTCAACATACAATTAATATAATATTCTATGATTGAAATATGAATGCAACGTATTACATTCACACGACTTCCTCTACTAATTCTTCCTTTACGAGGCACCATCAGTCTTCTTTCGCTATTCACCCTTCAACATATAATTCGTACAATTTGATATGTTTGAAAAAGAAATACAATGTATTACATTCATACTATTTTCTCTACTCACTTTTGTTGTACGTAACCATTCACATGTTATTCCCTATCTTTTATCAACTTCATACATACCAACGCCTATACATTTCGTATGTTGAAGAGTGAGTAAATTCCAAAACAGGTTGACCGATCGACATGACAAGTGACATATATAATTGTTTTCATGGCGAAGGTTTTTATGCAATCCATTTTACCACCCAACTTATTACGTTCACATGTTTTTCTCTACTCCCTTTTCTTTTATCTAACATACTAGTCCCTCTTCTACAAACAATCATACATTTTTCCATGCACTTGAAATATAAGTGCAACGTATAACATTCACACGTTTTTCTACTTATTTTTGTTTTTCTAAAGAAATCACATTTCTTTCACTACTCCCGCTTCGGCAAACAATTACGAATATTTCATACAATTTTTTATATGATCGAAACAGAAATGCATAGTACATTCACATGGCTTTATCAACCAGCTTTTCTTCCTGTAGTATTTGTTATTGTTCAACAGCGCTTTTGCTTAGTGTTGCTCCGATGTTTAAATAAAAAATAAACAAATAGTTAAAAAAAGTAAAGTAATCACAATTGATGTCAGGAGTGCGCCGAAAAGAACGATATGGAACAGTTAATGAAACAAATGTTAGCCAAGATGGACATAATGGGAAATGAAATGAATTCCGGAATGCGACAGAGGAAACAAATATGAAAAACAAATTGGAAAAATGTAAAGTGCGGAATAGAAAATATAGGAACAAAAATGGACAAAATGGAAACAAAAATGGAAGGCAAATTGAACATGTAAACTCCAAAACCGAAAAGATGAAGACGGGAATGTCTAATATGAAGAACGGGCGACTGGCCAGGGTAAAGGAAGCCTTGGAAGAACTCGACGGAAAGATGAAGAACCTTGGCGAATGTGTTAACGCCCTGGAGTCAATCGCAGCAGCAAAGAACTGAACTTCATAATGGAACAAATGCTCAACGAAAACGTCAAACTGGGTGGGTATCTATGGGGGAGGCCTACGTTTAGCGTTAGACGTTTTACAGCTGAAATGATGGTGTTCATGAAATATTTGTATCTTGGAAATGACTCTTTACAATTGCGACTAAAATTGTTATTTAGTTAACGTTTTGACTTTCAGTTTATCTAAATAAGTATCTTCTCCTACAAAAAACAAGATTTCACAAAGACAGAGGCGAAAAACGCCGAGGTCCCGGAGGGGTCAGCTGAGGAGCTAGTTGATGGAGAGGTGGGGGACGCAGAACCGGGTGTAAGCCTTGGCCCGTCAGGACTGTTGTGGTAGGGGTTATTTTTTATATTGATATTATTGTTCAATGTTTCGTTACACGTTTTCTACAAACAGCGCGCATGTGACCCATAGTTTCAAGGAAACTACGTAAAACTTGTGGGCGGTCGCCGGGTATCGAACCCGGAAAAGCGTATTGCACAACTTGCCGTGGAGCCTCCTCGCTCGGTTGTTCATTGTGTACCACTACGGACGCTACCGTTTGTGCCACCCCGCTGTTAACAAATAGCAGTTTCCTCTTTCTGTCGTGTTTTACCCTTTGTTACTGTGTTTAAACTGAGCAGCTGTATAGTAGTGAATCTCAACATTGACCTCGACCTGATTGCCTGCAGTGTAAACTGACATAGCTTTGAGAGCCCAGTTAAGTCTGGTTTTTCTGCCATCGAGTTGGCAGTGAGCAGAGAAAATAAAATGAGCTATTTACAGCAGAAGGGGAATGAATAAATAAATAAGCAAACAAATACAGGAAACATGTGGGCGAATAGAAACATCGTGCTGGCCAATAGAGTGGGAAGCAAGCATAATGAATTTTGCTGCCCTGGGAATCAACCCGTCACAGTGGTAAGCCTTGTACACCTTAGGGGATTCACTGTTTCTGTTTTCGAAACGTGATGTTAAACGGAAGCAGGAGAACGTGGAAACATGCACGTGAATCAACTCCAGCTTTCCATTTACGTAAACAACTACTTTATACATTGATAGTATGCTTCATAATATCATTTTGTGAGGGAAGTAAGTAAAATTATATATTCAAAATTACAAAACAGAAAACTCACCCATGCCTTAACGACCTTCCTTATACCACCACCTTTTAGAGCGTCGATTTATCGTAAGGGTAGTGTTGTCACATCTTTTAACTCGGTTTAGGTAACTCAACAAGCAGAATCTTTAACAATACTCTGAATGCACAACTGTAACCTACTTGACAACCGCAGATCTTTTCACTAAAAGTATATTGACTGGATCCTTTCAATAAGATAATTTGTACAAATGTTTATCTCGGTTTACATGAAGTAGATAGAGGAAGTGTGTAAGAGCAGAGAAAGCCATGTGAGTGTAACACATCAGATTTTTCTTTGAACGCTGCATGACATTTGACAAAGGAACTGTTGGTAATATGTATGACAATATTTTGTATATTTAAATAAAGAAAAACTAACGGTTTGCTAGATGCTGGAACGTCTAATTTAATGATGAAAAAATCTGATGTGTTACACTCACATTACTTTCTCTACTCTTGTACTAACCATTCTTACAAACTCTTATTCCTCTATCGTTTTTACAAATTATCTTATTGTTTATTTTATTGTAGGTGCAAGGGAAATATTAGAATATACTAGGCTTTGAGCGATAGTCAAATCTTTTAAGGCTTTGAGATTCCGTTCTCTTTGCACACTTGACATAAAAAATGAACGATGTTCCGTTTCACAAACGCTTTAAGTTTTCCGAAACTCACACACATAACAAGAAATATCTCCGAAATGGTTCAACCTACAAGAAAATTTATTGAGACATAAATTGTGTATTTTAGCAAGATCTACATTTTTTGTACAGTATGATTTGTTCTATCTCTAACGGTTTAGCAGTTATGTAAAAGTCGTCCAGAGTAAATACAACTACAGGGCCTATAGCCAGAAAATTCAAGATATACATTTCATTTGTCATCAAAATATCTAAAAAATATGACATTTTAATCAAAATCGTTAGAGCCATTTTCAAAAAATCTTCCATGTAAAGGGTAGTTTAGGATGGGGGTATTTTCTTCAAAATCTTCGTGTCGCATCTTTGAAAGACCAACTTTGGTTTTTAACCGACTTTTCGTTTTTGACTTATGCTGTCCACAGACACACACACACGGACCTTTTTCTGAAAACGCTTTTTTTGGATTCAGGGTTCTCAAAACATATATTTCCGTTGAAATCTCGACATCGAATTTTTGGGTGGAATACAATACTTCCCCTACTTACCAGTAGAGAAAGTAAAAAAGGTTATGCATCCGAAAACTAAGTTCGAAGTTATAGCACAGTTTTCTTGTAGCTCATGTGTTGCTTTTAACCTGAAAGGGTTATTGAAATAGGTGTGCTTTTGTTGGATTTTCCATTGGAGTTTATCTAGAACATCCTGCTCGCTGTGCTGAAGAGTTAATCCTATAACACGTGTGTCATGCTGTGCAGGGCAATGATATCAAACAAAAGGGGGTGAGAAATGCTTCGGACAGGATAATAGAAGAATATCAGCTCATATTTGTGTCAGTTCTTCCACTAAGTTGCCTTTTATTACCTACTGTAATCATTGCAATGTTCGCCCTTAAACTTTGTTTATCAATAGACAATTTTCTCAACACTTAAAGGATAAGGGGCAATAACTGTGTGATTTATCTCAACCCACACCCCCCCCCCCCAAAAAAAAAAAAAAAAAAAAAAAAAAACAATTTGTTTTAGCGAGATCTACATTTTTGTATAATAAGATTTTGTTTATCTGTTACGGTTTACGAGTTATTCAAAAGTCACCCAGAGTAAACAGGATTACGTAGGCTATAGCCAGAAAATTCAAAATATGCATTTCATTTGTCATCAAAATATCTCATATATATGGCATTTTAATCAAATTCGTTAGTCATTTTCAAGAAAATCTAATTTTTCAAAAAAATTTCCATGTAAAGGGCAGTTTAGGGCGGGGCTATTTTCTTCAAAATCTTCGTGTCGCATCCTTGAAAGACATTAAACTTAAATACCAACTTTGGTTTTTAACCGACTTTTCGTTTTTGAGTTATGCTGTCCACAGATAGACACACACACACACACACACACACACACACACACACACACACACACACACACACACACACACACACACACACACACACACACAGACTCACACACAGACCTTTTTCTAAAAATACTTTTTTCAGAGGTCCTGCTGAAATCTGCACATTGAATTTTTGGATGGAATACAATACTTCCTCTAATTTATTATAGGCAGTAGAGAAAGTAGAAAGGACATCTTACCACACTCCAACACACTAACTTAATACGTTTCGAAAGAACGTACAACGAACATGCAAAAGAAACAAAGAAGATGTGATTGTGACCCAAGATTGTTTGAGTCGTTTTATCCTGGCACAAGCTTAAATAACATTTCTGTTCAGTTCAGTCCGAATATGAATTAAAGCTTTACCATGAGAAATCAAACGGTTAACAGAGTAACCAGGTTGAACAGTTGCTACAGGCAGAAAATGTCAGAATACCTTTAGCAAGGCAGGCGTACCTGACGAAAGCGCAGTAATGGAATCAATTTAGAATATGTGAAATACACTAGCAGAAAGGTGGTTATTGAATATGGATCCGAAATGTGAATGCAAAATGCCTTAAGAGAAGAAATTTCTTATATCAATAGCAGAATGTGGAAGAGAAGAGATCACAAGACGAGAAATCCGGAAATAACTCCACGAATTGAATTCAAAATGCGCAGAAGTAATTGGAGACAAGTCAACAAAATGTCAAAGAGCACACACACACACACAGTCCCTGAAGCGGGAAAGCTGGGACCCTGGGAAATCAACTGACATATGGAGAAAGAACTAAGAAATTGAAAATAGTTTCCAAACTGCACACACAAGTAAAGGCTACAGGAAAATAAAAAATTCTGGCACATATAAGAATAACTTGTGGCTGGCTGCATTCATATTGGGTAATTCGCAGGAAATAAACGTTGTATTTTCCATATACTACCAAAGGGAATTCCTAAAGCGTTTAACATTACTCATACATAGAAACTGAACATTAAAATAAAATATTTGTAACACTATTGTTGCACCCTTCTTGCAATGGTAATTATATGCACACTAAGTGGAGGCCTTATATCGATTCAGTGGCGGATTATTTGAAATTATATACGCTTGGGAAAGTAATTGTTATTTCACACTTGCTTGGAAAGGTAGAACCGTACTGGAAAAATCTGATGTGTTGCACTCACATGACTTTCTCTACTCTTGTACTAACCATTCTTACAAACTCTTATTGCTTTATCTTCTTCATGTTAGTTGAGATAAACATTTGTACAAATTATCTTATTGCTTATTTCCTTGTAGGTGCAAGGGGAATATTATAATACAGTAGACTTTCTGCGATAGTCAAATCTTTTAAAGCTTTGAGATACCGTTCTCTTTGCACGCTTAACATATAACAAAATGAACAACGATGATCCATTTCACGAAAATTATGTTTTCCGAAGCTCACACGTATAACAAGGAATATCTCCGAAATGGTTCACACTACAAGAAAATTTATCTAGACATAAATTGTTTATTTTAGCAAGATCTACATTTTTTGTACAGTATGATTTGGTCTATCTCTAACGGTTTACCAGTTATGCAAAAGTCATCCACAGTAAATACAACTACAGGGGCTATAGCCAGAAAATTCAAGATATACATGTCCTTTGGCATAAAATATTACATGAGCTTCTATCAAGTACTGATGTCCCTCATCCTCATTGAGATAATTTCTTGCTAATATATTTTTAATCAACAGGAGGTGAATAAACTGCTTTAAGCACACTGTTTGCATACTCTAAGTAGTATAGATGTTTTGGTTTTATTTTTAGGAATGTAAATGTGTCATCAGAGACACTGCAAAGATGCCAAACGGTTTTTGACATAAGAAAGATAAACATGGAAAATTTCGATGAGCTCATGTATTCGGAATAACTGGTGATTTATGTGTTTAAGTCATTCTTTAAAGCGAGGTCTGCTATTTTATGGCCAGATCTCTGTTAACTTAGAATTATTACCTCGGACGACAAAAATAGGCTTCAGATGGATATACAGCGGTAAGATTCCAGACCTCGCACACCACAAGGTTATGTAAGAGCTTATTAAAGTTGATTGTTCCTCACTTTGAAGAAATGGTATCAGAGGTGCAGAGATGTGACCAGCATTGTCAGTGAATACCTTGTACGAGTTTAGGAAAATTAGTGCTCGATGGGTTCAAAAATTATGAAACTAACAAAAAAACCAGGCCAGGTTAGAGATCTGTGGGATACTTTTGAAGCGATTCTGCCAAGGAGGGGAGAATTTTGTGAAGCACATTCTTGCATGTACTGGAATCCAAAATGACAAGCAAGGAGTGCCGAAGAAGCCTCTCGGTCGGAAAAGTTCTCGCAATTATGTTTTTCGATTATAGACGAGTTTTACTTCTTGATTTTCCTAAGCATGGTTTTCTAAAGCATGTCTGTTACTCTGTGACGTCTCGATACAAAGAATATAATATCCTTTTTAATTCTGGAAGCATACCGGCGTGGTTCATAACTGATTTCCAGGTATCTGACCTGTAGGCTAAAGGTGTTCTTACTGACTAATTTCACTAGAACGTTAATTAGCTTAGATACAGAGGCCGTACTAATTCCCTATACCTAAACCCTTAAATTACTTCGCTTATAACTTTCTGGTGGCAAAATCTTGCCTCATTCTTCTACATTATGCACTGACTTTTACAAACGAAAATAGTTTATCGCAATTAGTTATCGATCTCCCAATCATTTCTTTAAAACATTAATTTTACATGTCCATAATTTCGGTATTACTATTAAACCTAGTAATTCAGTTACACAAACCATATAATTAAAGCAATTTATAAATGAAAATCACTAAATCGTATTTATAAGTATAGACTTAACTAAAGACATATAGCCTTATGTTTTATAAATGTATTATAAACGAAAATATATTTTAGCTGGTTTAAAATTGCAACGTCTATTCAAAGAGGGTTGCCATATTATAGTAGAGAAACCCATGCTCATATTTTTAGGTTAATTGCGAACACTAGCTTTGGTGAAGGATCCAATATGCGGTGAGAAAATAAATGTTACTTGTGGTAGGGTGTCATTAGCAGCCCCTTGACTAAACTAATGGTTCTAAAACACCCTGCTATTAAATAAACTAAGCGTTTCAAATAAACGTTATGGAAGCTTGCTGCCGGTTTCCTGTGCTCGGGGTGCTAATAAAACAGTGAAAAGTTTATCGCATTTGGTTGATTCATTCGACAACAAAATCCAATATTCCATTTTGTTGCTATAGTAAGTTGATTAATTAAAGAAAAACAAACTAATGCAGACCAGGATTTTCAGATTGCCAACAGTTATCAGTTAATTTATCTCGATATGAAACATCGACAGAGAGCAATGAAAACTGGGAAAAATTATACGAATCAAAGCCAGCTAAAATAAAGAGAGAAATATTGGGAGGCCGTTCATAAAATAACAACACTGCATAGTTATATAGTATGTACCTATATAGCTATTTTTATTTTCTCCACTTCGTGTGGTAAAGTAGAGGAAGTATTATATTCCATCCAAAAATTGGATGTCGAGATTTCACCGGAAATATTTTGAGGTTCCTTTAATCCAAAACAGCATTTTTAGAAAAAATGTTTGTGTGTGTGTATGTCTGTGTCTCTCAGTCTGTGTATAGTACAACTCAAAAACGAAAAGTGGGCTAGAAACCAAAGTTGGTATTTAAGTTTAACGTCTTTCAAGGATGCAACACGAATATTTTAACGAAAATTGATCCAGCCTAAACTACCCCTTACATGGAAAAGTTTAGAAAATTTTGATGTTGTTGAAAATGGCTCTAACGAGTTTGATTAAAATACCATGTTTGAGATATTTTTATGACAAATGAAATGTATATTGTGATACCGCACCACGCTACCTATCGGATGTATCAGCAGTTACTGTAGCCTGCTACGCACTGCGTGCTGTTGTGGTGAACAAGTGGAACTTACTTTTTGATTCACCCTCGTAATTCATAAATACCTATAAGGTTTTCCAACATGTAAATAACACAGCGTTTGTTTACTTTTTAGAAGGTTTTAGAGCCTGTCTTGTAATTTGTAATATTTTGTTTGCTTTATATAGCATTGTATCTCACTTTATCTAAATTTAATATATTGTGACAAAAAACGACAAAAGTGCAGTTCACTTTTTTCACTTTTATTTTGCTTCAAAACTATTACACAACAAAATTCTTTTTTTTTTTTCTCTCGTAACCATGACTCACTCCTTTCTGTCTTTCTCCATTTTATCTTTCAAACTGCTACATTGACGATAAAATCATTCGACACTCATTGACTGTTTTGCTATCTTCCTTTTCACGCGACCGTATACACCCAGTTGACCCACACAGACACTAAAACTAATAAATTACTGCGATAACTATTATCTAACTACTACTCCATTATTAAAAACTAACTGCTCTGGTCCCCTCGCCTCCTTATATAGCGAGTATAGTGTAACACGGGCTTCTCTCGATCTTCACCTTTTCTGGAATCTCTATAAATAAGCCGCCCGCGAATAATCGGGAATAATCTCGAAAGCTCTTCGTGTTGCCGCTCTGATTGTTGTCACTTGGCAGGTTGACCTTGAGCATCTTTGACGCACGTAGCGCAATTTTCAATCAGCTCTGTTGATCTTGCTTCGAAATCATTGCGGCTGTATTCCACGAGCGCTTGTTCAAAACTGAATTATTGCTCCACACGTGCATGGAGGGGGGGGGGGGGGGGGGGGAGTGGCCATCTTAACTACCCCTGGTATAAGTTATATTACCTGGCACCATTTCAGGGCATTGTTACATCATTGTTGCCACTATTAAAGATCAACCCACGTATTTAATAGCGTTCAGGGGTTTTAGGGCAGGCGTGACATTTCATATTAATCGTTCTATTTACCTTCAGTGTTGTGATTAACACATGTTCTTAATTCTGAACCTCCAACTCAATACTTCTTTGTTTACCTAGTCAGAGGTTTGGTATTCATGGTTGAGTATTTGCAATGCAAACCTGCAGATAGTATGCATATTGTTAATACACGTCAAACGTTACGTAGATTAATATGCAAACTAGATGGTGTTTTGTAACCGACACTTTGTCATGTTCATTATAACTTAACATAAATTTCTCTAGCCCGATTACCTCGCCTCACTAATCACAATCAGCATACAGAGAAAGTCCAGCCTGTTTGTAATTAAAAATAAACTGACCTCCGAGTAAAACGTAGAATATATTACGGCTTTTGCACTAGGCTTCTGCTTTAGATTCTCTTTTGTCGCTGAAGTCGTAGTTAGAAAGAAAGAAATAATGAATAAAAGCATGAAACAAGAAAGAGGGCAAGAGAGGGAGTGATAGAGAGGGAGTGGGGAAGTTGGAGAGGAGGGAGGGCAAGAAACCATTACCACAATGAGCTCTGTAGAGCGCTGCAATTTATAGAATGCGCAGGAGACTATTTTCGTAAACGTACTGTTACGCTTAGTTAGGCCTATTGTAGGTCCAATGTATCCCTATTACGGGCTCCAGTATTTAACAACGTCTGTAAGTGTGCATATCACAGTAACACAGGGAGACCAGACAGTAGAAATGGCATGTGGCCTTCAATCGAGCAAGATAACCGCACTTTATCCGAGTAGTACCGACGCTCGCGCAGTTCTCGTTGGCAAGTTTTCGTTGCGTTACATCTACATTAAGCAAAAAGTAGAGGATTCTGATGTGTTGCACTCACTCTTGCACAAACTCTTCTGACAAACCCTTATTCTTCTATTTACGTCATGTAATCGAATTAAACGTTTGAGGAAGCATCCTTATGTTATATTTCCTTGTAAGCACAATCAGAATTTGAGAATACAGTTGGCTTTAAGCAATATTCGAGCAAGCCGCTACGTGGTGGCTTTACAATTCCATTCTCTTTACATGCCAAAAGATAAATAAACAAATAATGAATTTCTGTTTAGGAAAACTATATTTGAACATTTAAACCAAAAACAAGAAGACGTTTAGCTCAGTAAAATATGTATTTTACATAAATGTTGTGGTTTAACAAGATGTATGTTTTTTGTATACTAACATTTTGTATATCTCCTACGACAGGGCTGGGTAACATTGTTTCAAGAAAGTAAAAAGGCACTAATAGAGAGTAAATAAATGTGTATGAATAATGAATACATTATTGAAAGGGTATTAAGTTTGATGTTAAATAAGTTGATCATTATAATTATGATGATAATTTATGATAACTGATAATAAGGATGATGATAATGATAACAACGATGATAAAATTTGCAAGCCTTTAAAATAGACGAGAAACAAGCCGCACATGCGATATAACAATTTAACACTTGTTTAAAAGTTGTAATATTTGATTTTGTAAAGCACACAACAATCTGAATAGTCACCACCGAAGATTCCCACGAGATTCTTCAAGCCATCGTAATGTATTGGTTTACTAACAAATCGTTCCAAACTCAGCAATACACAAACATTTCCTATTAGACCCCGTTGCATTATGTGAATTTAAGAACAATTTCTCAGCTAGGCATGTGATGAACTCTTTCTTGCCTGGTGTGTATTATAAGATACATAAGCTTTTTTTCCTATTTGTACTAGTTTTAACTTTTTTTCTGCTATATTCTTGTTATACTGTCTGTCACCAATTAAAAATACATATTTGAGACGGTTTGAATTGTAAATTTTTTTTTTTTTACAATTTATAGTGTAGTGTTTTTTTTATAAGAAAAGAAGCAAAATCTATGCAACCGCAGTCAAATGATACCCCGTCATCATCCACGTGTGCCATCACACCGATTATTTTACGTGAGCCCTCCCCGTCCTTTACCACAGGCACATTTGACTGCGGTTGCCGAGACACGAACTCACGACCTCAGGCTTTGTGTGCATCGCTAGTGCACTACGTATTGCCTCAACGATCATGGCTATTCAAGCCAGCAAGCTGAAGGTGTCCCAGACCGCCTAATGTAAACCGGTTTTGAATTAGAGGAAGAACGGCATAAGTAGCAAAATAATTGAGGCATGAAAGGGTTAAGAGGAATTTTAAGCACTGAATCCTGATAAATAAAGAAATAAAGTTCAAAGGAAATCCGTTAACAAGTAGGGGGCGACCATGCTTGCGCACATCAGACTTCAGATCTTGTCATCTTTTGGGTCAAGAGAGAAAGCGCAAGATATTCGCATTTGAGAATTTATCATTTAGGACTGTCGTAGCCTTCCGCAATAGTTCTAAAATGTGATAGTAAGATAAATGTTATATGGTGATATTGTTGACATAATATAACCTTAAAGGTTTCTGACACTTCAAACGGATCACCCTGTACTATCTCGTTAACATAATAATCGTGCTACCCAACATGCAGCACGTCACCACCGCCACCGCCACCGCCACCGCCACCATTGAGACTGCAGACGACCTCATCGACTTAATGTGTTGCGAACAACAAAATGCAGTTTCAAGTTATGTACTATCTAGACGTTATTGTCTATTGAAATAATAGCTGTAAGTGATAAAGAAGTATCTTTTACACATACAATTTGTATAAGTGTTGGTAAAGATATGTTACATAAGGTACTTACCCACATGATCATTACAAGAAAAACAGAATTCACACACAGAACACCGACAGCTGGTCCCTGGTATACCCAGTCGTAGTTGTGCGGACTCCACCACGAACAATGTCGCATCACTTCTCCAGTACCGGAAACCTGCAATACAAACCAATTAATTTCATAGAAGAGTATAATTATGTTTAATTTTTTTTAGAAAAAGTACCGCGCGCGTATGTGTGTGTGTGTGTGTGTCTGTTTCAAGGATGCAACACGAAGATTTTGAAGATGATAACTCCATCCTAAACTACCTTTACATGGAAAATTTTTCGAAAATTTTGATTTTCTTGAAAATGGCTCAAACAATTTTGATTAAAATGTCATATGTTTGAGATATTTTGATGACAAATGAAATGTATATCTTGAATTTTCTGGCTATAGCCCCTATAGTCGTATTTACTCTGGACGACTGGTAAACCGTTAGAGAGAGACCAAATCATACTATACAAAAATGTAGATCTTGCTAAAACACACAATTTATGTCTCAATAAATTTTCTTGTAGGGTGAACCATTTCGGAGATATTCCTTGTTATGTGTGTGAGTTTCGGAAAACTTAAAAATCTCGTGAAATGGAACATCGTTGTTCATTTTTTATATGTTAAGCGTGCAAAGAGAGCGGAATCTCAAAGCTTTAAAAGATTTGACTATCGCACAAAGCACCTACGAGGAAGTAAGCAATAAGATAATTTGTACAAACGTCAGTATAAGAGTAGAGAAAGTCATGTGAGTGCAACACATCAGATTTTCGTTATAATAAGATTTGACTTGACCTTGTAAAGGTTGTGTACCACGGCATATTAACGTTGTCACATCTTTGATGTGTTCAGCAAAAGTTAAAAACGTTGCTGTCACTTTGAGCTGGACTCACTCATTTTGTCAAGTTGGTACTACAGCTCCTTGCCAGTGTTGACGGAAGACATCATGTAGTTGGTTGCTGTAGAGTGTAGAGTCAGCGTGTTGTTTGTGTAGTGCACGAGGAGGAGGGGATTGTTTGGATTCCCCATTCTAAGACCGACAAGGAACAGTTCTACAAATTTGTAACTTGTTATAATATGTGCCTGTTGCAAAGCTCCAAGTTACATCTTTTAATGTTAGTGTGCCAGCGTCTACTCAATATTTCTACTACTCTTGTCAATTGAGTTTTGTCTTTACTACTATTTAACACTGACGTTGTGATAATGAGTAGATATTTGTTGCCAAATTTTTAACAAGATTAAAATATAGAATTAGCTTCCGATGGTGGCTTTAACCTTGTGTAAATTTAAATTCAAATACGCCATGATTTAGTAGCAATTTTCTTTTGTAGCATTTTTTAAAATGTTTTACCCGTTTTTTTTACCGATTTTACCATTTCATTCAAATGTTCAACGTACCTTTGTTTTTATATCAAGCATGGTTTTGGATTTACGCCATTAGTGACAAAACCATGGTAGTTCATCCATTAATTTTTGTTTTTAGAAAAAAATAACGGTTTATTAAAAAATATGCAATCCTTGATTTTAAGGAAGTATATTTGAGAAAAGTGTATCTATCTTTAATAATGAATTGAAACACATGTTGTATAAATGCACTCATTTTTATAATTTATTGGGCTCATTTTACTCTTTGGTATTATCGTTGAACAAGGCTCTCGCAACACGCATTTTATTCTGCTATTGCGTACAGTTGAATGTTTTCTTTTTGTTTTCGTTTGATGAAATGATTAGTCTTTACTATCCACATAATTATTTGCCCATTGATTTTATCTGTATTTCTAGCATTTTACATACAGTGAATTAATGCATTTATTTTTTCTTTCGTTGATTTAATATTGCCACCAAGGCGTCCACTCTTCAGAGTTGCTTTCCACATCTATGGTGGAATCCGTATTTGATTGGGGCTGTTCGCTTTAATAAATGTATCTGAGCTGAAATGTTAAGCAAGGGTGAATATTTTGAGCGTTTGGTCCAGCTAGTTCTGACATAATTTGTTAATAAAACGATTGGATATTTCGGTAATTTTTCACAAAATTGGCCGCTCGAGAAAACGAATGTATCATAGTGCAATGGATGCTCTTATTATTATTAATTACGATTTTGAAAGTTTTGTTTGGCGCTCAAGCTTCGTTTTTTATTTATGAACAAATTTCATAGTGCGATACAGCGGTTTTATTTCGCGAAATTTAGCGTGTATTTATTAAACTCCATGTTAGTCTATTCATAGCTTACAAAATATTGTTAAAGGTATAAGACTGGCATAACATTCACATAAACAACAATTTTGAATCCAGAAATGTAATGTATTCTAAACGCTATCAGTAATCATAATTTCAAACCGATGTACACAAAGTAAAAAGCACACAGGGAAACATAAAACCGACACAAAGGAGAGCGTTTGGTGAATTTTCACAGGGCACTGCCCTTTTGCACGATAAATGTTTTTGTTTATTACATTTTTGTTATTCCATTTAAATGGAAAGCGGAAATTGCTGCTTCATTGTATTCTGTTTCGAATAAACAGCAGTGGATGTAATTTTGCAAGTGTATCTAAATGGTGTGGATTTTATTGCGGCTCGATGCTACGGCATTTTGGCTTCTGATTCTTATAAACACGTACAGTGACGTAACGGAGAGAATTTTCATTTTTAAAGCTGAAATTTCGAAATCTTGCAGTTTAATTATTTCCAATATTATACAATTTTATTATAAGAACGTTAAATAACACACGAGTTGAATGTTGTGACAAAATCGGTTACTTTTCAATCACTTTATTCTCTTCTAAAAAACCACAAATACAGTTTTCTTTTCATCCTTAACGCAGTCTAGTCTTTACTGCTATCGCAACTCAAAGTGTTCACCTTTCTCAGTCCTTTTAGTGTCTTTATTTACTTCCTCTGTCTCTTATGCACTAATTACGACCGTGTAATCACTCGCGATGCTCATTGAATCTTTTTACCACGCACAGGTGTCTTGCATACACTGGCACACTCACCAACTGGTGTCTACAACTGTAACTCTCTAAACCTCACTAACTCTTGCCTCATTATATACTGCGGATGACGTTACATGGACTTTTATACACACGCATGCAAAGGAAATGACTCAGTTGGAAGTCTCGCGAACGTTCTCGACACCCCTTTTTGTTTCTGCCGCGTCGATTAAGTCACATACACACAGCAGTCCCGCGAGGCAGCCCGGCCTTGAGCGTCTTTGTCTGCTCTTCGGCACGGCAAGCCCGTCTTTTATAGAGCGCTGCCTCAGAGAGCAATGTCTGTGGCACGGATTAAGAAAGTCGTGGGTTGACTCCGGGTTTGAGCTTCCTGACCCTTGTTACTTTTTCTGGCTTTTTTTTTCGGGTAGCTAGATGAAGGCTGGGAAGATTCATTACCTCCCCAAACATCCCCCCCCCCTATTTCACCTCACTCCTCATTTCCCTTCAACTATCATCCCCGCTTGGTTCTTCCAGGGTTTACCCGCGTCGACAGGTGTTCACCTGGCAGAGAGAAATGATGATTTTACCCTACAAATACCAACAAATATTCTTTCGTTATGTATTAGTATGTGTATATATTATCTAAAACAATATATTTATATCTCATATTATTGTCTTTGATATTAAACTCTGATTGGTAAAGAAAGTTCTCTCCATAGAATCATTGCTTCGCTATTTACCATTGTAAACTGACAGAAATATGACGTAAGGAATGGAAAACTTAAAATTGAAGTTTTACAAGTATGACATATTATTACTTACTGTTGGTTCCACAGTCTCTTGTAAGCTCTTGATAATGCTCCATAACACTACGATTACAACTGGAGCTCCTGAAAACAAATGTACACGGTTATTAATCTGAACACATTTAACACTATCATACTTTGCTGGACCATATCCGTTTTAAACCAAAATACCTGCCATCTTGATATAGAACACAAGTAGTTTAATTGTAGAAATCTAATTTATTAGCACTGATGACATGTTCAGATCGCAGAGTTTTCTCATTCTCTCATAAAACTTCTAATATATTTAACTAGTGGACTAGCGAACGTTCAGTGTATTCGTGATAACCTTTGCGCAGGCATTCAACATTTACGTACAGCCATGGAAAAAAAAATTGAGCGCTGTGAATTTTCTAATTGTCGCTTCGGCCTCACGGAAACACACGAAGTAACCAGAGCATGGTTCACACATGGCGCATGTACTCTAGTCCAAAGTAGGTTTATACACATCGAGATAAGACACACTTTATTACTTTATAACATAAAATAGCAACCAGGGTACAATCAAAAGAACCGTTCTTCGATAATATGCACAGCAACGCTCACGAAATACGTAAGCAAAACTTTGAGGGTTGAACTGTCTGTTAGAGTTCTCTGTGTACGAGAAGAGGTTGTCTGTAGTAGTGCCAACATTCTCTGCTTGAAACTAAGTTGGAGTTTCCGGACGCAGGTAATTTTTTATTTTTCTTTCAGTATTAACACCTTTTATATCCTTTTTATCTTCGTCAATCTGTATATTGAAAATCTGCACTTTGTTCTCCTTTGTTGTTATTATCGGTATGATCATACATAATGGTGCCATTGTACCTAGTAAAGACAGTAATTTGTTTTCTTATGACACGCCGCCCTATACACAAACTAGATGCACCTGAATCATGGCCAATGAGACAGCGACTTGAGGGGCATCCATTGTGCTGCATTCAGTACCAGCTGCACGCGGGCATGCTTAACATCAACCGTGCATTATTAAAATGTAATTCAGCTTAAAGACGAGCTGCATGTCGGTGCAAACTTGACGAAATCAACCGGCCGTTACGTACCAAGGCAACTCCCGTTCTACGTCTGCGAAGAACTGCATCAACTGAACAAAAACCCATTTCCAGAAAACAAATATCCGTTGGCTTGAATGCTGCCTTCATTATTTCAGATGAAAAATAACACGCAATGACGTCATTCGTATTCGGTGAAGCGAAAGCTTTCTTCCGGCTATGAATAACATGAAAATTGAATTGTGGTGGAAAAATGCATATTACGTCCATGCAAGTGAAAGCAAAATCTCAACCGGTCTTTCTCTCGCTTACACAGGGTGTTGGGGTGTTAGTACTGGTAACTCAAGAGAAAGTAGTCAGCTTACTTTTCAGTTTTATTCAATCCGCATTTTATACTCCAACTTGAAAACATGGGCCCTTATGCTAGGTACTGCCCAAGACCTGAAGTTAGCGCATAGGTTACAGCAATTTTATTAATTTTAAGTAAATTTCTATAAATTTTATATAAATGGTAACTTCTCGACCTTAAGGTTATTTATATATTGTCCATAAATTTGTCATTTAACCATAAAGTATTAAACAATTAGATCCCAGTTGTCTGGAATAAATTTGTGGATATGCGTGAAGGTCAGGAATGTTGACAGTAAGCTCCATGACAACTTCCACAGTAGCTGGCTTCCACGCAACATTGGCGTCTGTATAGAGAACAGGAATTTTGACCTATTTGGACCAGTACGTTGGTCTGCAACATCCCCAAATCTGAATCCTTAGAGTTTTACTTCTGGCGATCCAGAGGCAGTTCGAGTCGAGTGGGGAAGCTTATTCCCCCACCCGAAGTGTCTTTACCGCAGTACCTAGCGGACATTTGGACAGTAATATATACTTTGAAGAGGTTTCGGGGGTCCTGGCAAACGTGTGTTTAAATGGACGAAACGATGGTAGGGCAAATTTTGGGAGAATAATACAAAATAAATTGGAAGCTATCGGCACTCTTTAATGCTTACATGGCCGATCTCCCCACGCACCCCAACACTCACATCTGTCAGTATGCGGACGATCTCATGATCTTCGCAGCAAACAAGAACCCGCGCTACAGCTACCGTCAAGTACAAGCCCACCTCTGTGCCATCAGTAGATGGTGCGAGAACTGGCGCATGTCTGTCAACCCGGAGAAAAGCTCTGCGAATCTCCTGGCCAACACGGTGGCAAACCGGCTCCCGCAGGACCTCGTGCTTCGGCGCCGTCGGATCCCTTGGGTCACTGCGGCGAAGTATCTCGGGGTCACGTTGGACCGGCGGCTAACGTATAGGCATCACGTCAGGGGCAAAGTACTACAAGGTCATGCAGCCCTACGGCAGTTGTATCCTATCCTCAGCTCCAAAACCATGCCCATTCGCCTGCAACTCCAGCTGTATCGTGCGATCATCCCGCCTCTGGTCCTGTACGGATGCGAGATCTGGGGAGTGGTGGCAAAGTCCACCTTCATCAGACTCCAGACGTTGCAGAATCGGGCATTAAGGATGATCTACGACACTGGTTGGAGATTTCCTGCCCACATCCTTCACGAACATTCCGGCATCCCGTACATTGTCGACGTGATTAAAACCCGCGCTCGAACAATGTACAACAAACTCCAGAACCACCCTAATCCACTGGTGAATACTCTGGGACAATATGACCAGAGAGAGCCTCGCCGACTACCATCTAAAAAATTGACGAAGGACATCTTAAGTCCAACGGTCTAATTTTCGCAGATGGGAAAGGCAAAATGAATATCTGTACTTAAAACAGAGTAAATCGCCTAACTCAGATCACCTCTCAGTGAGTGACTGACGGCCAGAACCTGGAGGAGATTAGCGCGTCACCTGATTGACTTACCAGCCAATCAGCATGTATGGGCAGTGCCCGTTCATGGACCAATCCCTACCATCATCCATCTTGACCCTAAGATACCCCTGATCCCAAACATTCCCAGAGTTTAAATCCCTGTAAACCAAAACACCATACTATCGCGCAGGTAAAGCCGTATAACGGCTAGGTACTGCGGTAAAGACACTTCGGGTGGGGGAATAAGCTTCCCCACTCGACTCGAACTGCCTCTGGAGCCTCTCTATGCTTCACCACAGGCAGGTCTTGTATTGACCACATATTCACGCTGCGACAACTCTTGCACAAATGCAATGCAGGAGTAAACACAAGAAGATTTTCATAGACCGTCAGACAGCGCTGACGTTATACGCGACCATCGAGGAACAAATAAAAGGAACTATTGTATTCCACCCAAAAATTCGATGTAGAGATTTCATCGGAAATACATGTTTTGAGGCACCCTGAATCCAAACCAAGCGTTTTTAGAAAACGGTCCGCGCGTGTGTGTTTGTGAGTCTGTGTGTGTCTGTGGACAGCGTAATTCAAAAACGAAAAGTGGGTTAGACACCAAACTTGGTATTTAAGTTTAATGTCTTTCAAGGATGCAAGACGAAGATTTCGAACAAAATGTCCCCACCCTAAACTACCCGTTACATGGAAAATTTTTAGAAAATATTGATTTTCGTGAAAATTACTCTGACGATTTTGATTAAAATGTCATATGTTTGAGATATTTTTGTGACAAATGAAATGTATATCTTGAATTTTCTGCCTATAGCCCCTGTAGTCGTATTTACTCTGGACGACTTTTGCATAACTGGTAAACCGTTAGCGATAGACCAAATCATACTATACAAAAAATGTAGATCTTGCTAAAATACACAATTTATGTCTAAATAACTTTCTTGTAGGGTGAACCATTTCGGAGATATTCCTTTTTATTTGTGTCAGTTTTGGAGTAATTAGAACTTTCGTGAATTGGAACATCGTTGTTCATTTTTGTATATGTTAAGCGTGCAAAGAGAACGGAATCTCAAAGTTTTAAAATATTTGACTATCGCATAAAGCCTACTGTATTCTAATATCAACCTTGTACCTACAAGGAAATAAGCAATAAGATAATAAACATTACAAATGTTTACACATCAGATTTTTCAAAAATAAAAGCAACTACTTGCCAGTGGAAAACAACACCTTCTGTACAAGGTGTAAAAACACACTAGAGATAGCGGAAAATAACAGAGCAAAAAAAAAAAAAAAAAAAAAAAAACCATAACAGTAGGCAATGCAACTGTAAAACTGAGCTTTGTATAACGCAGACTGATGAGAAATACGAACTCTTTCAATGAATTTGAATACGTATGTAGTATAGTTGTAAAAGTCATTGTTAGTAGAAGAAAGAATTGTCTGAAAACTTCGAAAAAGGCGGACAAAGCTGCGCATGCTCAGGAAACAGAAGTGCCTTTATTCAGAGTAACAGTTGACAGCAGAGGGAGAAGTTTGGTATATAGATATACCTACAGGCGGAATATCAGCAAGTCTTGGTCCGTTCTTTATTTTCCTAATGGTGTTCCTCTGACCTCTCTGAAACAAGGAAAAGTAACTGAGAAACTCGTGACGTAAGTTCACCGTGAGCATGGACTGATTTAAACTTACACCAAAAGTTGCCCTGTAAAGAACAAAGGCACATGAAAATGGTACTTTGACCTCTGGTTCAGAAGTTGCATGAAGCACCTAAGCTGCGTACTGTTTAATTAAAATGTATTCCATGCATTAAATTAATTTAGTTAGTGGCGGTACGTACATATAAATCCACAACTTTATGTAGACACTGTTCGCTTTCCTTTCAGGTGTGTATTTGGTAAAAGGCGAGAGTTAAAACTAAACCAGCGCACAAGTTTTCAACGAAGAGTAATTATATGGGAAAGCTAAAAGCATTAGATTAATTGTAGAGCTTTTCTCTTAGATATAATAGGATTATCAGAATTATGAAACGAAATTTTCTTTACAGAAAACTCGTATAGGCTTAGGAGCATATACTGAAGAAACGCTAGCAATATATGAATTAGTCTAATCATTTATTTATAGGTGCTAAAAACTAGGAAGACAATGTCAATAATCTGATGTGTTGCATTCACATGATTTTCTCTACTCTTGCACTACCCATTCTTACAAACTCTTATTCTTCTATCTTTTTCGTGTTAGCTGAGATAATCATTTGCAGAAATAATCTTATTATATGGGAATACATTAGGCTTTGGGTGATAGTCAAATATTTTAAAGCTTTCAAAGTCCGTTCTCTTAGCACGGTTAACATATATTACATATATTACATATATTACATATATTACATTTGACAGAAAGTCCTCCAAAACTTACATAAGTACAAAAAAAATTTTAGACATTGATTATGTACTTTAGCAAGATCTACATTTTCTGTAGAATAAGATTTGGTCTATCTCTTACGGTTTGCCAGTTATGCAAAAGTTATCCAGAGTAAATAGAGCTAAATGGGCTATAGCCAGTAAATTCAAGATATACATTTCTCTTTTCATAGAAATTTCTGAGACATATGGCATTTTAATCAAAATCGTTAGTCATTTTCAAGAAAATCAAAATGTTCAAAAATTATCCATGTAAAGGAATTCTACAGTTGAGCAATTTGCTCAAAAATATTCGTGTTGCATACCCTGCGGACCCATGTAGCTTGAGAAAGCAGGATGTTGATATTGTTTTCCAACTGAAGAGATGCTATAGCCAATAGGTATGTCAGTTCTTTCAATAATAAATCACAAATTGCAACATCAGGTCTACATAATTGAGCATTAAGAAGTTGTATGGCGTTTTGTTAAAAATAATTATGCTACTTTTATGTGGTCTATATAAATATGTGAAAATTATTTTGAAATAGTTTCCTTTATGTGGTTTTCTTTTCTCCCTTACTCTCCCTCTTTAATTCTCTCCTTTTCTGCCCTCCTCCTCTCTCCTCTACTCCCTTCCTTTCTGCGGTCATCCCTCTTTTTCATACCAACATACAAATTTAAAAAAAAATACGTTTTATTTGGTAGGATATTAATTTTCATCCCTTTGCTCCGTTAGCTATTTCCTGGAATGTCTCTAGGTCGTGTTCTCCCCGTTGCTGGCAAACTGCTATCTAGCACCCTTGCTACATTATGCAGGAGCACAATGTGCAGAACATTTTAGAGGAAAGGAAGTGCTTACCTAAGCATTTTCAGGTCAGAGATAATGACCTACATGCGCATTGCATAAAAATTAAAATCCCACAAGTGTGAACGCGTGTCTGAACTGATGTGTCCGGATGCATAATTAAAAGTCCAACAAAAATAGTGCGAATTGCACTGTACTCTGTGTGACTGTGTCTGTGTGTCTGTCTGTCAGTCTGTGGACAGCATAACGCAAAAACGAAAAGTCGCTTAAAAACCAAATTTGGTATTTAAGTTTAATGTCCTTCAATGATGCGACACGAAAATTTTGAAGAAAATAGCCCCAACCTAAACTACCCTTTACAAGGAAAATTTTTCGAAAATTTTGATTTTCTTGAAAATGGGTCTAACGATTCTGATTAAAATGTGACATATTTGAGACATTTTTATGAAAAATGAAATGTATATCTTGAATTTTCTAGTTATAGCCCCTGTAGTCGTATTTGCTCTGGACGACTTTTGCATAACTGGTAAACCGTTAGAGATAGACCAAATTATACTATACAAAAAATGTAGATGTTGCTAAAATACACAATTTATGTCTGAGTACATTTCCTTGTAGGGAGAACCATTTCGGAGATATTCCTTGTTATGTGTGAGTTTCGGAAAACTTAAAATGTACGTGAAACGGAACATAATTGTTCATTGTTTTATATGTTTTATAGCCAGAAAATTCAAGATATACATTCCATTTCTCATAATACCTCAAGTATATGACATTTTAATCAAAATGGTTAGAGTGATTTTCAAGACAATCCAAATTTTCGAAACATTTTCCATGTAAAGGGTAGTTTAGGGTGAGGCTATTTTCTTCAAAATCTTCGTGTCGCATTCTTGAGAGATATCAAACTTAAATACCAACTTTGGTTTGTTTTTTTAGTTATGCTGTCCACACACACACACACACACACACACACACACACACACACACACACACACACACACACACACACACACGCACACACACACACACGCACACACACGCACACACACGCACGCGCGCGCGGACTTTTTTTCTAAACATGCTTTTCTTTTTGGATTCAGGGGGTCTCAAAACATATATTTCCGGGTGAAATCTCGACATCGAATTTTTGGGTGGATTACAATACTTCCCCTATTTACCAGTAGAAAGAGTAATACTCGCCTACAGGCTGTAAGTGAAGCGTTGTTTCCCATTTCAACTACACATCCACTATCACCGGGCAGAGGGCATATATCCGTTGATAGAAGTATTTAAAAAGAGCAAATTGCTCCTTTAGTGTACACAGCTCTGCATATTTGCATTTTCTACCTCTATCCATAATTTCTCTGGAAGTGGAAGTGATGAGGCTACCAGACTCCAGACTCCAGTTCGAGTCGAACGGAGGTGAGGTGATTGTTCCCCGGGTCGAGTGTCTTTACCGCAGTATCTAGCCGTCATACGGCTTTACCTGCGCGATGGTTTTGACGGTGTCACTACAGGGATGTTTTCACTGGGAAAAATTTGTTGGATCAGGGGTTTTTTAGTAACGGGAGGGATTGTAGGCAGGGATTGTTCCGCAAGTGAGCTGTGCGCGCATTTTACGCGCTAATTCCTACCAGGGTTCTGGCCGTCAGTCACGCGCTGAGAGGTGAACTGAACTGGTGATCGCTCTGTTTTGAGTACAGATTGCATTTTCGCCTTTCCCATCTTGAGATTAGATCGCCGGACTTAAGATGTCCTTCGGCAATCTTTTGGATGGTAGTCGGCGCGGCTGTCTCTGGTCGTATTGGCCCAGGGTATTCACCAGAGGGTTAGGGTGGTTCTGGAGTTTATTGTACATTGTTCGAGCGCGAGTTTTGATCACGTCGACAATGTACGGGATACCGGAATGTTCGTGTAGGATATGGGCAGGAAATCTTCGGCCTGTATCATAGATCATCCTTAATGCCCGGTTCTGCAACGTCTGGAGTCTGATGAAGGTGGACCTAGCCACCACTCCCCAGATCTCGCATCCGTACAGGACCAGAGGCGGGATGATCGCTCGATACAGCCGAAGCTTCAGGCGTAGGGGCATGGTTTGGGAACTGAGGATGGGGTACAACTGCCGCAGGGCAGCGTGGCCTTGCAGTACTTTGCCCCTGACGTGATGTCTATACGTCAGCCGCCGGTCCAGCGTGACCCCGAGATACTTTGCCGTAGTGACCCAGGGGATCCGACGGCGCCGAAGCACGAGGTCCAGAGGGAGCCGGTTGGCTATCGTATTAGCCAGGAGAATCGCATAGCTTTTTCCGGGTTAATAGACATACGCCAGTTCTCGCACCATCTATTGATGGCACAGAGGTGGGCTTGTACTTGTCGGTAACTGTAGCCCGGGTTGTTGTTAGTAGCGAAGATCATGAGATCGTCCGCATACTGACAGATGTGTGTGTTGGGGTGCGTCGGGAGATCGGCCATGTAAGCTGCAAAAAGTGCCGGTGACAGTACACTGCCCTCGGGGACTCCTGCGCCAATGGGCCTTTCTCTAGAAAATGATCCCTCCACCTTCAACCGGAAGCTACGTTCCTGTAGGAAACTAGCCACCAAGTAAATGTATGGAGGGGGGATTTCCTGCTGTATGAGCTTGTAGACAAGCCCTTCATGCTAAGTGGTAGAAAATGCCTTTTCCACGTCAAGCAACACTGCCACCGTTTTAGCCCTCTCCTGGTAAGCCAGGGAAGCTTTCTCGGCTACACGCAGTAGTTGTTCAGTCGTGGAATGACCAGAACGAAAACCAAACTGGTGTTCCGGTAGGAGACCTTTTTCCTCCAAAAGAGGTCCGAGGTGGGACAGGAACAGTTTCTCGAACACTTTCGAGACAACTGGTAGGAGGCTGATGGAACGGTAACTAGATGGAAAAACCGGATTCTTTCCCTGCTTCAAAACGCATACCATACGCGCCTGTTTCCAGACAGCTGTTAAGTGGCACATGCTGAGGCATGCGTTGTAAATGCGGGTCAAGTGCATCACGGCTCTATGGGGTAGGTGCTGGAGCATTTCCGCTGTTACACGGTCTTGCCCAGGGGCTTTACTAGGTTTTAGGTGCCGGATGGTGTTAGTTACCTCGCGAGGGGTAACTACCGGGATGTGGAACTCCTCGTGGCCCGCGGGTCGGACTTCTAAGAAGTCTTCTACCGCTTGTTCCACGAGGTCAGTGTGGTCATCGTTCTGAGGATCTACCCTAGGCTGGAACTGAGTTTCCAGATAGTCTGCTAGTGCCTCTGCTTTTTCCCTCGGTTCAAAGACAAGTCTTCCCCGAGGGCTGTGCACTGGATGCTGGTGTACAGATTTGTCTTTCCTCAAGGCTCGGACGATGCGCCACGGTTTCCTCTCTTGGAGGTTTATGCGACGCATTGTTTCGTCCCAAGCTGCTTGCCTGTGTTTTCTTAGGAGTCGTCTCACCAGGGATTTGAACCTCTGGTGTATTACTCCTATCCTAGGATGTCGGAATCTCTGCCATAGCCGTCTGACAGCATTCTTTGCTTGAATGAGGCGTTTTAGTGGGACAGGGATAGATGTCGGGTTTGGTACTTCGGTAGGAATGCGATGCGTGTGAGCACGCAGCGCGTTTAGGACGGAGGTAGAAAACCCCGTGGCTGCCTCCTCGAGAGCCTCTATCGAGTCTATTCGAGGATTTGCTTGCACAGAGTTTTGAAGGGCTAGGACGGCTGCATCCCAGTCGACTTCATCCACCCAGTCCGGCACTCCCAGGGCAGTAAGATTAACGTCTGCATCCACCACAACAGGGTTGTGGTCGGAGTCCAGATCGTTAATCACAGAGAGGTCCAAGTGAAATGGTATGTTTTTGGTGACCATGAAATCGATGATGTCCGCGGCGCCGCGTGCCGGGTAGTAGGTTGGACCTCTCGGCCCATGCGCGTGAAGGGCGGGGTTCCCGCTAATGAGACGGTACAATCCCCGGCCCTTAACGTTCTGGGTGCGGCTGTGCCAGCTTGGGTGTTTTGCGTTGAAGTCGCCTGCAATGCAAACCCTGTGGTGTAGGTTCAGGAGTGCCGTGATGTCCGCTTCATAGAAGTGACCATCCGGCGGGTCGTATACCGCCACAAGCACCAGATCGTTCCCGCCCAAGGATAGCCTTATGGCGGTTGCCTCCAGGTGTTGTAGCGGAGGAATGGTTACAGGAGCGTGGGTGAGATGGTTCTTTATGAAAATGGCAGTACCACCGCCCTGTCGGCCGACCCGATCAGACCGATGAGCGGCGTAACTTGGCAAGTTAAACTGTACACCAGCGTGCAAGTGCGTTTCACAGACCATCAGGATATCAATCCCATGGCTGTCCACGAACTCCAGCAGGCCAGGTCTCTGGTCTCTAACTCCATTTGCGTTCCAGAACGCAGCTCTAAATGAACGCACAGTTCTATGCGCCATTATGAGCTCACGGAGTTAGAGTAGAGTTCCTTAGCCGTTTGAAGCACCGCGAGGTGCTTCTTCACAGCGGAAATCCCGGGTTTGTTGAAGGTTTCCCTGCAGCGTCGTAGTATTGGGAGGGAACGCTGAACTGAGTCGGCGAACCAGGTTGCCAACTCGATGAATTCAGCCATCTCCTCGGTGGCGAATGTGTCCCCTACTTACTTACTTATTTTATTGAGGAAAAATTTACCTGGTGCCGGTACAGAGGGGCCCGGCTTACAGGCTAAAATTGACATTAATTATAATTTACAATATTTACATGGGTACTCTTGTTAGGTTTTATATCATCAAAAACCCATACAGTGAGCGGCTTTAGCCCACCAAGAACAGTTTTTGGGCGTATTCTCAGTCTTTTGTCTGTCTGTTTTTGATATTTTTTTTTTTTTTAATTTATATACACGGATACATACACTCACTCACTCCTGGGCATACCACACATATGTCCCATCACACGCACACACACACACACACACACACACACACACACACACACACACACACACACTCGTATATACATATTTACACACACTGCACTATATTTGGTTCCGGGATGTTTTGTGGAGGCACTGCTGCCTCAGGGTTGGTTGGGCCAGTCCGCTGGGACGGGCTAGCATTGGCTGTCTCTGCCGCTTGTTGATTGGTTGACGCAGCTTGAGCTGTGGGTACTGGTGGTGGGGAGAGTTTTCCAACAGTTTTGTTGGAATCCTTCACCACAGTAGGTTTTTCTGTGTTTTTCACCACAGAGGCTTTCTTCTTCCCCTTCTTGGGAGGACGTTTTTCCTTAGGAGCAGTGCTGGGTGTTGGAGCAGTCTTTGTGCTCGCAACCTGGGGTGGGACACTTTCCGGGACTGGCGTTGTCATCGACTTGGCAACCTGGTCGCTAGGGGTTACTTCCGCGGCCTCGGCCTGCGCGAGAGCACCTTGAAGTGGTATTAATGACTTCACGGCACGAATAAATATCTATGTCAAATCCTAATTACGGTTCTTCCTTGTTTTTAATTTTAACCTCAAATTAAATTATAAGGTAAGCACATTAGTGGATAAAAAAATATGGAAAACTCATATAATTTAGCTGCAGACTTCTGCTAAACGTCGCCATATTGTTTACGAAGACGAGAGGCTAGAGTCAATATGACGTCATAGTTAGCTGACTGTAAAACATTAGTAAGTAATAACAGAGTTAGAAAAGTGAAATAACAGACAGCAGCCCTTTTCTCAGAACCAGAGCGTTTATTACCTTTGACAAGACATAACTGCAAGGTGAAGTGACGTAAGAGTGATCACACTGCCATGGCGGCTGTTGCCATAGTAACGGTCCTGCCGTGCTCATTTGTTTTTCCGACTGGAATGATTATGCCAGAACCTGGGTATACCAATAAGTTAATAGGAAACATGAAAGCAAGGATGGTTTTAGGATACTTCTTCGTGTTAGTTAAGATAAACATTTGTACAAATTATCTTATTGCTTATTTCCTTGTTGGTGCAAGGGGAATATTAGAATACAGTAGACTTTGTGCGATAGTCAAATGTTTTAAGGCTTTGACATTCCGTTCTCTTTGCACAGTTAAGAAATAAAAAAATGAACAACGATGTTCCATTTCCCGAAAGTTTTAAGTTTTCCGAAACTCACACACATAACAAGGAATATCTCCGAAATGGTTCACCCTACAAGAAAATTTATTTAGACATAAATTGTGTATTTTAGCAAGATCTAAATGCTTTGTATAGTATGATTTGGTCTATCTCTAACGGTTTACCAGTTATGCAAAAGTGGTCCAGAGTAAATACGATTACAGGGGCTATAGCCAGAAAATTCGATATATATTTCATTTGTCATCAAAATATCTCAAACATATGACATTTTAATCAAAATCATTAAAGCCTTTTTAAAGAAAATTAAAATTTTCGATAAAGTTTTCATGTAAAGCGTACTTTAGGGTGGAGCTATTTTCTTCAAAATCTTCGTGTCGCATAGTTGAAAGACATTAAACTTAAATACCAACTTTGGTTTTTAGTCGCCTTTTGGTTTTTTTAGTTATGCTGTCCACAGACTGACAGACACTTTGCTCGCAAAACAACTGTAATCTTATAGCTCATCTAATCTGCCTAGGCTTCCATTCTTGAAACTTTAATATATTCAGCTTTATTAACAATGTTCTCTCCTTAACTATCGATTACAATCTCCTTTTAATTCATTCTATTATTAATTTCTTATATTCACATTATAATTTCGGTTTCATGCTTTATTTTGATCTACAATAATTTATAGCGCTCCGGATATATTAAAATTTACTTTTCTCGTGCATATTTCAGAGTCTTTTTCGAAGTGTTGGTGCAAATTTATGGATTGTTATTTTGGAGAAGTATAAGAGGAACGGTTCCGATGTAAGGTTTATCCCACTCTAAGTTCTCAGAAAGATTACTTGCCCTATATAATCTTCTTCGGAAATATAAGACCAACTGCCATTAGAACTGAGGTTAAAATACGAACAAGCATCTTTGCTTCTGAATTGCACAAAGTGGTAGTATTTTCTACGTGCTACCGGACACCCTGAGTGCTTGGCTCAGTGTAAATAGATCAAGGCTTCCTCGCACTTTCGGAAGCCACTAAAAGCCAGATTATATTCTCGGGCCCGCGCCCCGCGGGTGGGATTAAGCGAGCGAAAAGAAACATCAGATGAAACCGGATATTGGAAAGCTTCTCTCGTGTCACAAAGGGCATGCAATGCACTTTTTAACATATCTCCCTGCTTCTATTGGCTAAAGCGCATTCTAAGCCTTTGTAATTATTTTTATGTACAATTAGCTTGCCTCAGTTGCCTAAAAGCAAAATCCACACAATAACACACAAGGTACATATTTAGCTAGAGTAACGTTTGTTAATTTACTTAATGGCATTATCATTCCTATTGGTTAGAAGTTGGATTATGTATGTTGTGTGCTTGCTTATAGCTAAGTACCTGGGGATCATGCCCCATTACCACGTTGGTTCAACAATCACTTTACACAGGGAAATGTTGGTCAAAGAATTAAAATAGGACTCACAGGAATATTGGGATTTTCCCCACCAGAGAGCAAACTTGAGGGCCAATCCCGCCTTTTGAATTGATCATTTAAATTCTACGTTAATCCTTTTTTCCTTGTTTCTCTGGAGCGGTCGTTTTTATGACTTCAAATGTGATCCATTTTTAAAAAAATCTGACGCGTTTTGTCCATCCACTACAATTTATTTCCTCACGTTTCCAGTAAAGTATTTATAATGTGGTTTCTTCTTCTAGTTTGTAGTGGTCATGATAAACTATTTCCGAAATCATTTCAATACGTACTCTGCCATCTAAGAGACGCTCATAGTCAAGCTACCTCACACCACGACGTTGTTAAGCTTTCCAGAGCCGGATTTTTATAAGAAGCTTTTGGAAAAGCTGTATTTCCAGAGACTTTACCGGCAATTGACCTGGACAATAATGGCGATAGGGATGGACACAGGGGAGTTATTACTTTCTCTACTGGTAAGTAGAAGGAAGTATTGTATTCCACCCCAAATTTCGATGTCGAGATTTCACCGGAAATATGTTTTGAGACCCCCTGAATAAACAAAAAATACAATTTCTAGAAAAAAGTTCGTGGTATTTAAGTGGATGCGACAAGAAGATTTTGAAGAAAATAGCCCCACCCTAAACTAGTCTTTAAATGGAAAATGTTTCGAAAATCTTGATTTTCTTGAAAATGGCTCTAACGATTTTGATTAAAATGCCATATGTTTGAGATATTTGTATGACAAATGAAATGTATATCTTGAATTTTCTGGCTATAGCCCATGTAGTCCTGTTTAATCTGGATGACTTTTGAATAACTCGTAAACCGTAACAGATAGACAAACTCTTACTGTACAGGAAATGTAGAACTCGGTAAAACATACAATTTTTTGTCTGAATAAATTTTTTTGTAGAGTGAACCATTTCGATGATATTCCTTGTTATGTGTGTCGGTTTCGGAAAACAAAACTTTCGTGAAATGGAACATTGTTGTTCATTTTTTTAAATGTTAAGTGTGCAAAGAGGACAGAATCTCAAAGCTTTAAAAGATTTGACTATCGCACAAAGCCTATTGTATTGTGATGTTCCCCTTGTATCTATAAGGAAATAAACAATAAGATAATTTGTACAAATGTTTATCTTAACTAACACGAAGAAGATATAGGAATAAGAGTTTGTAAGAATGGTTAGTACAAGAGTAGAGAAAGTCATGTGAGTGTAATACATCCGATTTTTTTTTTTTTTTTTTTTTTTTTTTTTTAATCTGCAGGCTGCTCTGTCTGACAATGAGATTTCTACGTGGAACTGCAGTATACAGATGAACTGATCACTTAAAGAATATAGCCATAAGATGTTCCACAAACATAAAACCTAAGGAATAAGGACAGGACGACTAGTTATGCGGTCGAGAAAGGTTTGCAAATGTAACGTGTTTTCTCTGTTTCTCCGTCTAACCTGCAAATAGTATCTGGGGTGATTTTAAAGCTGCGATGGCAATGGTTACACGGTGCCATCAGTACGTTTTATTCGACATCGACGATGACATGCTGATCTGCTTACACATAGAAGAGATTTTCTGCGTCTTAGACACCTCTTTGTCGTAATTACAACAGCTATACACATCGCGAAGACGTTCTCCCCATTACCCCTTAGGGCTTCATTCTGTGAATAATTGAGGAAACATTTACGAGGCAGACGCTTTTCCAGTTACGACGAAGTCAAGAAGTAAATGGTTAAGTGAACTCTAATTCTAATCGTTCACGAAGCAGTTACCACTTCTTTATAACCAATACTAAAAACATCGTCTCTCTTATCTGGTACTTCTAAGGACTTTTTTTAAATAACAGATCGTTACCAACCCTTCACGGTATAACAACTTAAAAGTAGGTACTTTAGGAATTCAGTCAGTATCTACTGGTAGGTGTGATAGCCAAATTTCGAACGGCATCCCTTTTTTTGGCTAATTTACTTTATTCTAAGAAATTCTTTTCCTCTTCTCATTTACACAACTGGTCAACGTGTTTCTGATTATCAGAAACTCAAGTTGATGGAGTTGTTGTCAACTTGAGTTCACTGAAGCCTTAAATGCCTTAGTACACTGAATTTTTAGGTAATTTTCTTTGCCTCATCTGTATATTTACCTAGGTAATGATTCCTTATACGACAAAATATAATTGATTTTAACACATGGAAATTATTTCTTGTAGTTATATATCTGACCTTCTAGTATTTTCTTATTAGTTTGTCTTACTTGTCAATAAATCCAATATCACATCTCCAGTGCTGTATTTTAGGTGTCAGCCTATTCTTGATTTTATAAACTTTATTTCAGAGGCCTGTATTCTGAATCCGTATATGCCAGTTGTTGATGCAACAAGTTGAAAGCCGAATTAGCGTGTTGTAGGTCACTCGTTGATAAGACAGTTTGAAGCAACAATGCCTGTTGGAGTTCTCAATGTAAGAGTACGATGTTTTCTCAATGAATTTATAACACGAGTACCTCTTGCCCCTTAAATCTCTTATTCATTGAGATGTTAAGCCACCTTCTGTCTGTGAAGGGTAGCTTGTATTCGGATTTTGTAAAAATGTTCGTTCCCCATTCTCGGAAGATAATGAGCTCAAATACCAAGTTCATTTTCTTCAGAAGAATACATGCACACACACACACACACACACACACACACACACACACACACACACACACACACACACACACACACACACACACCAGGAACATTAACGACAGTGGAACTATACGCCGTACGGTTTTAGAAGGCACATGAGCAATGCGTGCACACGGTAGCTGCGCTGCTGCCAACTGATGCGCCAGAGAGCGGTAGTTACGGGGAGGGAACGAGGAAAGGAACATTTGTCGTCTTACAAATTGTCAAAATGTAAACTTAGTAGCAAAGGATAATGATGATAACATAAACTGTAACACTCAATATTAACGTACTTATTTACACGCATTTCCTTAAAAAAACTACAGTTTAAAAATATTTGTGGCCTGAGAGCAGAGTACTTCCTACCTGCGCCAATGGTACCAGGATTTTGATTTTGAACTTTATATTTAAATTGTGCTCCCTAATTATATTATTTAATTTATAAACAGCTATCTGTAGCCAAAGTATTGTATTTCGGAGAGCAGGTAGTTTTACTATAAAGAGAAATGAATGCGGAAAGAATGTCAAATTAACAAAGTCTAAAAATAGGTATCTGTATCAACTTTAATTTAATAGTTTAGTCAGCCAGAACATATCGCCAACGCCGCCATTGATTTCGGCGCTCTCCCTAATTAATGTCCTAATTTCGGTGACGTGAATGGTAAATATAAAACATGTAGCGCGCGCATGTAGAAAACATGATATGGCAGAGGGCCGCTTAAGCATTCGCAGCTAAATCCGCTGTAGCCATAATTGCGGGCAGCATCAGTCAGGAATTATACATAACTCCGTGCCACACGCTCGTGAGCAAATAATCGATATTGTTGTAGAGGTCAACTTCGCACACCTACACAGCGCTGGTAGACCCACACGAGTACCAACTCACTTTCCTATGTACCTACAACACATTTCACACCTTCACTTTCTCCACTACCTAAAGTAGGGCATTGCACCCAAATTTTCGATGTCGGGATTTCGCCGAGAATATATATGTTTTGAGGCCCCCTGAATCCAAAAAAAAAAAAAAAAAAAAAAAAAAAAAAAAAAAAAAAACATGTTTAGAAAAAGGTCCGTGTGTGTGTCTGTGTGTCTGTCAGTCTGTGGACAGCATAACTCAAAAACGAAAAGTCGGTTAAAAACCAAACTTGGTATTTAAGTTTAATGTCTTTCAAGGATGTGACACAAAGATTTCGAAGAAAATAGCCCCACCCTACACTACCCTTTACATGGAAGATTTTTCGAAAATTTTGATTTTCTTGAAAATGGTTCTAACGATTTTGATTAAAATGTCATATGTTTGAGATATTTTGATGACAAATGAAATGTATATCTTCAATTTTCTGACTATAGCCCCTGTAGTCGTATTTACTCTGGACGACTTTTGCATAACTGATAAACCGTTAGAGATAGACCAAATTATACTATACAAAAAATGTAGATCTTGCTAAACTACACAATTTATGTCTCAATAAATTTTCTTGTAGGGTGAACCATTTCGGAGATATTCCTTGTTATGTGTGTGAGTTTCGGAAAACTTAGAACTTTAGCGAAATGCAACAACGTTGTTCATTTTTTTATATGTTAATCGTGCAAAGAGAACGGAATCTCAAAGGTCAAAAAGATTTTACTGTCGCACAAAGCCTTCTGTATTCTAATATCTCCCTTGCACCTACAAGGAAATAAGCAATAAGATAATTTGTACAAATGTTCATCTTAACTAACATGGAGATATAGGAATAAGAGTTTGTAAGAATTATTAGTACAACAGTAGAGAAAGTCATGTGAGTGCAACACATCAGATATTTTCTCTTTGTCACCAAAGGTAAATGAAATTCAAAAACTTCGTACAACAGCCCGCTCATAAAAAGTTAACTATTATTTAAACTTAATATAATTACCTATTCCCATTGAGCTTAAAACGAAATATGCAATAAACAATTGCAAAAGTTTATCTCGATCAAATGAGTAGATAGAGGAATAGGGAGTTCCAAAAATAATTACTTAAGCTCAGGAGGTTAATTTAAACAAAGGGAGTACTTACATAAAAATCGACTGTGGCTAGTCCCAGGGTGCTAAATCAGAGCATTAGAATCTTCTGAAGTACCATTTGGACCTTAATTTCAGTTCATTCTTCACGTATCTCATGCCTCTGGGGATAGATTTAGTATCACAATCTTTCTTTTTAGGAATTTCGAACTTTGTTTTAGTTGCACAAGTCCTGGATTCCTGCTCCTTCTGTCAGAACGTTAATTCAACTTTCCTACCATCACTTCCGAAAGTTGTCACTTGGAAGGCAAATTAGTGAGACTTGAAATTCTCAGTTTCGTTGTGTCTAAATTAACATGGAATTGTAATCAGTGGAAAGCAAATGTTATAACTTTTGAACTTGTTCAACAATCGTAATTCAGTTTTCTAGCTCCTACAACAGAACAAACAACTGGAGCTGTCGTGATAAGGAAGTGACTTGTAATTTCAATCCAAATGAGTAGTTTAACAAATGTTTTTTTTGTAAAATGCGTGCAATACACACGTGTTGCTTGCCAGAATTCAGCTATTTGTATCACACGGAAAATTTGGGGAAATTACGAATGAAAAAGAAGAATCAGCCCATAACTTCTATATGGGCGAAGCAATAATAGTTTGGCTAAGTGAAATATATGTCAATATATTTTAAAATAAACAAATTAAATTGTGGAATAATTTTATTTGCTGATGCTGAAATGCTTTACAATTTGCAGGCTTCAAATTAAGGAAGTATATTAAGAATTCGTCTATCGCTTATGGTTTACGAGTTATTCGAAAGTCATCCAGATTAAACAAGACTACATAGGCTACAGCCAGAAAATTCTAAATATACATTTCATTTGTCATACAAATATCTTAAACATATGACATTTTAATCAAAATCGTTGGAGCCATTTTCAAGAAAATGAAAATTTTCGAAACATTTTCCATGTAAAGGGTAGTTTAGGGTGGGGCTATTTACTTCAAAATCTTTGTGTCGCATCCTTGAAAGACATTAAACTTAAATACTAACTTTCGTTTTTAACCAATTTCGTTTTCGAGTTAAGCTGCCCACAGATACACACACACACACACACACACACACACACACACACACACACACACACACACACACACACACACACACACAGACACACACGCCACTGCGTCCTCGAGCCGCAGCCAAGGGCATGAAGAAGTGATTGCGGAGATCAGCGCGCTCAATCTCCGATTATAGGGCAACTACCTGACCTCACGGACGTCACCTTCCCATTAGGATAGTCAACACCAGGCTGAGTGCACCCCAAACCAGATCTCCCACTGGTGGAAAATCTCCACGCTGGTGGAAGACGGGTTCCGAGCGCTAGAGGCATTATGTCAATGTAACAAACACATCAATTGCTACTTTTTCAGTTCAATATTATGCGTCTGAGGAATGGGAGTAATGGCTATTTTCAATTATAGTTAAACTCCAGTAATAACTTTTGTCCATTGCTGTGTGTATACTTCTTGGATCACGTAATGGAGAAATGGGGTCGTGTTTGTATCGCATCCACTTTACGTGTCATTATCATGCTCTCGTCGTCGCTAATTGTGGTTTTGTCAGCCCACTCTGGCGCAAGCAACTCAATCAGGAGCCCTTTGTTGCCGCCAACAGACACAGTTTTAATGACTCGCTGCTGCAAGTGCCCCAATCTTCACAACCCGGGTCTTCCGATCAAGCAATATTACTTACAAAATAAATCATCATCACTTGAATAATTACCTGTATATAGTTTAAATTAGTCCAGTGCATTGGCATTTGTTTAAACTATATGGTTTCTTGGAGCTACTTTAGAGATCCATCTAGGCTACTGAAAGGACCGTGCTTAAAATTTCCAAGTTTTATTAAAGCAAAGTATCAGTTTTGTGAATCAAAATATTCAAGAATGCAAGGAGAAGATTTTTATGAAATGTCTCCACCCGAAACAGTACCTTATATTGAAAAAGTCTAAATTCTTTAATATTCTCAAAATTGAAATATGTCTGATTGAGAGAAGATAAGTTTGAGATATCCAAAGGAATAAAATTACTTGAGCTGGATTTTATTGCACTAGGAAATCGTAGCAGATAGATAAACCTTACTGTAGAACAAGTATAAACACGAAGGAAGTGAAGTTATTACATTCCTTCTAATACGTGCTTCATATAAGCATTTCAAACACAAAAATCGTATGGCATTTTGTTCTTTGATCAGCAGATTACGAAAAAAATAGTTTTTTTTTTATCCAAGTTGGATGCGTAATTCCACAACAATATGCAAAGATAACATTTTGTTACATGTAAAGATGCGTAGAAAAACATATTTCTCAAATAACTTCGCTAGTAATTATGGGACATCACCCAGGGTTTCGAAATAATTAATAACTTAAAAGACGTGAACAAATGCTCTGAGCTGTTATTTCAAAGCTGACGTAACTCGACAACGTTGCGTTGAGGTTGGTCAGGGAATTGGCATAGTTTCTGGATGTAAACAGCTTTCGCTTTCGGTAATGTTTTGGGAGCTACCGGTTGTCATTGGCCTACACTCTCACAGTAAACAGGGAAGGACAAGGCAGGGTATGAGTTTGTTTTCAAAACGCACCGCTACGCTGTTTGTTTATGTACGGAGCCAGGGAAAGTAACCACCTACACATTGTGCAGTGTTAGCAGCTTGTTTTCGAGAAAACAAATATCTTCAAAGGAAATGGTTGGAGACAAAAAGATAGAAAATGTATTCCCCATCAGTGTAAAATTACAGTGCGCTACCTATGAGCGTTAAAGAAAGTGTAAATTGTGGATAAAATCTGCATTCTCCACTACATTAGGTAAAGCAGAGGAAGAATTGTATTCCATCCAAAAATTAGATGCCAAGACTTCACCCGTAATGTTTTGAGACCCTCTGAATAAAAAAAAAGAAAATTAGAAATAGGTCCGTGTGTGTCTGTGTTTATCTGTGTGTCAGTCTGTGGACAGCATAACTCAAAAACTAAAAGTCGGTTAAAAACCAAAGTTGGTTTTTAATTTTAATGTCCTTCAGGGATGCGACACGAAGATTTTGAAGAAAATTGCTCCACCCTACACTACCCTTTACATGGAAGATTTTTCGAAAATTTTGATTTTCTTGAAAATGGTTCTAACGATTTTCATTAAAATGTCATATGTTTGAGATATTTTTATGACAAATGAAATGTATATCTTTAATTTTCTGGCTATAGCTCTTGTAGTCGTATTTACTCTGGACGACTTTTGCAGAACTGCTAAACCGTAATAGATAGACTAAATCTTAGTATACAAAAAATGTAGATCTTGCTAAAATACACAATTTATGTGTGAATAAATTTTCATGTAGGGTGAACCATTTCGGAGATATTCCTTGTTATGTGTGTGAGTTTCGGAAAACTTAAAACTTTCGTGAAATGGAACATCGTTGTTCATCTTTTTATATCTTAAGTGTGCAAAGAGAAAGGAATCTCAAAGCTTTAAAAGATTTGACTATCGCACAAAGCTTACTAAATTCTAATATTGCCCTTGTACCTACAAGGAAATAAGCAATAAGATAATTTGTACAAATGTTTATGTCAACTAACACGAAGAAGATATAGGAATAAGATTTTTATTTTTAAGTATTTTACTTCTAGATGCGTCTAAGTACCAAAATAAGTTTCTTCAGTTAATGACCCTGTTGTTAGCGTTCCGGTTGAGATACTGTGGACGTTATGCACTAATCTCCGAATTTAGAAGCAGTATCCGTCTAGGTATAAAGGAAATCTGCTCTGCGTGGGGAGGAGGATGTCCGGCGGAGGTTATATACAGCTGCGCTCTCATACTGGTAAACTGAAAGTTACGCCCTAAATACCACCACGCTCACCTTTCAACCTGTTGGTCCTCGGCGCATACTCTTTGAAAAGACCGGGGGATAAATATCCCAACATTTGAATGCAACGATGCACCCAAAGGGTGAACTATGCGGTAAAGGCTTTAAAGATTATCTGCCTGGCTATATTTTACTCAAATGACTTTCTCTACTCTTGTACTAACCATTCTTACAAACTCTTATTGCTATATCTACACAGACACACACACACACACACACACACACACACACACACACACACACACACACACACACACACACACTCACTCACTCACTCACTCACTCACTCACTCACTCACTCAGTCACTCAGTCACTCAGTCACTCACTCACTCACTCAGTCACTCACTCACTCACTCGCTCGCTCACTCACTCACTCACACACACTAACACACGGCTAATAGAACTAC
Source organism: Tenodera sinensis (assembly GCA_030765045.1). Classification (NCBI taxonomy): domain Eukaryota; kingdom Metazoa; phylum Arthropoda; class Insecta; order Mantodea; family Mantidae; genus Tenodera; species Tenodera sinensis. The sequence continues at coordinate 22,749,396 of CM060965.1, forward strand.
AAGGGACAATTTCTGAAGGAGGTGACGAAAAACAAGTTCACCATAACAGGTGGAGACAAACACACATGCCGAAAGGGATGTATAGACCAACCAGAGCGGCGTTCTCCCTGGCCGTGAGGACTGACTCGTCTTTCTTTCAGTACAACATACTGAACATGCATTTGCGCTGAGTGGAACGTCCGCTATACCTCATCTGCAAACAACGAGCACTGCGGATTCAATTAGCGGGGATTAAAATTTCAAGGATCTGCTCAGGAAGGTGGCCCAGAAAGCGTGTGCATACTCCGGGGTCCTGCACAGCAGACGACTTTCCTGTTACCACCAAAAATATATCCGGGCAAGCTGGTAAAGTACTGATCTACAGTCTTGAAGCCTCGGGTTCATTCCCTGACTGCCAACAAAATGTGTATGAGTTTTTTTACTACCAAAATTACTGAAATTATCGATTAGTAGCAGCTGTAAACTAATTAACTGTATTTGTAGATGGGCTACAGTTTCATTCCCGTCTACTGTCCACTTTGATCTTGGATTATTTGTGGTTTTCTCTGGTTATAAGCGAACGCTGTGCTGGTTTATGAAGCACTGTGAAAATATATTAAAAAATCTGATGTGTTGCACTCACATGACTTTCTCTACTCTTGTACTAACCATTCTTACAAACTCTTATTCCTCTATCTTCTTCATGTTAGTTAAGATAAACATTTGTACAAATTATCTTATTGCTCATTTCCTTGTAGGTACAAGGGGAATATTAGAATACACTAGGCTTTGTGCGTTAGTCAAATGTTTTAAAGCTTTGAGATTCTGTTGTCTTTGCACACTTAGCATGTAAAAAATGAACGATGATCCATTTCACTAAAGTTTTCCGATACTCACACACATAACAAGGAATATCTCCGAAATGGTTCACCCTACAAGAAAATTTATCAAGACATAAATTGTGTATTTTAGTAAGATCTACATTTTTTGTATAGTATAATTTGGTCTATCTCTAACGGTTTACCAGTTATGTAAAAGTCGTCCAGAGTATATACGACTACAGGGGCTATAGCCAGAAAATTCAAGATATACATTTCATTTGTCATCAAAATATCTCAAACATATGACATTTTAATCAAAATCGTTATAGCCATTTTCAAGAAAATCAAAATTTTCGAAAAATGTTCCATGTAAACGGTAGTTTAGGGTGGGGCTATTTTCTTCAAAATCTTCGTGTCACATCCTTGATAGACATTAAAGTTAAATACCAACTTTGGTTTTTAACCGACTTTTCGTTTTTGAGTTATGCTGTCCACAGACTGACACACAGACACACACACGGACCTTTTTCTGAAAATGCTTTTTTTGGGACTCAGGGGGCCTCAAAACATATATTTCTGGTGAAATATCGACATCGAATTTTTGGGTGGAATACAATACTTCCTCTACTTACCAGTAGAGAAAGTAAAATATACTCTTGAAAATATGCTTTTTATTTATCTAGGAAAGTGTTTAAATTATGTAGTGGAAATAAGAGAATTTATAATTTATTCCTTATAGAAGATCTCATTATGTATGCGTCACAGGAAATCCCCGAATAGATATCAAACGCCGAGAGTGGGAAATAATTTCCTTTACCAACTAAACTCGCGAAGCAAAGCAATGATAAGAAATCCAATTGCATTAAATGCTAAAATTCAATTTGGATTGTGAAGCAGTGTTGTGACGTGGCTTCATTCAGTTCGTTTTTGTTTGGAATGGTATGCTCTGACACATTTACCAATATTTGCACCGAGTTTTCACATTTGTAAGCACATAAACGCCAACACTTCTTTCAAACGCTGGAGCTGATGACGTAATGAATTCCAACAGCCAACTGAGCTGTATTAACAGAACCGTTTGGTGAGAGAAACACGTTTTGTAGAGCGGGCTGTTTCAGTGTTTTGTTTTAATATAACAAAGTTTTCACAAGCCGGACGTTTTACTGTATGTGGTTTTTAATTACTTCGGGAGACGTTTTTTTGAGGCCTCGTTTGTTTTATTTCCATTACATGCCCATCTGTGTGGACGCTTTGCGTTTTTTGTGGTGTTTTCTTCAGAGTAGACCATGGCATAAAAAACCAGGAAGAGGGAAAGTTTCTCAGTGAGCTGTCTCTTGTCCCTTTCTCTTACCTACAAAAGGCCTTTTGTACTTATCTTTTCACATGTGGGGTACATTTTTGAGCTAACTGTTCATTTGTGACAGTCCATTATCTTTTGCACGACTGGCTTCATTTACCTTCATTTATGGCAGACGCAACATTTAATGGCGGCTGATACCTGGCCACTACTCTCTGTTGAAAAGAGCAGAGGCATTTCACGATAGTGTAACCCGAGTTTGGTAAACTTCGTAGATAATGTTGTGGCTGGTTAGCTTGCCAAATTACCCCCAACGTTATTCGCGCAATGTTTGTTCACTTGACATTTGTACAAATTATCTTATTGCTTATTTCCTTGTAGCTACAAGGGTAACATTATAATACAGTAGACTTTGAGCGATAGTCAAATCTTTTAAACCCTTGAGATCCCGTTCTCTTTGCACGCTTAACATATAAAAAGATGAACAACGATGTTCCATTTCACGAAAGTTGCAGGTTTTCCGAAACTCACACATATTTCTACTGTTTACAGCATTGTTATATCCCTTCTGTTCATTGCCCAATTTTCGGAACCATAAGTCAATATTGGTACGGCCATCACTTCATCATAGTTTCATTCCGAACTTTATTTATCATTAGCAAATAAAATTAGAAGATTAGCAATTATATTTTCTCTAAATGTTAATATCGACTAACAATTCAATGCAACAATTAAAGTATTTATAAATGCAAATTATATCTAAATATGTTTTTAAAATTATTATTATTATTTCCTTGTAAACATATAAATAAATCCAATATAAGCATTTACATCGCTATTAATGAACTTAAATATTTTTCCGTGTTTATTTTAACATGAAAATAGAGAACGTGGCTTTAAAAATGAGATTCTTTATTTCAGATTCAAGTTTCTTGGAAAATTTTCTGTACCAAATAATAGAAACAGTGCAACAGTACAAGAAGGTCAGATTTAAGCCTGTACACCCTCGACAAGCTTAGAACAGCCTGGGTACTAAAAGTAAACCTGGAATCAAAAGGAAATCCAGAAAATCTGGAGTTACATACGCACTAAAAATTTTTAATGTCCATTTACCCCAGGGGAGGGCGCAAATAAACATTGTAATATGCTTCAGCTATATTTTTTTTCTATCCTTGTCTTATTTCAGAATATTTAATTTTTATAAACGAATGTTCAGTGCTTGTATTAAACAAAACAAACAGTTTATGGTTGTGCAATTTATCCTTTTTACAACACACTAAACCTGATTGAGATATTTACTCCGTCTGACTTAGGAAATGTTTTTCTTGTACTCTTTAATTAGGCTGCTGGCATAACAAAACTAGTATGAAATATGTCTACCATTGCAAGTAGGTTCACATGACTAATCTTATAGTGTTTGTACAGAGGCATTGAATTATTTTCGTACTTAGCTTGACAGTGGATGGAAAGGGCATGACGTTTATTCCATTAAGAGGTTGTTTCTCTGTGCTATTTTCCTTGACGCTTCTCAAGTGCCTGTACTTGAGAACAGTTGTCAGAAGGAACTTCTTGACTCAAACGACACAATACCGTCCGTTCATTAATCGCCGAAGAATGGTGTGACAATGAGAAGGGGCTGGACTTTTATGAAATTCATTGTTTGTATATCTTGAATTTTCTGGCTATAGCCCCTGTAGTCGTATTTACTCTGGACGACTTTTGCATAACTAGTAAACAGTTAGAGATAGACCAAATTATACTATACAAAAATGTAGATCTTGCTAAAATACACAATTTATGTGCCAATAAATTTTCTTGTAGGGTGAACCATTTCGGAGATATTCCTTGTTATGTGTGTGAGTTTCGGAAAACTTAAAACTTTCCTGAAATGGAACATCGTTGTTCATCTTTTTATATGCTAAGTGTGCAAAGAGAACGGAATCTCAAAGCTTTAAAACATTTGACTATCGCACAAAGCCTACTGTATTCTAATATTCCCCTTGCACCTACAAGGAAATAAGCAATAAGATAATTTGTACAAATGTTTATCTTAACTAACACGAAGAAGATATAGGAATAAGAGTTTGTAAGAATGGTTAGTACAAGAGTAGAGAAAGTCATATGAGTGCAACACATCAGATTTTTTGCTTAGTAAAGCACTTTGCTGGCTTGCCTCTGAACATAAACTACATTCTAACACGTTTTCTATCAACGATGGCAGCTTACGAGTTCATTCAGGAATTCGAAATACTTCCTTCTGAAGGTTTTATGAGTTTGACCTAGAGAAAATATTTTCATCACTTTGCTCGGGCTAGAACGGTTTGGAATGCAGTTCGGAATGATTTACTTACTTACCCCAGCCGATGATGACGTACACCCTGAGTTTTATGTTCTCAGCAGTAAACGTTTCCACTACCAGCACATACAGGTACAATCCTGCAACAATGAACATCACCATCAGCTTATGTATTAGCATTTATTCATCTTTCTTTACATTCACATAACAAACAAAATTGTGCAGTGTTTTTGTCACAAGATTTATACATCAATTCTTACCCTATGTAGTCCTGTTTACTCTGGATAACTTTTGAATAACTCGTAAACCCTAAGAGATGCACAAAATATTATTGTACAAACAATGTAGGTCTTGCTAAAACAAAGAATTTATGTTCGAATAAATGTTGTTGTAGAGTGAACCATTTCGGAGATATTCCTTGTTATTTCTGTCAGTTTCGGAAAACTTTTGTGGAATGGAGCATCGTTGTTCATTTTTTATATGTTAAGTGTGCAAAGAGAACGGAATCTCAAAGCTTTAAAAGATTTGACTATCGCTCAAAGCCTACTGTATTCTAATATTTCCCTTGTATCTACAAGGAAATAGGCAATAAAATAATTTGTACATATGTTTGTCTCAACTAACAGAAATATATTATAGTAATTACAGTTTGTAAGATTGGTTAGTACAAGAGTAGAGAAAGTCATGTGACTGTAACACATGAGATATTTTTCTATTGAGATTTTAGCATTTTGCAACAATATGCTCATGTCAAAGTTGGCTGAGCTTGAGGACCTAATTATAATAATTAGCTGCACAGCAAATGTTATTTAGCATAAATTGATAAAAATATTCCCTAATAACTTACAGTGGCATAGAAAACAGATTTTTTATAGTTGACAAATATCTAAAGTATTATAATCGAGAAGAATGCAACTGAAGATTTACCCAAAAGTAAATGTTATGCTTATATATTTTTGTTATATTTTTACTAAAATTAGTAATTTAATAAATGATGAAGATATGTGAAGAAACGTTTGGAAAAACATTTCTCAAAATTTTGGAAAAAGGTGAGAATCCCAGCAAAACTCTTAAATGCGCTGCCACGTCAGGCTTATTGAGGTCTTTACGTAACTGTCATGTTCATTACGATACTAACAAAAGCTTTCCAAGGGACTCCGAGGAACAATAACAATAATAGGGCTGGTGGAGGTGGTGGCGGCGGCAGTGGCGGTGCTAGCGGTGATGGCAGCGGCACCGGTGGTGGTGGCGGCGTTAATAGACTGGTTCTGTACCTTCTCACCAGCATCAGTTATAAACGAACTTTCGTAACAATACAAAGTCCAGCGGCAACCTAGGGAAACATGGAACACTTTCCGAAGTTTTGTCATACATACCTACCATATGCTTGTTATCCCTTCTGTCATTCCTAAATGGCTTTTTACTATTTTACATAGGTAAGGGAGCCTATCCTTTATTTTTTCTCTATATTTGATATTGCATGAAGTATAGCTCAAAAAAGTCATTCATTTAAAGCGCGTCTCAACCTTAGAAGATAGTACACGTTAAACGGAGCGCAACGTTGTAACGTGACCCGGGTTTGACCCCAGGCAACCGCATGTGGGATTAGTAGTGGACGAAGCGGCGTTGGAACGGGTGTTTCTGCTCTGTTAGGCCTGGCGCCTCTTAGCTGAATAGGTAAATACCTTTTGTTTGCCTTACGCGATGAAAGAAAGGGGTTACAGGCTTCTGGTTTACTTTAAAAATTGTCTCTAACCTTCCTCAACACTGGCTCTCGCTTGGTCCCTGATAATTAAAAAATGTCCCACTGGATAACTTTTGCAGTGCCCAGATATAAAACTTTCCGAGAACATTTAATTTAAAAATTGTAACACTTGACTGAATAAACATAGAGAATTCAAAGTAGGCAGGTAGTAGTACCATAGTTTACTCTAGTTGAAAAGAAAGTATAAACGCATTCTAGCAGTTAGTTTATTGGTTAGTGCGTGATGAGCATAGAAACAGCAAATATCGGATTACATATTCATGTAAATGTAGCGCGTAAGATTTTGTAAGATAAAAGGAGATTATACCCTAAATGACCACAGTAGAGAATAAAATATGTTGTAATGACAATGGCAAATCCCACTTCTGTCACCATATGACAGATTTAATGTCTACAACTGTCTCTGACGATACTCAAACTCTCAAGTTTTATTGCACAGACACATTTAAAACTAACAACTAACAACTGTGTTGTTCAACACTTAACGACCCGTTTTTCTCAACACCGCATTCGCCTATTTGGTCATAATGGCGTAGCATGGATTTTTCTAGAAATGCACCTTTTTTATAAGGTGTGATGTAAGTTAGCCTGTCTTGAGTGTCTTTGAGACGCACTGCTGTGTCACTATATTTTCAGGAAAACAATGTAGAATGAACATTAGATATCTGTCATACAAAAATAATATTAAATTACAAATTAATAGCAAGGCATATCATCGAAAAGTTGGTAAAAACACGAAGTAGAGTTGGTCTAAGCCGTGAAGTGAAGAAAGTAAGGAGGAGAAAGTTTTAAATAATCTTAGTATAGGCAACAGAGCTGATAAAACTTCCACTTTATTTGGAAAAAACAGCTAATTTTTTCTCCCTTCACACGCGTTTGCTTCTCCATGTTACAGATTTGCTTTTATTTATGAAGAATAAAGGATCTTCAGAAGTCTTTTTACATTGATTATCTTCGTTTTTATTAGGTACTGAAGGTTTGGTTTAAACGAGATGGCAAAAAGCCAACTGGAGGCGTTTTCTGTGCAAGAATATAAAAGATTCTTCTCTCGCGATTTTGAAATATTATTTCAGTAAACAAGAATAAAACAACAGACTGCTTGCACAAGCTTTGTTTTAAAAAAAGAAAAGTCAACCAGTAGTTTTTCATAATAATGTCTGAAGAAGAACAAGTGAATCTTCTTATTGCGGCCGAAGCAACCAGCCAAGCCAGTCTTGAGTTAAGTATGTAGCTACCTCAAAGAGCAAAGAGCAAACTGTAGCATTTTACAAAAGCGGTTGAACATGAGAGATGTCTGTGTAACAAGGATAAGCGGCTCACAGAGAAACGAAAATGTTAAGTGACGACTTCGCTTGCTACTTTAGTTTCCCTGTAACAGCATCTACTAGTACAATGGTTCTGCAGCATCTGATCTATTCAGGGATTTATATCTTTTTTCATCTCATTCTGGACCAACCTAAATCCTTCCTTCATAATATGTTCATGAAGCATAGCTTATTTCATGTTATTATTATTATTATTATTATTATTATTATTATTATTATTATTATTATTATTATTATTATTATTATTATTATTATTATTATTATTATTATTATTATTATTATTATTATTATTATTATTATTATTATTATTATTATTATTATTATTATTATTATTATTATTATTATTATTATTATTATTATTATTATTATTATTATTATTATTATTATTATTATTATTATTATTATTATTATTATTATTATTATTATTATTATTATTATTATTATTACTATTACTATTACTATTACTATTACTATTACTATTACTATTACTATTTACTTCTATTACTACTACCACTACGCCGGCCACATCGGCAACACAGCAAAGGTTCGGGGCCGGGCTGTCTCACCACGGCCAGTACGTGCCTCAAAGACGCTCAAGGTCAGGCTGCCCCTCGCGACTGTTTGTGAACATCTGACAATTAGAGCAGCGGAAACACAAAAGGTTTTCGAAATTACTCGTGAAGTGTCCGGCGGTCGGCGTATTTGTACGGATTCCAGAAAAGGCAAAGTTCGAGAAAGATTCATGTCACGTCAGTCTCGCTAAATAAGGAGGCGAGAGCATTCAATTTTTGAGTAATAGTTACAGATATAAGTCGTTACTGTACGTGTGTGTGTGTGTGTGTTTGTGTGTGTGTGTGTACGCGCGCGCGGTCAGAATACACGTCGCTTCGAAGTAAAACTATTGAAGCAGTTATGAGTGTCGAGTGATTGTATCCTCAGAGTTAGTGAATGAGCGACCGAGAAAGTGAAGAAAGGCAGGAAAGAGTAAGTGAAGGTTACAAGAGGAAAACATTTGTGAGGTATAATATTACGAAAGACTGTAGACTGTTATCGTCAGTAAAAGAGAACTATGTATTTGTGATAATGATAAAATTTTGGAGAGAAAAAATAAGGTTTCAGAACAAGTAATTGCACGTTTGTCGACTTTGTTACATTATTGTTCCTTCTTAGATAAACCAGTTGTTTATCTTTTCTTCATTATTATTTTATGTATTGTGTGAAATTACAAGTCTGGTTACTTTTTGTCACTATGTTTCCTTTCTGAAACTGAACCACAAAAACAATCGCTAACACAACCTCGCGATCCTGCAACTCATAGCTGTTCTGTCCTATTCTCTGTCTCACAAACAGCTGGCTTCGACGATACACTCACTAAACGCTCAACACAAATTTCAAAATGGACAAATGCCTGAACAATGCTGGAAGTCTCACCTTCAACAACTCGGCAGTTTCACATTGTTCCCGATTCATCTCATGTTTTTGCCAGGTAGTATAAATAAATGTTACTCTGAAAACGAATATTTTATGCCTTTTTTCACACTGGGCACGTCTCGTATTTTCTGTTTGCAAATGTGAAAACGGTCAGCAAGCTTATAGTTCATACTTTTTTTCCATCCAATTTGGGGCTTAAAAGAATTACTTCAGGGTAATTCCAGCCGTAGTTTATCATGATTAGATTGAAATGAACAGGAGAATAAATCCTCGGAGTCTAGAGTTAGATACACAAATAGGGCTCTGGACACTGTGTGCAAGAGGCGATGGAGATTCCTGTTTTAACGGCAGGAAACGCATGCTTGGCAAAGAGTGCTGAAAGCAAAGATGGGGTAATGATGCACCGTTCTGAAAATGCAGCCAGTGTAAACATGACCTATGTTGTTTATGTTGAAAGGGAGGAAGCCATGTCGTCACTCAGCTAGCCTTGCTTGCTTTACTAACTTCCGGTGTGTGACGCTTAGTCCAAATAAACCTTTATTATTACCTACTCTTGCCAGGTACAATTTCAAAGGACAAATGGTTTGCATAAAATGAAAAACCTCCCTTTAGAAACGCTCTTCCACCAGCGAATCGTATAATGTGGCTTCGTGTTAAGAGAATTTGGGTCATTTTATCTTGTTCTAGAATAAGAACATTAACAAGCTTGGTTTAATACACAAACATAATTCAAATTCGTTGTTTTGTATTTGAAGCACATCAACGTAATTTATGCCGCTAAGATTACCATCTATTTAGTTGTGCTCATTACTAGGGACACTTTATCGATCTGCCTGTGCCAAAAATCATTTTGTAGCGAAAGAAAGGTATAAAACGAACTTAAACCTACAAACTACTTTTAAAAAATCTGATGTGTTGCACTCACATAACTCTCTCTACTCTTGCACTAACCATTCTAACAAACTCTTATTCCTATATCTTCATGTTAGTTGAGATAAACATTTGTGCAAATTATCTTATTGCTTATTTCCTTGTAGGTGCAAGGGAGATATTAGAAAACAGTAGACTTTGAGCGATAGTCAAATCTTTTAAAGCTTTGAGATCCGGTTCTCCTTGCACGCTTCGCATATAAAAGAGCGAACAACGATGTTCCATTTCATGAAAGGTTTAAGTTTTCCGAAACTGCCACACATAACAAAGCAATATCTCCGAAATGGTTCACTCTACCAAAAAATTTATTTGTACATAAATTATATGTTTTAGTGAGATCTACATTTATTGTATATTAAGAATTTGTCTATCTCTTACGGTTTACCAGTTATTCAAAAGTCATCCAGAGTAAACAGAACTACATAGGATATAGGCAAAAAATTCAAGATATACATTTAATTTATTATAAAAATATCTCAAACATAATGATATTTTAATCAAAATCAAGAAAATCAATTTTCGAAAAATTTTCCATGTAAAGGGTAGTTTAGCCTGGGGCTGGTTTCTTCAAAATCTTCGTGTCTCATCCTTGAAAGACATTAAAGACTTTGGTTTTTAACCTGCTTTTCGTTTTTGAGTTATATTGTCCACAGACACACAGACACACACACACACACACACACACACACACACACACACACACACACACACACACACACACACACTCGCACACGGACCATTATCTAAAAATGCTTTTTTAGATTCAGGGGGTCTCAAAACATATTTCCGATGAAATGTCGACATCGAATTTTTGGGTTGAATACAATAATTCCTCTACTTACCAGTAGAGAAAGTAAAAAAAGAAGCATTATTTTGAAAATAATGACAAGTGAAGTTAACATTTTTAACACGGATTTTAAAGACACCAGCATAAAGTTTTACAATAAACTCCCACAAACCCGCTGTAACAGTATGTTTAAAAGGGTTTAGCTTTAAAATATTTCTATAACACCGAAGAATTTGAATTGGCCAACCCTGATGACTTAAGATCGTTTCTCTCGCCGTCCCGACTGGCTTATATAGGCCAGGCGGATTACTTGCGTATTCTCTGGACTGTTCCCGTAAACAATTGCACTCGAATGCTTCTGGAATCGAGAAAAATCGGTCTTTGTGCAAACCTGTTTCATTTTAACCTTTTTTACTGCCGCGTAGTGGTGTGAGGTAGCTCACCCCGGCTCCTTTTGTGTGACTGGCAGACGTCGCAGTAGCATATATAGACATAATTAAAGGTGAGGTGTTTCAGGGGTCTTAGGTAAACAAAGGTGAGTAAAAGAAATTGAAATTTCAATCCAAATCGGTTTCAAAATCGCTATCAAACGATGAAATGATGTGTACGGAGGGAAATAAATTAAAATGTAACAGGCGACTTCAATCAAATACGTGAGTTATTGTGATTGGGTTCGATATGCTGCCCTTGATTATGTTCCGCAAGCTGCTCTCTCTGAATTACATTGTCCATTGTAGAACCGCATCTGACTCACGTGAAGTGACGTGCGCTCCTTTAATGGTAAATAATTCACGTATCCATGGCATACCCACCCTCTAAATAACTCTACAACCAAAATCACATGGAGTGACATCTGATATACGGGGAGGCTATTTCGTAGAGAAAATACCATCATGAGGTCACCATTGGTGAAAATATGGCGTAGGAGGAACTCCTGCACCTCCCATTCAGTGTGAATAAGTAGTATAGCAATTCCAGAATAACCAAATTGTCCAGCATTGGTATTTCCGTTCATGAACAAAACGGGCGTTAGGCTGGGCGTTCTTTAAAAAAGAGTGGTACCTCTCCTTAGAATACTATTCTTAAAAAATCTGATGTGTTGCATTCACATGACTTTCTCTACTCTTGTACTAACCATTCTTACAATCTTTTATTCCTGTATCTTCTTTGTATTAAGATAAACATTTGTACAAATTATCGTATTGCTTATGTCCTTGTAGGTACAAGGGGAATATTAGAATACAGAAGCCTTTGTGCGACAGTCAAATCTGTTTGACCTTTGAGATTCCGTTCTCTTTGCACGATTAACATATAAAAAAATTAACAGCGTTGTTGCATTTCGTTGAAGTTTTGTTTTCCGAAACTCACACACATAACAAGGAATATCTCCGAAATTGCTCACCCTACAAGATTGTGTATTTTAGCAAGATCTACATTTTTTGTACAATATGATTTGGTCTATCTCTAACGGTTTACCAGTTATGCAAAAGTCGTCCAGAGTAAATACGACTACAGGGGCTATAGCCAGAAAATTCAAGATATACATTTCATGTGTCATACAAATATCTCAAACATATGACATTTTAATCAAAATCGTTAGAGCCATTTTCAAGAAAATAACAATTTTTGAAAAATGTTCCATGTAAAGGGTAGTGTAGGGTGGGGCTATTATCTTCAAAATCTTCGTGTCGCATCCTTGAAAGACATTAAACTTAAATACCAAGTTTGGGTTTTTAACCGACTTTTAGTTTTTGAGCTATGCTTTCCACAGACTGACAGACACACAGACACACACACGGACATTTTTCTAAAAATGCTTTTTTCTTTTTTGGATTCAGGGGGCCTCAAAATATATATTTCCGGTAAAATCTCGACATCAAATTTTTGGGTGGAATACAAACAATACTTCCCCTACTTACCAGTAGAGAAAGTAAAAACTGAACAAGGATGTTCCATCTCACGAAAGTTTTAAGTTTTTCGAAACTAACACAAACAACAAGGAATATCTCCGAAGTGGTTCACTCTACAAAAACACTTATTGAGACATAAATTGTGTGTTTTAGCAAGATCTACATTTTTTGTATGGTAAGATGTTGTCTATCTTTACGGTTTACGAGTTATTCAAAAGTCATCCATAGTAAGCAGGACTACATAGGCTATAGCTGGAAAATTCAAAGTATACACTTCATTTGTCATAAAAATATCTCAAACATATGGCATTTTAATCAACATCGTTACATCCATTTTCAAGAAAATCAAAATTTTCGAAAAATTTTCCATATAAAGGGTAGTTTAGGGTGGGGCTACTTTCTTCACAATCTTCGTGTCGCATTGTTGAAAGACATTACACTTAAATACCAACTTTGGTTTTTAACCGAATTTTCGTTTCTGAATTATGCCAATTATACCAATTACACAATTGGTTATAGATTCTAAACAATTACTGGCACTGGCGTGTAAGTCCTAGGAGGTGTATGTCCCACGTAAGGGGATGGTAATCAGGTAAAGAAGTGCATAGAGAAAGCTATGTGAATGTGCTACAGCAGATCTTTATTCCTCATATTTGAATCTACCATCACATGAAATTTGTGTGCCTATAACACCTGTATAAGTGCTTTAGGCTTGATGTTATGATACTAGCAGGAATGTTGAAGTATAAAGCTTTGTTCAAACTAAGCTGAGAGACGGCGCCTGTGGTCACTATAGATCATTTAGGTAGCAGAGGCAAGCCTTTCATCTTTACTTCTACTGTACGCGCCGCGCGTAATGGAAACAGCCTCGGCGGCGATAATATACCTAGACGGAAGCAGCAACACCACAACAAAGAGGGTGCTATTTATACCAGCTGCCCTTCACAAGATGGTTCACATGCATGGTTTAACACAACCTAATCCTGCAACTTCTGACACGCTATCAATGTTTCAGATTTAGGATTATGGAATGCTTTTTACTTCTTGGTTTGTTATGAACAGAGTTTTAGTTAGTAAAGATGGGAATGAGATTAACAGCATGGAGTATAGAGCCGGCAGGTAGCGTGACGACTGTCCTGCCTTCCACTCTATTTGTTTACAAGAGCACAGCAAGGTCCACTTCCCGTTGTAGATGCACGGTTAATTTGATGGATTTCGTACTAAAACCCCGCTCCCTGGTTATGAATGATGAAACTGGTCTTTAGGACCATTCTTAAGAATGTCATTTCAAGACTGATAACTAGGGCTCGGAAGTTCATGCCCTAAAACACGCTGAAATATGCATGCAAGTATGCTCTTAAAACTTGAAAATGTGTCAAGAAATATGCACTATTTAATTAAAACAATGTTCCTTTGCAGTAGACAAGACGAGTTAGTATAAATAATAAATGAAGTTACCTTATTCTTTAGAGGTTGAAGCAGAAGTAGTTCCGCTGATAGTATTAACTACTAAATTGCAGTTCACAACCAACACTTTGCACAAATTTTCAACAGTAAAGCATCGTCTGTGGTCTCGCAAAACACTTTTGTAACGTGAAAAACTTCTCTCCACGTCACAAGATGTTATTGGGACATATTTAAATGATGTTAACTGCTTCACAGAGAGAGTCAAGTCTCTTGGTGTGACAGATGGTTTTCTTTCGAGGATTTCCCAAATATCGCATATCTGTTTATAACAAGAATTTTTTGAAATTACATAATTCACTCTCTCTTCCACTTTTTGTCCTATGCTGCCAGGAACCGAACTTAGATCAATGTTGCAGGTTGAAGTCGGATATTAGGTGCTGTTGATCTAAACAACTTAACTCTTTTAGGAGATTTAGCAAAAATTCTCTTTGTACTGGACACAAATCTATCGACCAATGCGAAAGATTCACGTGTTGTCTCAGAAATGCGATGAAGAGCGTGTGCCAAACAAGTTATATGAATTAAATTAGGAAAAACACCTTTCAGAGTTTATCCTGGTTTTACAATATAAGGACCTGCATCAGTAACAAATAAAAGTAACCAGGCGTATTTGATTCCACATGGCCATAGTAATTTCAAAGTGTCCATCACAAACTGGGTCACAGTTACATTGTCAGTGGCCGACAATTCGCACACATTAAAAAGATAAGGTGTAATCTTTTGTTCAATATTTAAAACACCCACGATTATATTAACAATAGAACGGCCTCAGACTCAGGAGTTTCATCAACAAACACACAAACTGATCTGCTAATTCATTTTGTATGTTTCACAATACATTATTGTAACAATGTCCTACATAAGTCTTACGCAGTGTACTTTCTTCAGGCACATGTTGTCGAGTGTACTTGGCAACAAAGTTTTTAAATGTCGGATTATTAATTTTGAACAAGGGAATGTCAGCAGCTAAAAATGCTTGGCACAAATCATAGGAAAATTCAGTAACCTACTTCCTAATCACTACTAGGTTTGAGAGGTAGAACTGGAACTTAAAATTCAATGCCACAACTGGGATTTGAACTACAGACCTTTCGCTACCAGAATGGCATTAAATTCTCAAACCAGTTCCTTTTTCCCCTGGTAAACCATGAATAAATAACTCTACTAACTGTTTTTGAACAGGTTCTTTGTTTGCGAGTTTTCCGATTTAAGTGTCCTTATGTTTTACTGTGTTTTGTGCTGAACTATTTGAAATATTTTCTAACTCCCTACATTTTTCTCACACGCTCCACAAAATAGTACCCCTTTATCTATGGATATTAAATCACCTGAAAACTCGTTCTGTAAATTAATTAATCTAGCACTCGAAGTTGACTTTATTTTCGACATTTGAAGAGCTTTTTAACATTTTATACACCTAATTTAATTTGGTGGGAACCAGTTCACAACACTGTTACGTTTGAAGACCACGACACAACTACTGGTGGGCAGGCGAGCGTTGCTATAATCCTGCTGCTCAAAACGTTGACCTGCACTTTCTCTTTATTAATATAAACCTCTCAGATAACGCACTCATTATTCTCTACTCACATACATATAATGAAGGGATGGAAACAGGGGGTTCACTGCATGACAACATCACTCACCTCGCGAGTTGCATAAACATGTGCAATACTAACCAAATATGAAAAATATATCGAGATGAATAAAAATAATACAAAACCATAAAATCATTAAAATATACAATATAGGGGCTATAATATTGAAATATTATGCATTTATCAAAATCAAGAAAATATGCAGTTATATGTGCCATAAAATCAGGTACAAATAACTGAAAAATTCTATAATTCGTTCACATAATGTAAAAGCATACATTTTTAACCCCTATGAAAAAACATGCAAATGCATGAACTTCCTAGCCTTACTAATAAATAAAACTGTGCTCATAGCATATGAATTCTTCTATTATTACAGTTCATTCACATGCAAAGTACATTATTCGCAAAAAAAAAAAAAAACGTGGCAGTTCTATAAGAATGTATTCATTACTCGCCGTAGTTGACACTGAGAAATGTAATTTTCCTGGCGGATATTTTGTTTCAACTCTTCCAGCCTGTACGGGTTTGTCTTGTGCACTTCATGTTTTAATTTGCCACAAAGACGAAATCCCTTGCAATTGTTCTTATCGAAATATTCGCCTTATATGTTGTGGTAGAGCCTTGTTGAAAAATCTGATGTGTTGCACTCCCATGACTTTCTCTACTCTTGTGCTAACCATTCTTACAAACTATTTTTTCTATATCTTCTTGGTGTTAGTTGAGATGAACGTTTACAGAACGATGTTCCATTTCACGAAGGTTTTAAGTTTTCCGAAACTCACACACATAACAAGGAATATCTCCGAAATGGTTCACCCTACAAGAAAATTTATTGAGACATAAATTGTGTATTTTAGCAAGATCTACATGTTTTGTATAGTATGATTTGATATATCTCTAACAGTTTACCAGTTATGTAAAACTCGTCCAGAGTAAATACGATTACAAGGGCTATAGCCAGAAAATTCAAGATATACATTTCATTTGTCATAAAATATGTCAAACATATGACATTTTAATCAAAATTGTTAGAGCCATTTTCAAGAAAATAATTTTCGAAAACATTTCTATGTAAAGGGTAGTTTAGAGTGGGGTTATTTTTTCAAAGTCTTCGTGTCGCATCCTTGAAAGACATTAAACTTAAATACCAACTTTGGTTGTTGACAGAATTTTCGTAACCTATTTACCAGTAGAGAAAGTAAAAATGTATCACATATGAGTAAATCCTAAATCACTATGTACAAGCGTATTGTATTCTGTAGTTCGGCGTAATATTGCTATTTGCAATGAGTTCCATATACCTGTGTTAAGGTAAGGCAAAGAACACGCCTCAAAAGGCTCCAGGAAATGATACAAAATTCGTCGAGGTTTATCTTACCTGTCATAAATAAACGTAGGAAAACTCAAATTAATAGTTGAACGTAGAAACGAAAGATAATAAAAGTAATCCACTTTGTGGAAATTTCGGAGGCGAATCTGCATTGTTAACTGTCCTGTTGTACTCGTAACTTCTTGAAACACATAATGGAAACTATCCGCAGTGGAAACAAGCTCTGTTCCGCTCTTCCCAAAACCAAAGTCCATGTGGTAACACTAACTTAGATTTGACGTCAGCGCTAGCGTGTCTGGAAGACCTGAGACCTTTCGTAGAGTCGGTCTAGAGGGCAAACTTGTGCTTGGTACGTGGCGTCACCGCCACCACCGCCACCACCGCCACCACCGCCACCACCACCACCACCACCACCGCCGCCACCAGTAATAGCCTTCTGAACTTATAAAATAGTTGTTCAACTTCATGAAAAGTAATTAAAGTTTTGTTTTTTATTTGATCCTTAACAACTATTTGTTTAATAATACCGCTTAAGGTTAAGACAGTGAAGCTATTCCATACATCATAGATTATATTTCAAAATTCACCACTAAGCATATGACCCACATTCTCTTAGTTTTGAGGCAGTCCTATTTTGTGCAAGCCCTCTGAAATAATTCCAAGTGTGAATATAGAGGCAACACAAAGCCCTCTGAAATAAGTATGTTAGAATATAGGGAGCGTAGGCTGACTTTTTGTTGTTGTTCATTGTGATACAACAATTAAGGAGGAATTGACTCTTATAATGTAACGATGCATAAAGTAAAGGAAAAAAATATTGTGTATTTGATGTACAGCGGGCTGCTGGAGAGATAAATAGACGCGGGAGTTCCATCGCACAGCGTGAACACCAGAAGCACCGTCGACAGGTAATCAGCACCTTATTGAAGTTTTCTTTCCCCTATATCCAGAACAGGCCTGACGAACGTTACTCAGCAGGTGTGAACAGTCCCCTGCTTCCCCTTCCTTCATAACCTCGAAATCGGAAAAGCGGAACAACAAAGCGAAAACCGGTTCTTGCGTTCTACTATAGTTACCGAGGCAGGGGGGGGGGGGGTTCCCCTCCTCACACCTGCGAAGTAACGTTCACCAGCTTTGTTCTAGAATGCTCTGTGGAAATTCTCAACGGTTATATAAGCCAGTTTTTGTGAGTTACCAGGTTAGTGTTTTAGTGAGTGCATTTGTAGTGTGATAAAAAGTGCTGTCCGAGCGGGTTTATGACGAGTGCTGTGACGTGGTGTTATTGCATAATATTAGAGATGTTTTCATCTGGACTCCTGTAGGTGAACCGTACGGAAGAAGAGGCGACGGTTTGAGTAGCTGCGAAGAAATTGAAGTGAGAAAGAGAATTTTGTGAAGTGACTGAAAAATGAAGTAGATACATTGAGAACTAAGTAAAGCATCAGGGAAAATTGAACTACTTCACATTAGAACTGACAGTAAAAACTTCGTACAGATTTCACTGTTTCTTTACTTACTCTTAGTACATCTTCCTACTTTTTCCAATTAAATGAGCGAGTCAAGGAAAAGAGATTCCTGGAAAATCAAATTCACAGAATACCACTGCGATGAAAAATAACCAATTTAAGTAGGTGCACTCGGGAGTATATTGTAAAATGCGAATCAGTAATTATTCAGAGGTTTAAATAACTCCAGAGGGCAGTTCTAATTTAAATACAAAAATAATAATAATTATTTCGTTGGAAAGAGTTATACCAAGAGAGAGAAAATACAAAAATTATCTCCATCATATCATCCAGATTGGAGATGTATAAAAGAACCCCGCGGAGTACTTACATTCTCATGAATATTCATTAAGGAAGTGAACTTCCCCCACAGAAATGGCTTTGCTTTGCTTCCATCATAAAAATTCGTAAACAAGCACGTAAACTTCTTCTGGGTGTATTAATATATAACCTCGGTTATTCTAATTTAAAAAATACGTTTTAATATCTACTCTCTCATCTTTCCTGGAAATGTGTTTTAAGCGTGCACTGACCAAGAAGTTCTTAATCTGTGCTTTTATACATTGCTTTTCAAATACTAAAACATGGTAAGAGCAACAGACTGGTAAAATTACTATATTCTATGATGTTTGCATAAAATAACTACATTTTATATCCTATTCCCTATAGCTTACAGTTCTTTAATAACCTGTGATTAGTGATTAATGTATATATATAGAGGACAAAATTCGTATTTCTTCACGCTTACCCTTAATTCGTTCCTTTTGTTAAATAGAATTTCAATGCCCATTTTATTGAAATTGAACAAGAGGAACCCGTGCCGCAATGACAGAGAAATCTATACGTGCTTTTGCATGTGCTCGACTGCTGCCATGTTGTCCACCTTCAGTTGAACCTTGGTTTCCTTTCTCTTTTTTCTTATTTTTCCATTTGCTCTTTGAATAGCAAATTTACATAACTTGTAAATGATAGACAAAATGTACATATTTGGGAATACTTACCCTCCACGAACATCCAGAAAAAGTTTGTAAGGTGGAAATAATGTAGAAGAATAACGAGTACAACACACGAAGCCGCGTCCAACTGCGTCGAGATCTGTAACAAATGATGTTAATTAAAAATTACTCAAATGTTACATAGCAGAGAGAGAGAGACAGAAAGAGGAAGGAAAATTATATAACTACACACGTTCGTTTATTGTTAGGTAATTGGATAACGTAAGAGTAACCATACGTTCTGCTAATTTGCAACCATGTTCTGGTTTTTTCGATATGAGCCATCAAACCTACAAATACTGCAAAGAATTGATCCTTTAGTCAATTTGAAATTAAGGTCAAATATTAAACTCATTTTAACCAAACATGTACAGTGATCTTTCTTACCCTATACATAATATTTTAGGCATATCTAATTAAATATTAATAAATATGCGATGCATTAATGCACGTTACGTCGTTAACAATATGTTGTAACAAAAACGTCAAAATTTCAGTCTAGTTTCTTTTCTATGACATCATTTTCCTTCTAAACTTTTGTTCTACTGACCCAGTTTACAGTACTTCGTGATATTACAACTCACAACTGTTTTATCCTAGTAGCCTTGACTCAGTCCTTTCATTGTCTCTCCTCTCTTCTCTGTCCCTCAAACATTAATTCCGACGATACAATAACTCAGCACTCTTTAAAACTTCTTCACTTCGAGGCGACTTATCTTTCACAGCTGTCTGTCACCGACACACTGACCGACTCAAAAACGCGTTCCACAAAGTTTTACACCGGCGATGACGTAGCTAGATTTTTCTCAAAGCTCTGTAAACAAGCCGGTCGTCGGACACCTCCCGAATGATCTGGAAAACCCCTTTTCCTGACGGGCTGCGCTTATTACTGTCGCGTATTTGCTCGTGTGAGTGGTGTAGGGAAGTTTGATCTTAAACGCCTTTGATGCGCGCCTATGTGGTGCGAAGTAGTTTGGTCCTGACTGTCCCCTTTGTTGTGCCCCGCGGCCAGAGTCACATTATATTTAACTACAGATGATTTGAAATCAAATTGAGTTACACAATAGAACGTGAAAAAGAGGGAGAGGGGAGAAAGAAAAGAAGATTAGGTTATATCAGAACCATGGAGAAGTAAATTGAGAGGTGACCATTGAGTAAAGAATTGCTTGGGAATTGTGTCATATAGCTGGCGTATACCCTCCTGAGACCACAGCTGTTGCAACTAGTCCTCGATATCCTAGATACGGGCACTGGTACGGAGTCGGCTACGAAGGTGGTCCCACAGATGTTCCATTGGGAACAAATCTGAGGATCATTCTGGCCATGACAGTATCTCAGTCCCACATAGGTAGTTCATCTATCTGCTGATAGATGGTACCAGGATACTGTCGCATGGGGGAGTACATATGAGGACACCGGACTTCTGTGACGTACTGTTGTCCCGCCAAAGGTCCCCAAATTACTACCAGCTATGATCTAAAATCATATCCTATTGGTCCCCACACAATGACGCCCGGAGTAACACAACTATGCCTCTTCCCAGGTCGCCGCCATACTATCACACAACGGTCTTCCGAAATAATGCAGAACCGGGATTTATCACTAAACAATGCAACGCTACTCATCAGCAGCCCATTAATAGGATCACATGATGACAATACTAATGCACTCTGGCGGGCACTGTAGCAGTTACAAAACATCCACATAGCCACCGATGGTGTGGACCTATACAACGCTGTGTCGACATTGGACTATTTGTTACAAGTGTTTAACTTTTCCATGTCAGGCAGTGTATTTCGTGTGTTTTCAGCACGGTGTTTCGGGTTTGATGAAAGCAAATAAAACCAAAACATAGTTCTTTAATTTTAAATATAGCAATAAAAGCCCATTCGTGCACACACAACGTATCTTATTTCAGTTTACATTCGGGAATATTTGAGGACTAATCTACCAGAAGAATGGGCTTTTGCCTTTTTGTGGTTTATATCTTAGGACCTAATCTTAGTCTAGGACAGGCGTGTCAAAGCGTCTCTAGAAGCCATCTCCCTAGGCAGCTATATAGCTTCCTCCATATCAGCAAGCTACACGGTGCAGTTGAAACTAGTAAACAGTTCTCTCTGCTCCACTTACCTTGGTAAACGGTATTAAACGGACGTTCAGAATGACTACGTGCGCGTTTCATTAAGAATGAGAAGAACATTATCTTTGCGTTTTATATAACCAAAAACCATTTCTTTAATTTGTGATTATTCGTTACGTCATGTATCTATTTTAATATTAGGCACCATTTTAACAAAAAGCATGTGAATGAATATGGTACAATCAGTATAGCAGTATGTCTATATATTTTCGTAAAACATATAAATTATTACTATTATTTACTGTTATGTGCCTATTATCCTCTATTGTGAAAACACAAGGGGTTTTCTCCGGAGCCTTCGAAAGATCTAGGCGTCACCGGTGGCGCGTTTATGGAGATTGTGAAAGGTGCATGTGACGTCATCCCCAGTATATAAGAAGGGCAGAGTGAGAAATATTTGTGAGTTGTAATAGTTCGAAGTACTGTAAGCAGTGTTAACGACAAGAAGAAAATTGTGTGCTTGTGATACAATTTTAGAAAATAATAAACCAGACTGGACCTTTCTCGTTTTTACAAGCCTTTATTTAACATGTAATATTTGTAAGTTCGGGTCAAATCTTGCAACTGAACTGAAGCAGTTATACTCAAACGATTGAGCTGAAATTTCAGTGGCAGAGCCTTCTATTCTGCAACTTTTAATGGCTTCAGTATGTCCCTAGCTGTTGTCCGCCTGAGACCTGTAACCTCCTGTAGTTCCTTCATAACATCCCTTTCTCCTGGAAATGTCACGAAAAATAAAACAAGTTTACGCAGGTCACAGTGCACCAGCTGTGTAACCTATACTTCAACT
This sequence comes from Tenodera sinensis, assembly GCA_030765045.1. Taxonomy (NCBI): domain Eukaryota; kingdom Metazoa; phylum Arthropoda; class Insecta; order Mantodea; family Mantidae; genus Tenodera; species Tenodera sinensis. Next base: position 22,771,765 of record CM060965.1, read on the forward strand.
GTCGCTGTGCGTTCTACACCTGGCGGTTGTCAGTGGCTTGCCTTAAATTAAACCAAAAGGGAAACTCGCAAACAGCTTCGTTTAGAACTTTCTATATCCCCACATGGGTTTGTTTTAATCCCGACCTTTGGAGCTGGGATGTTTGTGGTCCACACTTTGTGAAGGGGTTAACTAACCCTTGGGAGGGGAGGGGATAGAGTGCTTCATCATCCTCTCTCATGTACTGATGGAAATACATCATACGCCCTTCGTCCTTCCTCGTTCATCTGGCTAGCACGTTCTCATCCATTAAACTGTCATCTCCGTCTGCTTTATCTATCATATATTCTTCAGCTATTTCTGTATTATTATTTGTCATTTTATCGTAACTATAGAACCAAAGATGGCGAGCAATTGGACGGTTCGCTGACGTGATTCCTCGTTCAAGGACATAGACATTCTTCTGAGTAAATGACAATACCTCGACTTTGTAGTGTTTCTGAGTCCCACAGCCAAATTATGTATACAAAAACGTCTTTCAAATTTCCTTTTACGTGGTTAATTAAGCACTGTATGATTTCACACAGTTACTGCAGAACTATCCGAGAAATAAGTTATTCCACTCATCTTACAACTAACAGATATTGTCTTAGTATATTCTCGTTAAATAAAGCATCTAATTTGGAACAAAAATAATACCACCCGGTATAGTTACATATATACTCAAATACAAATACGAGCAATTACAATAAACAGGCGACATACATAAAAAATGTAATCATAACACAAACGCTATTTATTGGACAATAAAATACTACTTCAGGCTAAAAGGAACATAAACCACATTCTCTGAGACTCAAGAAGGGCTTAATAGTCCAATATACAGTGTTTGAGCTGTGCTTGCGTTTTATTATGCTCTGTCGGAAGTTTATTGAGAGCGTTCTGGATTTGTATTGGCTGCTTCCAGCATTGTTTTGCTTTTGTGTGTGTGTGTGTGTTTTTTTCTTCTTTCATTACTTGGGCTATGCATATAACGGTGTGTATCATAAAATAAATGGAGGGATATGAGAAATTACGACTTTTCTTTGCGTTAGGTTGCTTACTTGTGTATCTATCGACGTTCTTAATGGTCCAGCCTTTATATACACTCTTTTTCCTGGTCGTGTAAAGACAATGGAATATTAAAGCCATCACATAGTGACCGATTCTTAACAGATTTGCCTGTCACTTAAAGCCTATTTCCATTGATTAACAAGGAAATGTGGAATAGAACATTTCTGCAATTTTTTATTTTGATTAACGTGAAGCAGATAGAGAAATACTGTTTTAAGAATAGTTGGTGGAAGAATGGGTAGAGAAAATTATGTGAATGTAACACGTCAGGTAGTGTCTAAAAAGCACAATCCGCTGATTTACGTTGCTGCTATAAATGGCACAGTGCTCCTTTCTTTGCTACGGGATCATAATTGTGATTTCCCACGACGCCCATGTGTCCAGGTACCCACCGCAGTTCTGTGTTATTCCGGGAGGAGATATTTGATAAGTGCGGTATTTTTGTAATAATGAATTTAGAATGGCAGCTTTAAGTCAGCTTGACTGATATGACATTTGCTCTGAAGTCTAGATACAAGTATATTTTGTGATTACGTGTGTGGTGTATAATATGCGTGCTAGTAGATTTCTCGCATGCTGGGTTTGTAAAGCCACGCTGTGCATGCCAGAATCAGCTTGCTACGTACGTATTTAGTGGTTTAATCAATAATTTCTCCTGCACCTTCGCAAGTGTATTCAAGAGCCAGATTGACCTATGTGAGCCTGGTTAGCGAGCCTCTCTATTCACTGCTACCAAAGGTTGCACACTTACAACCTGCTTCCTATATCTGCGTACATACTGGGTAGTGAACATACCATTTCAACATTCATTAGGACCAACATTTCACTATAAATACACGCTCTGATGTTCCCAAAACAGTTCATATGTGAAGGTGTTCTACACATTTCACTATAAATACACGCTCTGATGTTCCCAAAACAGTTCATATGTGAAGGTGTTCTACACATTTCACTATAAATACACGCTCTGATGTTCCCAAAACAGTTCATGCGTGGTGTTCTACACATTTCAATCTATTTCATAGTTCTTACCCTTGCTGAGGCGCTCATAATAGGACATTCTTTTTGTAATGATGAGGATATTGTGTACTTTCTCCTTCTCATCATTCTCATTGAAATGTTTGCCACAAAGAAATCCCTTGAGAGGAATGATTAGATGAAATCCCCTGGTCGGGCTATAAGGAGTAAGTCCTTCCAAAATGTCAAAACATTCACACGTAAATATCCGTAAGACTTCTAAACTAACCAGTAAACTCTCAAGCGGAGCGAGAGGGGTAGATTAGATCGTCGAATGTTATTTATCTGGACCATTTCATAAATAAAATATAAATTTTAATACTATATTGCAGAAAGTTGAACAGAAAAAGTTAACTTCTATAACGAAATAACCTAAAATATATTCGATTACTGTAGTTCGACTTACTCAGCATTGCTAACCTAGAAAAACGAATACCATAAATTACATGTATTTCGATCTTCTCTTGTTATAAGCTCTTCTCTTGCTATTTTATTTTCAACATTAATAAACAACCTGTCTTCTAGAAAAAAAAATTATTAAACAAACAATTGTTAAAAATATAGTTTTCAAATTGGAATGGGGTGCTATTTTGATTCTTAATCGATTGCAGCGATTTATGAGATACAGTTGGTAACACTGATTTAACAAAAAGTAACCTAGGGATCATTTATACAAAATAAAAGTGATAATTTGTATGATAATATAACGTAACTATATATGAAATAGTTATTAAAATCCCGTTTTCCTTATACACCTCACACAGTTGGCGTCTGTGCGTATGTGCAACGAGAAACAGTTTGAACTTCCCAGATTCTCCAGTGCAGTTAAGGGAATGCTACGGCAAAAGTTAGTATCAATTCTTGCAAAAACTGATAGGTATTTCTTGTCTATCATTTTAAAATACTTAGGGGCCATTAATTCAAAATATATTTTTATATCTTAACTTATATAACGTAAGTTAAACACTTAGAATAAAACTGTTCTTCATTTTCAATTTAAGGGCATTGTCGCTGTTTTTTGGGACACCCTGTATATTAGAAGTGCCAGCTTTACCCCTCTTTGTCATTCCAAGCCAACGGGCGCGACGCTGTCACTCAAGTATTTTCTGCGAAAGCCAGGATTGCGCCAAGCACCAACATATTACAGTGAAGCTCATCTTGAGCGAGGTTAAGTGCCTTGCTCTCCTTAATTTGCGACGAGTTTTGAACACAGGCATGTTCTTTGATGTATTTAAATGAATTGTCTAGTAATATTGTGAACACTTACATGTAGAGTGAGTGTAAGTATCCAGAAGAAGTCTGCTAGCATGTAGGTGGTCATGAGATTCGTGTGGATTGTATTCCTTAGACATCGCAAGTCTCTGAAAACAAAGAAAACTAAACTAAGCACAATTTTATACAATCATAAGATCAGACCGTCGAAATAGAATTTAAAATTTAAAATGTGACATATTAAAATAATTCATTAATCTTAAGCTATTGGATTTCTTGATGACTGAATTCATAGTAACGGTTAATTCCCTTAGATACAATGACTTATGTGCAAATTTTTAACCCTTTCTTCTTTTACTATGCATTGATTTTTACTTTCTCTACTGGTAAGTAGAAGTATGGTTAGAAAAAGGTCCGTGTGTGTCTGTCAGTCTGTGGAAAGCATAACTCAGAAACAAAACAGTCGCTTAGTAACCAAATTTGGTATTTAAGTTTAATATATTTCAAGGATGCGACACAAAGATTTTGAAGAAAATAACCCCAACCTAAACTACCCTTTACATGGAAAATTTTTCGAAAATTTTAATTTTCTTGAAAATGGCTCTAACGATTTTGATTAAAATGTCTTATGTTTGACATATTTTGATGAAAAATGAAATGTGTATCTTGAATTTTCTGGCTATAGCCTCTGTAGTCGTATTTACTCTGGACGACTTTTGCACAACTGGTAAACCGTTAGAGATACACAAAATCATACTATACAAAAAATGTAGATCTTGCTAAAATACACAATTTATGTCTGAATAAATTTTCTTGTAGAGTGAACCATTATCTTGTTATGTGTGTGTTTCGGAAAACTTAAAACTTTCGTGAAATGGAACATCGTTGTTCATTTTTTTATATGTTAAGTGTTCAAAGAGAACGGAATCTCAAAGCCTTAAAAGATTTGACTATTGCTCAAAGCCTACTGTACTCCGAAATTTACATAAGACGGATTGGAAGAGGTGTTCAAGTTCATTGCCTGTCCTTTCAACTGACCTTAGTTCAATCGATTTATAACACACCACAAGAGGCTGTGACCAAAAGGGTCTTAACTGCTGCGACTTCATTATAGAAAGCGCTTGAAATCGTTCAGGAGTTCATACAATACTTGTAATTAATTAAACTGCAGGTTTAAAATATGTTCATGATAGAACGTTTGGCAAATATGTGACAAATAATGTCTAAAGGTATGATACGTTAAAAACCTTACACAACTGGTAGATTAATCAATACACTCTTAGCGAAAGAGTCTGCTGTTGCCAAGTCGGTTCACAGTTGTTCATTCATCACCTCCATCTTCACTGCATCTTCCTCTTTCGGCTTCAAAACATACCTGATCCATAATCTAGCCATTCTATTAATATGCTTCCTCCATTCAATCTTGTGATTGATCATTTTCTCTGCCAAAGGATTAATTTCTAGTTCCTTTATTTTTTCATTTAGAATTTTAGATAAAAGTGTCCATCCTTTTACTGTTCTTAAGAATCATTTCGACAGCCTGTATTTTGTTTCTGTCAGCTGTTTCAGTGTTTAAATTAATACTTTGCCTTTTATGATTTTATTGGGTTACTTTTGGAGGTGATTAGCTTTTGAAGTTGTGCAGGTTGAAAAGACCTGGCCGATAGCGAGCGACATCAAAGCCATCTAGCGGAAGCATGGTCTGGCTATTGACAGATGAACGGCGGTTGTTTAATTCAGCACCCAGAACATGGGAGGTTGGAAAATCACTAGACCAAAATTACGTGGTAGTGCTCTGCGGAAATTATGAAAACCTCGAACAAATACCGCTCACATAGCGAACCGATAATAAAACCGCCGCACGTGTTTAGAATCCTGGGGATCCTTAATTAACTCTCGTCCTAGTTTTTAGCACGTGGTTTTTGTATCTGCAGGCTGCAACCATCTCATTGTTACGTCATAGAGTAGTCACGTTTACATACAGGTGTAAACTACACGCAGGTGTTACAGAATCAAAACGATATTTCATTAATTCTGTAATTTTAATTACTTTCAGTTCTACTTAATGCAGTTCTCAGCGTCAGTGTGCTTTAGTGAGTATTAAGCATAAAAATCTGATGTGTTGCACTCACATGACTTTCTCTACTCTTGTACTAACCATTCTTACAAACCCCTATTCCTATATCTTCTTTGTGCTAGTTAAGATAAATATTTGTACAAATTATCCTATTCCTTATTTCCTTGTAGGTGCAAAGGTAATATGAGAATACAGTAGGCTTTGTGCGATAGTGAAATCTTTAAAAGCTTTGAGAGTCTGTTTTCTTTGCACACTTAACATATAAAAAAAGAACAACGATGTTCCCTCTCACGAAAGTTTTAAGTTTTCCAAAACTCACACACATAACAAGGAATATCTCCGAAATGGTTCACCTTACAAGAAAATTTATTTGGACATAAATTGTGTATTTTAGCAAGATATACATTTTTGTATAGTATGATTCGGTCTATCTCTAACGGTTTACCAGTTATACAAAAGTCGTCCAGAGTAGATACGACTACACGGGCTATAGCCAGAAAATTCAAAATATACATTTCATTTGTAATATAAATATCTTAAACATATGACATTTTAATCAAAATCGTTAGAGCCATTTTCAAGAAAATCAAAATTTTGAAAAAATTTTCCATGTAAAGGGTAGTTTAGGGTTGGGCTATTTTCTTCAAAATCTTCGTGTCGCATCCTTGAAAGATATTAAACTTAAATACCAACTTCGGTTTTTAACCGGCTTGTCTTCTTTGAGTTGTGCTGATCACAGAGACACAGACGAATGTTTTTTGGATTCAGGAGGGCCTCAAAACATATTTTTCTAGTGAAATCTAGTCATCGAATACAATACTTCCCCTATGTAGTAGATAAAGTAGAGAGGAAATCTTCTGCTGGATGCACGCGAGCTGTCGATTTCCAGTATAAGACCATATTGTCTGCTCTTTTGAGTGAATCTGCTATAATGTCTTTCCCATCATTTGATATATTCGCTAGTTTTCGTCTCTTGGAAGATGAGTAGGTAATTGTAGGCAAAACATCAGCTCCTGTCACGGAAACAGCAACAAAGCTGCAACATACTGACCACGTGACCACTCTCATTACTGCAGTCGCCATTATGTTCTGCGTGAATGAATATAGAATATTCAGTGGTCGTGCAGTAGATTAAGGCCAAATAGGGCTGCTGTGTCAGGAGCTAAATTTTGGTCACAACACGAGAGTGCAAAAGTTACTGTGCACTGGCCCATTATGACCGGAACGGAAATTTGCAGTCGTCCTTCTTCCGCGCACAGCTCGAGGTAATTGTTGGTCTGGGTGGCTCAGTTGGTTAGGTGCTGGCTGCGAGTTCAAGTCCGGCCCAGATTCATGGTTTTCAAGTGTGTTTAAAGGAATGTCATACAGAAGAACATTAAATTATTTGTGACAAAGTATTAGTAGTTTTAGCACACCTACAGGAAATTTATTTCACTCTCGGATTCACTATTACATAGAAAATTCCAGTTTTTCTTAAGAGAGCAGTCCACTGCATATAATTAATGAATTTAGCATATTCAGGAATATTCGGATGTGTGAGTTTTGTATTTATAATACCATGGGCTCCTTCAATAAATCTAAGTATAATTTTAAAAAATTACAACCTTATCCTGAACCTTATATTTACTCATATAATCACCAAACGACCGTATGCATGTTTTCAAAAGAATTAAGGACCTAAAACTATAATCGAGTTAATTAAAATAATTTCCTATGCTGATGGACTAAATTAACATGTTACTTAGGATAGAAAATATTTTCCGAAGAACTCACGAACACCTTACTCGTCCTTCAGAAAAAAATAGCTTTCTATCTTAAAAACAGCTAAATTTATTATTTTCATGTTTAAGGGGAAAATTCGTTGTAGTGCTGGGAGGGACCACAAAAAGATACAAAGCTATCGTTTCTTCCTCAATCATATTATTAGTCCAGTTTAGTCTGGATTAGCTTTGAATAACTGGTAAACCGTAAGAGATAGACAAACCTTACTATACAAAAATGTAGATCTCGCTAAAACACACAATTTATGTCTAAATACATTTTTTTGTAGAGTGAACCATTTCGGAGATATTCCTCTTTATTTGTGTGATTATCGGAAAACTTAAAACTTTCGTGAAATGGAACTTCATTGTTCATTTTTATATGTTAACTGTACAAAAAGTACGGAATCTCAAAGCTTTAAAACATTTGACTATCGCACAAAGCCTACTGTATTGTAATATTCCCCTTGTACCTACAAGGAAATAAGCAATAAGATAATTTGTACAAATGTTTATCTGAATTAACATGAAGAAGATATAGGAATAAGAGTTTGTAAGAATGGTTAGTACAAGAGTAGAGAAAGTTATGTGAGTGCAGCACATCAGATTTTTGTTATTATATTTCAGGTTCGACTAATAGGTATCGACTATGTTTAATATTATTTTCCAGATATGAAAAAGTTTACGAATGAGATTTCCTAAACACAAGGAGAAAACGAACTTAATGCTATCAAATTGGAAGCTTACCTGTTAAAATGATTACTCAGGAGTACTAAGAGATAGGGACCGTAGGATATTTTATATTTTTTAGCATCGTCTCGCTGTGTGCAAATGGGGTTCGATCCACTTGTACCTTACGACCCCGTATCATGTATCTAATTCCCCTTTTCTCCTGGATGCTTCCACGCCTCTCAATTCCATCTTTGCTTGTTATCCTTTGGCAGCTTTCCTACCTTCAGTCCGTACTTTACATTTCCTTTTTCTTGTAGATTACCATACCAATGCGTCTTTCTGCCTCAGACTTACATAACCTGACCTTCCCTTAACCGTTATCCTAATTTCCTTTCCATACTCATTCCTTTTCTTTTCTTCTTTCTGCTCTGTGCACTTATCCCGTTTAACCATGAAGATACTATAACAAGAACTCTGAGAGGTTAATGTCTACAAGAAAATTTAACATTACCTCAGAAATTTACGTTTATTCTGGTGCTGAAGATGATGAAATTTCCTACCTTCATTTCCAGTGGTACCAAGCTTTAGTATTTTTTTTTCGAAGGTAGCATATATAGCACAAATTCATTCTTTTGTTCAGTCAGTCACCAACTGTGTTCCCATACTAATGCTTCACACTTAAGCCTTATCCACAGATCAGTCAAGAACATAATAGTACTTTCACATCCACATCTTCAAACTCGATGTGCATTCTTTCTATACGAATATCACTCAATTCCAATTTTAAAACCGTGTTCTTAACAATTGTTCTTCTGATTATTAATATATTTTACCAGAAGAAACGTTAGTTGTTAATTTTAAAAATAAAATGAGATTTGTTTAACATTATAAATTGATTTTCAGTTATAACAACAAGAAAAATTCGCAAATGCATGTAATTCTTGTATTTCTTTTCCTAGGTTGGCACAGGTATTTTTATAGAATGTAGCATTTTCTGTCAAATATTTGCGATGTGGTATTTGAATGCATATTTTATTTATGAAATAGTTAACATATGTATCATTCAACAGTTTTTGCCTTTCCAGATAAATTCTCTCGTGTTTTCATGAAGTTTCTGTAGTTAAAATATTGCTTATTCTTTGTATAATTATTTTATTACCCTCTGTAAAAAGCACTCATAAAACACATTGTTGAATGCCTAAATATTACCTTTTAGATTATGCATGAAAAGATTCACATAAATCAGAGCTAACCTGAAATGTAGATTGAGGCGATATTTCTATGTAAGGCCCCTAAAATAATCTAATACAAAATTATAGAAACGACAGAAAGGCCTCCTAAACTTAAGAATTGTAAATATAGTTAGTAAAGTGAAGATTCAATTGTCTTCTTTCCATGGTTTGGGTAGGCGTCACATCGAAAAAGGCAATGTCCGCAGAAATTTAGTAATTTGTCTGTGTAAAGTGTTTTTCAGACGAACATTTATGACGGTGGAAGAATGTAAAATAACGACGTACAGAATAAGTGTATATTCTACGAAGCGGTACGAAATCGAGAGAATAATATGAACTTATGAAAATGTATAGTCCGTGTTTGTCGAATTGTGGACCCCGTAGCGTGATTCAAAAGGACGCCAAGGTATGAGGTTATGTAATTTTGTGTTTATACACTGAGTTTGTGTATTCATAGATTCAAATAAAAACAAACACTTTAATGTGGATCTATGTCCAAATAGAAGTAAATAATTGAATTATTCGTTGACCCGTACCACGCCTGAGATAGTTATTTAGGCTCACCGCTGATCCACGAATCAATTTTTATGGCTTTCGGTTGTGGAAATACCTCATCTGTATTTGTGTTTAAAGGTTTGGTAGCCGTGTAAGCAGCAGCATTCTGCACCCAACCTGCGTTTATTTGGAAATTGCACGGAGACATGACATTTAAAGCAGAAGCAGTGTTGTGTGGTTTTGGGAGCCGACACAAATGAGGACCTTCTGTTCCAATTCACCCCCCCCCCCTTCCCAGCAAGTGCTGAAGATACTGGGATTCGATTAACAACTAAACTTCGGGTGCTGTTAATTCCATCTGGCCCGGAGCTATAATTTAACTTTAGTATAGGTTCCAGTCTTGATATTTGTGTTGCTTTCGACAGCTTACAGTCGTCACCATGAATTACTGTCAGGGAAAATGGACCACGAATTAACACCAAATACCTACAAGGAACCTGTTACTCAACTTCAGGTATTTTCAAATCTATACAATACTTTTTGATGCTAGCATGCATTTTAATGGCTACATTTTAACACATTTTGTATGAATATAAAGTTATAGAGCGTTAAAAAAATTGTACTAACCATTCTTACAAACACTTATTCCTATATTTTCTTCGTGTTAGTTGAGATAAAAATTTGTAGAAATTACTAATTTTCTTGTAGGTGCAAAGGGAATGTCGGAAAACAGTAAGGTCTGAGCAAGAATCAAATGTTGGCTGATCACTATTTGAAGCTTTTGAAATTTCGTTCTCTTTGCACGTTCAAGACTCAAAGAAGTACATTTCATTTGTGATAACACCTTAAACTTAAGGCATTTTAATGAAAATCGCTAGTCAATTTTCTGAAAATCAAAATTTTCGAAAAACGTAAAGGGTAGCTTAGCGTAGAGGAATTTTCTTCAGAACTTTGTGTCGCATCCTTGAAAGACATTAAATTTTAGCACCATCTTTGGTTTTTAACCAATTTTCCGTTTGTCAGTTATGCTGTGTGTGTGCGCGCACACACACACACACACAAGCGGACCGTTTTCCTTTTTCTAATTTTTTACTTTCTCTACAGGTAAGTAGGGGAAGCATTGTATTCCACCCAAAAATTCGATGTCGAGATTTCACCAGAAATATGTTTGACACCCCCTGTGTCTGTTAATCTGTGGACAGCGTAACTCAAAAACGAAAAGTCGGTTAAAAACCAAATTTGGTATTTAAGTTTAATGTCTTTCAAGGATGCAACACGAGGATTTTGAAGAAAATAGCCCCACCCTAAACTACCCTTTACATGGAAAATGTTTCGAAAATTTTGATTTTCTTGAAAATGGCTCTAACGATTTTGATTAAAATGTCATTTGTTTGAGATATATTTATGCCAAATAAAATGTATATCTTGAATTTTCTGGGTATAGCCCCTGTAGTCGCATTCACTCTGGACGACTTTTGTGTAACTGGTAAACCGTTAGAGATAGACCAAATCATACTATACAAAAATGTACATCTTGCTAAAATACACAATTTATGTCCGAATAAATTTTCTTGTAGGGTGAACCATTTCGGAGATATTCCTTGTTATGTGTGTCAGTTTCGGAAAACTTAAAACTTTCTAGAAATGGAACATCGTTCATTTTGTTGTAGGTTATGCGTACAAAGATGTGTACGGAATCTCTAAGCATTAAAACATTTGACTATCGCACAAAGCCTACTGTATTCTAATATTCCCCTTGCACCTACAAGGAAATAAGCAATAAGATAATTTGCACAAATGTTTATCTTAACTAACACGAAGAAGATATAGGAATAAGAGTTTTTAAGAATGGTTAGTACAAGAGTAGAGAAAGTCACGTGAGTGCAACGCATATCGACAATTTGGGTGGAATACATATAAGGTATAAAAATATAAATTGTAAGCCTCTGCAGTACGTTCTTGTAAAGAGAGGTTATTGGTGACATAGGTCCGCACTTCATGTGCCCTTGTACCTACCTCAGATGTCTCATTTTAAGCTCGGTAATCTCATTCCCTGCACAATAGATGTAAATAACAGAAACGACCTGGCAGCACTTGAAATTTAACGTCCCGTGTCGCAGCAGTTCACGGTTAATATTGATGCTTCTGCTGCCGCTGCCGCGATATGAAGAAAGTTTATACTAGCTGCAGATGTGTCTGTTGCAGTGGCTACGATTTGAAATGTATGTATGTGCGTATCCGTAGTTAGCTGACTTTACTGCCGGCAGTTAACGTTTACTGCATCGCGACTGTAGATACGGTCCAGAACACGGGAATAAAGCCACCTTATGGGCTATATAATATACCCCTCCCCCGTCACCCCCCTCCCCCCCGGTGCGTCCTCAATATCACTCATGAAACTTTTATTTTGACCAAGTGGCTTCCTATAGCACCTGATTAATAGAACAACTATTGCATCCAGTCAAAAAATGGATGTTAACTTTCGTTAAAATCAAATAGGAGATACCGAAATTATAGATATATAAAAAATCTGATGTTATTTGTGTTAAGATAAACATTTGTGAAAATTATCTTATTGCTTATGTCCTTGTAGGTGCAAGGGGAATATTACAATACACTAGACTTTGTGCGACAGTCAAATGTTTGAAAGCTTTGAGATTCTGTTCTCTTTGCACACTTTACATAAAAAGTGAACAACGATAATCCATTTCACGAAAGTTTTAAGTTTTCCGAAACTCACACACACACACATAACAAGGAATATCTCCGAAACGGTTCAACCTACAAGAAAATTTAATCAGACATAAATTGTGTATTTTAGCAAGATCTACATTTTTTCTATAGTACGATTTGGTCTGTCTCTAACGGTTTACCTGTTATGCAAAAGTCCTCTAGAGTAAATACGATTACAAGAGCTATAGCCAGATAATTCCAGATATACATTTCATTTGTCATCAAAATATCTCAAACGTATGACATTTTAATCAAAATCGTTAGAGCCATTTTCAAGAAAATCAAAATTCTCGAAAAATCTTCCATGTAAAGGGCAGTTTAGAGTGGGGCTATTTTCTTCAAAATCTTCGTGTCGAATCCCTGAAAGGCATTAAGCTTACACACCAACCTTGATTTTTAAGTATCTTTTCGTTTTTGAGTTATGCTGTCCACAGACACACGTTGATCTTTTTTGGATTCCCGGGGCCTCTAAGCATATATTTGCGGTGAAATCTCGATATTGAATTTTTGGGTGAAATACAATACTTCCACTACTTACCAGTAGGAAAGTAAAAATAGATGTTTATTTGCAGTAATATTCAACTTATTTAATAAAATACTGCAAAATACATTTGATTTTAAAGAAGTTTTAATCCTTGAGCTTGTCTGTATCAGTTTTTCATACCTTGGAGAACACACATGCAGAGTAGCGGAAGGAAAACGCGAGTTTCAATAAAGGAGATTGAATTCATTGGAAGGGTAAACATAAGAATTCTAAGAAGAGCTGTAGCTAGTGGGAACAAATGACTTTCTTTGTGTGATGCTAGTAAAGGAAAAATGCTGTTAATGGAATGTATAGGATTCCTTCAACTGCCTTTTCAAAGTGACAAAGAAACGTAGATCGATTAAAGTAGAACGATAACAATATATATTTTTGTCATTTTTTAATGTTTTGGAAAACCCATGTTAAAGGATAAGAGATAGCAATGTTTTCGCTGTTGACATACTGATACAATAAACGTCTTAATATTGCTGAAAATAAATTGAACAATTTGAGCATTTCACTCATTTTTCCTTAAACATCATGCTATACTTGGTTATATTTAGTATCCTTTCTTTTATTTCTGAAACAGCATGTATATTACGCAATGTTTATAAATAGCTTCTGTAATCACATAAATTGAATTATAATTAATATTTAATATTTGAATTTTCCATCCATTTACGTCAGAATCATTCGTAACTTAATTAGTTATCCTGTAATTATTTTTGATGTAATAGAATTGGCATCATTGCTGCTTCATTTGACATTAATAAGTTCAACGATCCATCACTGGCTCTAATACCCACCGAGGACCTCTCTTTGTATAGTTACATCAGAGAAATTGTCCCAACAGCGTGGATATTCTCTGCAGCGTGCAAGCAGGTTATGTGTTTAGCTGCAGTTAGTTTTTTTGAAGAGGTTTAATACCATGGCAAAATGACAAAATCAGACCGGAGACTCTTATATCACTTTATTGTCTTCTAAAATTTTACTACAAATACAGTTTTTTTCTCTTCGTTTACATACTCTAAACTTTCGGGTAATTACAACTCACAATTTTTATTTCTTATTACCTTGCCAGTTCTTTTAGTGTTTTTCGTCAATTCCTCTGTCTCTCATGCACTGAATACGACTATGTAATCACTAGCGGCACTCGTTGAATCTTTTTACCACATACAGCTGTCTTGTACTCACTCACACACTGACCGACTCGTGTCTGTAACTGTAACTCTAAAAACTCACTGCTCTGCTCTTCTCTGGTCTCCACTGGGGATGACGTTACAGGGATTACACACATATACACGTACACACACGCGTGCGCACGGGGTACTTCATGTTTTATGAAATATGTCATTGGTTGTTTCGGTTGAATGGATATCACTGCTCCTCCTATATGTATAACTGCCATCAAACAGAAACACATTTGGGCACCACCCCTATTTATTTATCAGGAACCAATACAAATGCAGGCACGTTTCAAGAAACGGTCTATATATGTGTTCGACAGACGATAACATATGCCTCTGAGACTATTAACTCAGTTTAACTGCATATTGCAAATACCGACCAGTGTAAACTGCGCTGAGATACAAACTAGGACTCAGAAAATTCAATGCCCTCTTAAACAACACATTTACACTCCCCTATTAATGTTATTCTCCCCTCATAAAGAATGTTTTGTAAGCAAATATTCAGGCATTCGTTGAAGCAACTGTGAATTCTTTAAATAAAGGAGACAAGGATTACGCGCACCAATAAATACGGAGGTAATGCATCAGACGGTTAATGTTGTGTGTGTGTGCGAAGTTGGACAGACTGATGTATGGCGCACTGATCAGTTGAGGAAAGGGCTAACAACAAGAAACGTGGATCGATGTGGACAGAGACATGGAAAACAAGACCATTAGGGTCACGTCTAAAATAAAATAGAATAGAATTGAACTCGGAGGATTAACCTAAGCCTCATTTAACATTAACGTTTGTTTAACAAGACAAACAGCGGAAGATAAGGCATCCAATTTAGTGGCCGTAAGGTTTTAACTAAACTGATGTTGTGCACAGTAGATATTCCAATTGTTGTTCACCACACCACCGAGTAGATGGCTCCGCTGTAACGTTTGGGAGGTCATGGACTCGATTCCCAGGGCCAACCTTTCTGACTCATGGGTTTTGTTTGGGTGTTTTCCCAGCTCACCAGGTAAATTTTGTCTTTCAAGAAAATTTTGGCGATGGGAGAATTGGTGCTGTTATGGGTTGATGAGTGGCGTTGCAGTTGCTTGTCGAAACCTGTGTTGAGATGAATCTCCAGCACATGTTAGGGACCCTCATGCCAGCTCACACTACTCTCTGGGTTCCAACACGCTCGCAGAGCACTCTCATTTCATCCCTTCCTCCCGCGTCCGACATACAATAGCCTAAAGTGTGTAATCCCTCCGTCAATACCTCGCCTCGACTTCATGGTCATATCTTTACAGCTTCTCCAGGTTTTCTCCAGTCCCCATAAGTAGCAGATGTCTGGGAGGTATCCTAGAGTAAGACTGGGAGTCTCTCTACAACCAATTATGATTTTATTTAAGCGCTCAAAGATTTACGACAAGAAAAATGTCTGATTTAAGTATACAATTTCTTAAACAGACTTAAATTTTCTCAACATATGGTGTTATTGTGTCAACACCTGTAGTTTTTTCGCATTTTACGCGTAACCAAAACCATAATGCTTATTTTCAAAATACTTCTAGCCAAAATATATGTTGAGTAGCATAACATGAATAGAAGAATCGCTTTTCGGTGACGTAACTTCCTCATTCCAGATGGAAAACTGCCACACAGATATCCCTCGTTCTTACCTTCTGGTATATTGTCCCTTACTATTCTAGCAATTCTTGTTCTGGTCTATTTGCTTTAACTTTGTTGAGCCAATATTGTCTTTGTCTATGAACATATATTTTTCCCTTTGAGTTTAATATTTGCTTTCTTTTTAGTACTTATATTTTAGAGATCTAGGATTTTGTTTTGGATACTTCATTTCTCATGTGAGAAATGTTGGAGCTAAGGTAATTAAAATAACTAATCTACTCTTGTGTGATTCCTTCCAAGAATTTGTATTTATTTCTGTATAGTTAATACAATTAGATAGTTTTTCTCGTTTTCAATTTTTACTTTATCTGCTGGTAAGTAGGGGAAGTAGGTATTGTATTCCACCCCAAAATTCGATGTCCAGATTTCAAAGGAAATATACGTTTCCGAGTCCCCTGAATCAAAAAATCATTTTTAGAAAAAGGCCCGTGTGTGTCAGTCTGTGTGTCTGTGTGAGTCTGTGCACAGCATAACTCAAAAACGAAAAGTCGGTTAAAAACCAAAGTTGGTATTTAAGTTTTTTGTCATTCAAGGATGCGACACGTAGATTTTGAAGAAAATAGCCCCACCCTAAACTACCCTTTACATGAAAAATTCTTCAAACATTTTGATTTTCTTATAATGGCTCTAACGATTTTGATTAAAATGTCATATGTTTGAAATATTTTTATGAAAAATAAAATGTACATCTTGAATTTTCTGGCTATAGCCCCTGTAGTCGTATTTACTCTGGACGACTTTTGCATAACTAGTAAACCGTTAGAAATAGACCAAATCATACTATACAAAAATGTAGATCTTGCTAAAATTTATGTCTAAATAAATTTTCTTGTAGGGTTAACCATTTCGGAGATATTCCCTGTTATGTGTGCGAGTTTCGGAAAACTTAGAACTTAAGCGAAGTGCAACAACGTTGTTCATTTTTGTATATGTTAATCGTGCAAAGAGAACGGAATCTCAAAGGTCAAAAAGATTTGACTATCGCAGAAAGCCTACTGTATTCCAATATTCCCCTTGCACCTACAAGGAAATAACCAATAAGACAATTTGTACAAATGTTTATCTTAACCAACACGAAGAAGATATAAGAATAAGAGTTTTTAAGAATGGTTAGTACAAGAGTAGAGAAACTCATGTGAGTGCAACACATCAGATTTTTATGGTTAGTTTGTTGAGTTAACCTTGCTTCAGTTGTATTAGCTCCCAGATAGTTGAAGTGCGTGACGTCTTGTGTAATTTGCTTCGCAGCGGTATTTCAACATCAGTTTATCTTTTCTTCTATTAAAGGTGTTCATTTTAAAATTATTGTACGGTTTAATATAAAGTAGTTACAGAAGCATTTACTGGTTTTTCTCTGTGACTACCACGAGAGCAATATAATATGCATAATAAGATACTAAGTTAGGTTTCTATGATATATTTAGTGTTTTATTCGGGGGGGGGGGGCTCAAAACCTTGTTACTCAGTTTTAGGTAGAACCTACTACAGGTGGGTGGTTTAGGAAGTAAAAAAATATATTATGGGACCTCGAGGACGATGAGGGCAGAACTTCATAATACAAGTGGATTGCACTTCAGGGGATGTAAAGAGGAAGATCAGTGAAGATAAATGCTCATGCCCGGATGTACATGTCCGGGGCTAACACCCCCCAGTGATAGACGACGTGAAAACCAGCACAAATCGTACAGGAACATCCGTTTTATCACGCAGTTTTTCTCACCAGCCAATTGCTGTAATTGCCGTTTCGACAGCTCAAACTGCTGCAGAGCGCTAAGCTCTGTTTCTATTCAGGATATTTTATTGCGAAACATTCTACGCACTCAAATTACTCTTTACTTCAGGGAAAAATTATAGCTCTTCACTTGCCAAACGTGGAGCATTTCAGCACCAAAATATTAGCGACGTTTCATAGCATTCTAATATTCCCCTTACATCTACAAGGATTACATTAAGTGCAGAATACTTTTAAAAGCATTAGGACGACAATCACACCTACAGACGTCAGCCCACAAAAGGCATTTGACAGAGTAAACTAAAAGATTCATAGAGAGAAAATTAGTTTGGATTGCAGAAAGGGCAGGCTCCTGAGTAATTTTCCTTTGTAACAGTAATCAGAGTCAGAATAGGGGATAATATGTCAAAGGGAAATAAAATTGAGTTAGGCATACTACAAGGATACCCATTACCACACCCCCACCGCCCCTCCCCTGTTCAAAATCTACTTGGTGGAGACGGTGAAGAATAGTTTGTTCAATATAAATAGCAAGAGTGGGAACTGTAGGATAGGATTCAAATTAAACGGACATACTACGTGATAATCTTAAAAATCTAATGTGTTGCACTCACATGACTTTCTCTACTCTTGTACTAACCATTCTTACAAACTCTTATTCCTATATCTTCTTCGTGTTAGTTGATATAAACATTTGTACAAATAATCTTATTGCTTATTTCCTTGTAGGTACAAGGGAAATATTAGAATACAGTAGGCTTTGTGCGATAGTCAAATGTTTTAAAGCTTTGAGATTACGTTCTCTTTACATACTTAACATATAAAAAAATGAACAACAATGTTCCATTTCACGGAAGTTTTAAGTTTTCCGAAACTCACACACATAAAAAGAAATATCTCCGAAATGGTTCACCCTACAAGAAAATTTATTCCGACATAAATTGTGTATTTTAGCAAGATCTACAATTTTTTTTAGAGTACGATTTGTTCTATCTCTAACGGTTTACCAGTTATGCAAAAGTCGTCCAGAGTAAATACTAGAGGGGCTATGGCCAAAAAATTCAAGATATGCATTTTATTTTTCATAAAAATATCTTAAACATATGACATTTTAATCAAAATCGTTACTGCCATTTTATGAAAATCAAAATTTTTGGAAAAAAATCCGCTGATGCTGTTTGAGTACTTGCCCTGAGTGCTTAAAATTAAATTATTTTGTTGTTTAACGACGTTATCAATTGCTAGGATCACATCTGCGTCGCCGGTGTGCCGGAATTTTGTTCCGCAGGAGTTCTTTTACATGCCAGTAAATCTACTGAGATGGAGCTGTCGTTTTTAAGCACACTTAAAAACCATCGGCCTGGGCCGGATTTGAACCCGCGACCTTGGGATCAGTAGGCCAGCGTCTAACCAACTGAGCCACCCAGACCGACATCCTGAGTGCGCATAATATGGAATACCTTTCCCTTGCAGTCCAGCTAAGTCCAGTTTTTAGCAAATTCAAAGGCTTAGCTGTACAAATAAGTATTTACTTATACTTTGAACCGCGGCAGATATCCCTGGTAAGGCCATCAGGCAAACGTTGTTTACGAAAATTAACTATCAAGACGTAAGTTGTGAAATAACCGAGATAAACATCATAAAAAAAATTCAATAAATAAACATTTGAAGTAATTCGTTTGTTTTAGTATTATTTTACAGTTAATATAATTAGTTATCCTTCATCGCCCCCCCCCCCCACCCCCGAGAGCTGGAATCTTTATGCACACGTTGAATCAACGGAAATAAACCAGAAGATAAAAAGGTTAAATTCACAATGTTTATCAAGGTGAATGCATCAATATTTCAAATAATTTTATATATGGAATGCAATTAGTGGAAACAGCCATTAGGTGTATACAAAACCGAGCTATTATTTTAAATATCTACCCCTTTCTAGGTCACTATGCATTTATTTGAGCACTGCAGAAATATTCTGGTGTTGGTTTTTCATTTGGAAAGGGTTTCTAACAAGCAATAAAGTGAAGACAAACAGAATAAAGTAATTTAATTTATCGGAAAAGAATGACACGAAGGAAAAAAAGGGGAGACGGGAAGCACAACCACCTGTTGCGTATTCTAGAAAGTAAACAGAAATCAAGATTGGTTTTCATATTCCGAGCAAAAGGGTCATAAGTCCAAACAAAATCTCTGCATATTCCCAAAAAATACAATATTCGCTGCAGTAAGTGGGTATCCATATGAATGAATGAATGAGCGAGTGATTTCTTTTAATCGACATTAAGGTCGCTGCGATGTCTGTAATATAATATATACTACCCTAATATTCATGGAAATTTCTATTTATTATTAGTGGATGTATTCCTCATTGCCATAACTTCTCCCCGATTTTGTAGTCTAAGTGCCTTTAATGTTGAAATTTGTAATTACCAAACTGTTTTAGCATCTACTGAAAACGGCTTGGAAAGAGCTATTTTTAAACTAAGTACAATGGCTACTGAGCATACTTTTAAAATATATTGAAAAAAATCTTATGTGTTGCACTCACATGACTCTTGTACTAACCATTCTTACAAAATCTCATTCTTATATGTTCTTCGTGTTAGTTCAGATAAACATTTCCAGAAATTATCTTATTGCTTATTTCCTTGTAGGTGCAAGGGGAATATGGGCTTCGAGATTTCGTTCTGTTTCAACACTTAAGTTAAGCCCAAATGTTTTTTGTGAAGTGAACCATTTCGGAGATATTCCTACTTATTTGTGCGGGTTTTGCAATACTTAAACCTTTCTCAAATGAACGTCGTTATTCACTTTCTTTTGTCCGTACAAAGAGAATGGAATTTTAAAGCTTTCATACAGCGACAGCTTTGAAACATTTGACTATCGCTCAAAGTCTACTGTATTGTAATATTCCCCTTACACCTACAAGGAGATTAGTGATAAGATAATTTGTACAAATGTTTATATTAACTAACATGAATATATAGGGATAAGAGTTTGTAAGAATAGTACAAGAGTAGAGAAAGTCATGTGAGTGTAACACATCAGATGTTTACAAATACTTATTTTTCTATATAAGAGATAAATGTTCATTACATATTTACATATTTTTTGAAGGATGTATTAGACTAAAGCTACAGATGACTGAAATTTTTTAGTTACCGGAAAAAATTTAATTACATAATTTTCTCGACTCACTCTTTGTATAAATTATAACAGTATAAACTATTATTATGAATGCTTATTGTTCTATGTATTTAATGTTAATCGAAACAAAATTTGCAGAAATGCTTTTATTACACACTTCATTGTAGGTAGTGAAATATTTTAAGACCTAATTGCTATGTGAGGACCTTGAAATTCCATTCTCTTTGCATTGCCAGGGAAAAACCGAATGAAAAACTGAATAACAACTTCACATTTCCTGTGAGTATAGGAAAATTCAAACCAATAACAATGAATACTTCGGAAATAGATAACGAAAAAAAAAAAAAAAACTGACATTAAGTTGTGTGCTTTAAACGAGATATACCTAGATCTTTTTTGTAGTAAATTTTGTCTTTGTCTTACAGTTTACCATGTATACAAAAATAAGTCAAAATGAAGAGGACTTCGGAAACTATTCCCAAAACATTCAAGATATACGTTTGCGCTGCTGCTTACCAAGCGGGAGACCTGTTCCGGAGTGCACTCAGCCTTGTTAGCTAGCTAAGGAGCTACTTGATTGTTAAGCAGCGGTCCCTGGTTGCGATTGGGAGGTATCTGAGAGCTGGCCACGTCCCACTCTATAGCACTGCACCCCACTTCCTCCGGTTACCCTTCACACATGTGCGTTGGCATGTCATCCTGCTCCCATCGTGAAAACGATCCACAAGGTTTCATGACCGCCGATCTCCCTGGAGTACCTTCTCTGTCATCTTGCTCCTGGCGGGTCCAACCTCAACCACCTCCAGGATCATCCTGCCGACCATGAGATACGCGCTGGGGCTCCTGAGTGTTAACTCGTCTTGTCCGACTTGCAGGACCCTCCTCGTGGCTCCTGAGGGCATGCAGTCCCAGTATCACTTCCTCCCGACGAACATGTACAGACCCATAACGCTCTCCGCCAAGGTCAACTCCAGCCAGGCCTCCTTCTCCACAGGCAAGGTGTCACCCGATGCCGCCACTATCTCGTAGGGTCGATCTAGTTCCTCTTAGGCATGTCCTCCGCCACATACGCTCCAATCACGGTCACGGCTGCGCTCGTGCCCATCAGTACTCGGCACGGTTTCCCCTGTATCTTGCTGTCCACGATGTTCACCAGTCTTCTATTCATGGCACTCAGCGTCACCTGTTTGGACGGCTCCGTCGGTACCTCCATGACCCACGCCAAGTTGGTACTTATTTGTTCCTCGCTAGCTCGTAGACTTCCCTGCTGACAGTACTTCGCGTATCCTGTTTGGACACACTCCTGCAGCTGATCCTTGTCGACGCCTCTTTGACTTCATCGTATCGTACACTTTCGTTCTCTAATGCGGACGTAACTGTCCCCTCGACCAATCCTTACTATTTCGCCCACCTCTGACTTCTAGTTCCTTGACGATGCCGTCGACTCTTCCTTCCAGGGTGTTAAAACATTCCCCGACGTCCTTCACGACGTCCACACTCTAGCAGAGGAGTTCCGCCGACCAGTTCCCTGTCTATCTTCATCAGTAGCCATATCTTCGTATCGATCACTTCAGTCATATTTCCCATTCCAGAACTCATTTTTGTCTTCACTTCTTCCTTTACACTCCTTATCTTCACCTCTATCTTATCTTATAGCGGAATTCCCTGTTTCTTCGTTTCCCATCTTATCAGTACACATTTCATTTCTTCCATTCCCTGGTTTACGTTTTCCATTCTTTCTCCATTTTTTCCATTCCCGTTTCAGGTTCTTGATTTGGGCTAGTAATTCCTTCATCTCTTCCATGTTGACATCCATATATTACTCCTGACAGCAATGTAGCAAAACGGCAATTCGACGAATCCCACCTCCGACATCAGTGCCCTCTCTTAACTTGGCCCTCGTAGCCTCTCAGCCTCGGCTCATCGCTCCAGCAGTCTCTTCCGCGAGATCAGTCACGAAGTCGCTCCCGATATTCACGAGGTCCCTCTCCCGGTGTCACCAGCGGTGTCGTATCCGGTGTCGTACCCAGTGTCGTACCCGGTGTCGTATCCAGTATCGTACCCATTGTCGTACCCGGTGTCGCAATCGGTGTCGTACCTGGTGTCGTACCCAGTGTCGTACTCGGTGTCGTACCCGGTGTCGTACCCGGTGACGTACCCGGTGTCGTACCCGATATCGTTCCCGATGTCGTACTCGATGTCTTACCCGATGTCGTACCCGATGTCGTACCCGATGTCGTACCCGATGCCATACCCGATGTCGTACCCGGTGTCGTACCCGGTGTCGTACTCGGTGTCGTACCCGGTGTCGTACCCTGTGTCCTACCCGCTGTCATACCCGGTGTCGTACTCAATGACACTCACGATATCACTCGATGTCACTCCTGATGTCACTCCTGATGTCACTCCCTATGTCACTCTCGAGTTACTCTCTGTCACTCGATGTCACTCTTGATGTCACTCTCGATGTCACTCCTGATGTCACTCCCGATGTCACTCCCGATGTCACTCCCAATGTCACTCCCGATGTCATTCTCGATGTCACTCCCGATGTCACTCTCGATGTCACTCATGTCACTCTCGATGTCACTCTCGATGTCACTCCCGATGTCACTCTCGATGTCACTCGATGTCACTGCCGATGTCACTCTCGATGTTACTTTTTTGTCACTCTCGATGTCACTCGATGTCACTCCCGATGTCACTCGATGTCACTCTCGATGTCACTCGATGTCACTGCCGATGTCACTCTCGATGTTATTTTTTGGCACTCTCGATGTCACTCGATGTCACTGCCGATGTCACTCTCGATGTTATTTTTTTGTCACTCTCGATGTCACTCCCCGTGTCACTCTCGATGTCAGTCTCGATGTTACTCCCCGTGTCACTCTCGATGTCAGTCTCGATGTCACTCCCCGTGTCACTCTCGATGTCAGTCTCGATGTCAGTCTCGATGTCACTCGCGATGTCACTCTCGATGTCAGTCGATGTCACTCTCGATGTCACTCTCGATGTCACTCGATGTCACTCCCGATGTCACTCTCGATGTCACTCCCCGTGTCACTCTCGATGTCAGTCTCGATGTCACTCCCCGTGTCACTCGATGTCACTCCCGATGTCACTCTCGATGTCACTCGATGTCACTCCCGATGTCACTCTCTATGTCACTCTCGATGTCACTCGATGTCACTATCGATGTCAGTCTCGATGTCACTCCGCGTGTCACTCTCGATGCCAGTCTCGATGTCACTCGCGATGTCACTCTCGATGTCACTCTCGATGTCACTCTCGATGTCACTCTCGATGTCACTCTCGATGTCACTCTCGATGTCACTCTCGATGTCACTCTCGATGTCACTCCCGATATCACTCGATGTTGCTCTCGATGTCACTCTCGATGTCACTTCCTTGCCTCTGCCTCACTCCAAATCTCTCACCCTCTCACTCCTGCCCACGAACCCTCTCTCTTGCCCTCGACCCCTCTCATTTGCGCTCGGTCCCTCTCACATGCCCTCGATCCTTCTGACTCACCCTCGACCCCTCTCATTTGCGCTCGGTCCCTCACTTACCCTCTGCCTCGGCCACGCTCCCTCACCCTCAACCACTCACCGGCACCCCTTCACCCGCCTTCCCTGTTCCCCTCGATCTCTATCTTTCTATCTCTCCTCATCGCTCTCCCTCTCTCCAGATCTCTGCATCTCTCCCCTCTGTCGTTTCATCACACTCCCCGTCTCTCTCTATATTCCTTCCCCACCTCTCTCTGTGTATATACAGAGGGATATATCCCTCCTTCTCTAGATATCTCTCCATCTCTCTATATCTATCTCTATCTGTATGTCTATATATCTGTATGACACTATCTCACACAGTATCTCTCACTCACCCTTGGAATCCGTGTCTCCTCGTCCACACCCAGGCACACATTTTCCTAAACTGTTAATATATTATTTAATAATTTATTTATTATTGGAAAATCTGAAAACCAATATTTCCTAAGAAATGTGTCAAGATTTTGGCTGAAAAAGTAAGAAAGGTTTGTAAGGTATGGTTAAAGTAAATGGTATTTTCAGTATATTTAATTTTATTATAAAATTAGAAACTGCAGATTTTCTTCGAGTTGCATAAGTAAATTACAACATAGAGGTTGTTAGTTGTACTGGTAATTGAGGACAGTTTAACGAGCAATTTTACATCAATATTTGCTTCCTTTGTGAACTTATAAATTTACTTATTAAGAATAGCATGTTTTCAGGTTAGTACCTCCCACTAAGCACACACAAGTTATAGGATTTATTTTCCCCCGAGAGAGCTTTGGAATTCCTTTCTCTTTGTACGGCTGAGATATAAAAATTAAAAACGATCTTTCATTTGAGGAAGGTTTAAATATTCCAAAACTCTTACAAACAAGGAATATCTCCGAAACGGAACTCCACAAAAAATTAGCTTGGACATAAATTGTGTATTTTAATGAGCTCTACATTTTTACCTACTCTAAGTAAGTAGAGGAAGTGTTGTATTCCACCCAAAAATTCCATGCGGAGATTTCACCGGAAATATGTTTAGTCTGATGTGTTGCACTCACATGACTTTCTCTACTCTTGCACTAACCATTCTTACAAACTCTTATTCCTATATCTTCTTCGTGTTAGTTGAGATAAACATTTGTACAAATTATCTTATTGCTTATTTCGTTGTAGATGCAAGGGGAATGTTAGAATACAGTAGGCTTTGTACGATAGTCAAATCTTTTAAAGCTTTGAGATTCTATTGTCTTTGCACACTTAACATATAAAAAAATGAACAACGATGTTCCATTTCACGAAAGTTTTAAGTTTCCCGAAACTCACACGCATAACAAGGAATATCTCCGAAATGGTTCACCCTACAAGAAAATTTATTCGGACATAAATTGTGTATTTTAGCAAGATCTACATTTTTGTATAGTATAATTTGGTCTATCTCTAACGGTTTACGCACTCATGCTGGGTCATCTAAACCTACTCATTTCGGCATACAATTTAGTGGTCAATTGCATGAATGACATAAACTTTCATAATCAATTGTTTTTTGTAAAAATATTTCCTGTACCTTCAGTAAGTAGTAGAAAAACAAAAAGAAACATAACAGAATTGAATTTGGTTTATGTTTCAAAATGTTAGCCATTAAAAAGCGTTTAACTTACTTGAAATAAAGGAAGATCCAGACAGCGATGCCAAGGGCAATGAGGGACATGGCATAACCAATGAAGTATAGTGTAGTAGCGGTGATAACACCTTCCTCCTCATTCTCAGCACCATCCAGCAGCAGATTTTTACACCCTGTGTAGTCCGTGTAATTATCCCAGGTACCATTGTCCTGGCAACGACGGCTTGCGTTTTCTGTAAAACGACAAGAAGTGGCCTACAGATGCTGCCATCTTCAGGGTGGAAATAACATTCTTACAAGTTAATTATATGAATCGGGATACAATAATAAAATGTATTTTCGTACTAATTCTTAATCTAACAATGATTGCCGAGGGCAACTTATAAAGTAAGTTCCTTTGTGTTGTACACATCAAATCACCATAGAGAGTTGATTTTTTCAAACATTTTGAACCCACACTGATAACAACACACTGCAACACTACCAATGAAAATGACGCGCAAGATATGTCAGTGCGCATGCGCGTATCAATGTTCGCGCAAAATTCGAGGAGTTCGGCTATTCGGACCTTACTTTCCGAACTACCCTTGCACATTTTCACAGCTCATACAGAAATGTATTTGATACCAGTAGCCATAATTGAATTAAAAATAATAATTAATAAATCAAAGGGAATAAAGCATTTAATACGAATAAAACTATTACAAATAGGGACAAGCTTGTTAGTGGACCTTTTTAAACTTAGCGTCACACACTCTCTGTTTATATGTCGTGGATGGAGGACGCAAAGTCCGTGAATATGGGCGGACGCTAGTGAAACAAGATGTTTCAAAATTTGGAAGTCAACAGATAAACCAAAAGTTTTATCACAGTTTATATTATAGTTAGTGGATCGTGAAGTTATAGCTCCGAGAAGAAATAGTGATCGGCATATCTCAGCACAACAGTATGCAACAGAATACATCATTAAAAAATGTCATCTTTCACAAAACTTGCGCACACCCTGAGATTAAAACTATCAAGCTCGACCTATCCAGGAAACATCATGTACAAGAACCACCAATATACTGAAGCTTATCTGTGGCTTTTACCATGATCCATTTTATAAGGCGCTGATGTCCAAGTGGTTGAGCACCCTTAAAGTTACATCATCATCATCATCATCATGAAAAATAAGCTGCTATCTACGTAAGCTGTCAAACGACAGGTTTGCCACAAATGCCATATATTCAAAGTAATATTTCAGCTCGTCCTCTCCTTGGCATTGTAATGAACACTGTATAACAATAAGGAATTGCTTTCGCAGTCACTCAGGTTTGTGGAACTTCCTTTGAGAACTTTGCAATATTGAAATCATCAAACTAATTCCTCGAATTTAGCTAAAACACACTTTATGGTTATGTTTAAGCCCGCACTAATTCCTCGAGTTTCGCTAAACAAATTTTAATGAATATTTCTGTTTACTTCGGCTGTTCCTTTGGGCTTTTTCCTAATGTTATTCTTTTCTAAACCATCCCAGTGTTGCGGCGAGCAAAACAAAAAAGAAATTGGTCGAGCCATTTTCGAGTTTTTCCGGAACTAACGCACGGCAATTGAATCGTATTTCAAAAATTATTCACAAAAATTTCAACATCATAGGTTTATTCTGGCTGTGTACATATGAAACAGGAATTCCTGAAACCCTTAGCGTTCCAGTCAAACTTACAAGCTTTTGGCTTATTTTGTGATTGATTTTGTCAAAAATTACAACTTATTGACATTTAAATTATTCATATTTAATTCTAAGGTTTCGCATTGGTGTACGCCTTTAACCAGAACTTCCATTTCCTTCACAACCCCGAGAATGGTAGAGAAAAAGAATTGTAGCATTCAGGAAGAAGCGTTTCCATTTGACTTGTTCGACAGTTCCCATTTGATCAGATCTGTAACTGACAGGCGTTATTTTCCGATTTGTGCGTAGTCTTCTGACGATTCCTGATACACTAGGCATATACTCGCAACACACATACACAATTGATTTGAATCTGAACGTGATAATAGTACATATTAGCCTTTATGTAAAATTACTTCTTTCAGTGACAGAAGAACGTAAATATGTTAATTTCTGTATGACATTCTGCATAAAACCATTTACTGAACTACGTCTGGGTTACAGACGTACCCCGGGGGTCATTTTAAATATCCAGCTAGCGTACTATTCGAACGCATTCTCCTATTTAATACACCTTTATAGAATTCTGACATTAAAACGGTTTATTACGACGGAATAAATGGTGCAAGATTAGCTTTATTGTGGCACCAATGCCATAAAACGTATGACGTGAAACCATGACAAAAAGGAAGCGGTGATGTTATCACTGCCAGAATATAATTTTGTGCAATATGTGCCTGTAAGAAAACCTGAAATCGTCACTCTCGTAAACTAACGCAATTTTGGTTTCTCCATGCACAAAACTTTTCAGATTTGAACATGTTTTAATTTTTCTGGAATTAATAAAGTCTTATCACTCTTGACTTCCTTCAAAATGTCAAACCGAATACCATTCATGTTTTCAATAGTTTTATTTTTTCCATTTTCCTTTATAGGTGTTAAAATGAAATATCTGCTTAACAGCCATATTATGTCATACGTATCCGATTGCTAACATAGTTTTACATTTAACAAATTTATTAGTTATTTTTAAGTATTTTAATGCAAAACGTAAATACGTTTTTCCTTGTGACGTCGCAGAAATTATACACATACCCACTTGCGTCACTATTAGTCAGACTATACACTGGTTACATAAATAACTATTTAGAAAATCATACTAAAACTCGTATACTTTATCGATTCCATACTTAAAGTGGTTTTAAAATTATGTTTATTTAAAAACGAATCTCGCTGCAGAAAGCAAGATAAGTTCGACTATTTAGTAGTGACTGTGGCGGTGGCGGTGGCAGTGGTGGCGGTGGCGGTGGTGGTGGCGGTGGTGGTGGCGGTGGTGGTGGTTCAATGTTTAGATACACTTAAATGCACTAAATAGCAACTTTCGTTTAAGGGTACTACTATATATTTCTTAGATGGTGTTAAGCTCTTTGTAATTATGATTATGCAGTGCTTTTGCATAGTATTTCCTGGTGTTTTATTTATTTTGATTTTTTATAACATAGTGTACTTTGGCTGTTTCAGCTATCTGTTTAAGTGTAGTAATAGTAATTTTTAAATGTGTCCAAAGAAAGGCATCACTATTGGGGAAGGGCTAAATGTTGAAGCGGGGAAAGCCAGGCATTTCAGCTTATTGAAACATTGTTGTGAAGCTGGTGACAATATACTTGTCTATTAAACGATATCTGCGATGACTTGTTATTATGATGGTTTAAAGACACTAAGTACATGGTGGGCGTGGAACGAGGCCTTGCTGAGAGTGGCGGGCAGATCTGCTTGAAGGGAAGCAATCAATTCCGCAGCGATCTCAAGGGCTTATCAAGTAATGCAAACGACATCAAAGGACCTACCATATGCATACGCGATGAGATCACAAAGCCAGGATAATTCCCTGCTCTGTTTTTCCCGGGATACAAGAGTCTTTTCCCCTGGCCTAGCAGGTCGTTCCTTGATAATCAAGCCGATATCGGAAGCAATTCGCGAGCCATATTCACATAACTGTAACTGCACCTCGAAAGGAAAGTTATCACGGAGTGAAAAGGCATCATTGTGTTAATGTTAAGATTTGTTTGAATACAGGAAATAAACAAGTTTAATAATTATTTTCTTTACTACGTATGAAAGTAGGGGACTTATTGTATTCGACCAAAAAGATTCGATGTCGATGTAATAATAAACCTTAGGACTTTGTCTCAATGTATGTGCCGCAAGTCTGTATCTGGCCGCCCTATGTCTCCTTTCACCTCATCCTTCCTCCTGGAGCACAGGTACATAAGCACTGCTCCAGTGCCGAACATTTTCCCTATCTCTCTTGTTCATAACCATTCTAAAGTGAGTGCACTTGTTAATGAATAATGTTTTAAAGCTACATTTGTCCAGTTGTTACTGTAAACACAACATTAGAATATCAGTCGTATTATAACTATAATTAAGTTTCGGTTTAGTGTTAGTTCCTTCCCCATCGCTTACCAGTGACTTAATGGCTACGCTGTAAAGATATGGAACAAGTAGATAATGGTTTAGTCCCGTCTAAACCTTTAATATTCGTAGAAGGATAAACTATACTTCTGCTTAAAAACAGTAAATACTGCTTTTGACAAAAAATTCGATATCGGGATTACACTAAAAATACACGATTTTAAATTTCCAACAGTTATAAAAGGAAGGTCTCTTGGGCTCTAACGGAGTGATTTTATGAGTGAGCCAGTTAATGAGTGAGTTAGCGAGTGCATTTCTGGGGCGACAAAAATTGCTGTTCTCCGAGCGAGTTCCGTTCGGCAGAATAGGCTGCGTCGTGTAGCGAAGAAAGTGAAGCGACATTGAAAACTGAGTTCACAACATGAAATCTGGAAAAAGCAACGGTATTTTGGTCTTTCCTAACTTATTGCGCACTCTTGATGTTTCGACTAAATATTACATCACAGTTAGTTCTGGATTGCTAAAATAGCAGGTAAACACAAAGTATTGCGGATATTGCAAAAGACAATTGAATAAATATGTAGAGCTCTAGCAAGTTTAGCCTTTGGGTAACTGTTTTACACTACTCTGCGCTCCTAATTCTCCCTTATAATTTCCCCGCGGTCACGTTCTTGTTATTTGAAAGCGCAGCTCTTTTAGCAAGGGACACGCAGCAATATTTCGTTGCAACATTAATGTTATTGTTTCTAAGTGGTCTCCGGAGACACTCTTAGTAGGACGGCCGTTACCTTTCATGCCCTGCTCGGGGTAGTGTGTTACAACAACACTGAACTTTACATATTTTTGTTCTTCATTAATTGCTTAATTTAATACACAGATGAGTCATCCAGCCATACGTATAATTAATATTCAGGGATGAAAATGAGACTTAGAGATTTCAAAATACGTACCTATGTAACCTAACAACCTAAACCCCGGCGCGACAGCCCACGAAGGGCCAAGGCCTACCGCCCAGCCGCTGCATCCCCCACCTCTGCCCACTACAGGCGTCATTAGTGAGGTGCAGTACTGTAAGGTGGGACGTGGTCAGCGCCCCGAGCCCTCCCGGCCAGTTATGCGGTCGTGTAGATCTGGGGCCGCTACTTCTCCATCAAGTAGCTCCTCAATTGGTCCCCCCGGGACCTAACGAGACTGAGTGCACCCCGTGCCAGGCCTCCCAGAGGGGATAAAATCCCCATGCTGGTACCGGGGATCGAACCCGGGTCCTCCTCGCCAGAGGCAAACGCGCTACCAACTGCTCTACGGAGGCGGTCACCTACCTATGTACCAAGACTTAATATGCCAGCATATCAGCACTTCACTGCGCCTGTGTGCCGGAATTTTGTCCCTCAGAGCGAATTTACTGAATTTAAATAAATTTAAGTCCTAGAGGGTGTCAGTCTTCCATATGGGGGTGGAATCACATAAATAAGAAGGTAATTGTTGACTATTTTATAATTGATTACAATTTCTTTATTGGTATATAAATTATTTCACTTAGTATGGACGTAACTAATGAAGTAACTGCCATAATAGCATTTTAAAGGTGATATTTATAAACTAATCCTGCAACTGGTGTAGTAAACATACTAAAAAGTTTAAAGAGGGCCACAAAAGTAGCTGGACGTGTGTGCAGCTGTTTCGAAGCACACAATTATACGATTTTTATGATTTTTGGAATGAATAGAGTTCAGTGGATTGCTGCTCTGCTGACAGAATTTGCATTGAGATAATCCCACAACGCTTGACTTGCTGAAGCGGCACATATGAATGCTGGACCGAACTGAAGAACAATGGAACATCGGACAGTACATGATCCTGTATTGGAACAACCAACAGGATCTCAATTAGGCGACATTCTCTCACGGATAAGCTGACTTGGCAAACATTCAATGAATAGTTGTCCAAACTGTATACATCACTTTTGTTGTGAATGAAAAGCAAATTTGTCATGTTGTTTTGCTTCTAGTAAACAGAGATTGTCAGCTTATCGTCCAGATATTTTGTTTTAATTCATCCAGGGAGGAAAACGAACACCTGTTACCACGGAGACATCTTAAATTTGTATTAAATTTGTCGATCTGCAGCTCTAGTTCTCTGTCATATTAGAAGCCGCCCTTATAGTTACACGAAATTCCTCTACTTTGAGGTAGAGGAAAATCATGCTCTCCTGAACTGTCTGTCAGATAATGCCATCTTTCGTGTATGAATAAGTACTGATGCTGTCTGCTCCAGTTGAAATATTTGCATTTACATGGCAGAGGCAACTGTTCCTGACATATTGATGCACAGAAACCAGGTCAAGTTGACTGAGCACATTTCACTCCTTGGCCTTTCATTTCCTTACTCCCGATAAACCATATTTTAATTACAGATACAGCTTCAGCCGCATATCTCAACAAACCTTCTCTGGCCAGTCGTTCCGTTATTGTTGTTATTTATTTGTTATTATTATTGTTATTGTTATTATTATCATATCTTCCCACGCTGAGAGCTAGATTTACAGTTCCAAAGCTTTTATTTGTTCATCATCAATATGATTATGGTAATAATCATAGTTATAACAAGTAAAAATCTCATGTGTTGCACTCACATTACTTTCTCTACTCTTGTACTAACCATTCCTACAAATTCTCATTCCTATATCTTCTTCGTGTTAGTTGAGATAAACATTTGTACAAATTATCTTATTGCTTATTTCCTTGTAGGTGCAATGGGAATATTGGAATACAGTAGGCTTTGTGCGATAGTCAAATCTTTTAAAGCTTTGAGATTCCGTTCCCTTTGCACGCGTAACATATAAAAAAATGAACTACGATGTTCCATTTCACGAAATTTTTAAGTTTTCGAAACTCACACACATAATAAGGAATGTCTCCGAAATGGTTCACTCTACAAGAAAAATTATCCGGACATAAATTGTGTATTTTAACGAGATCTACATTTTTTGTATAGTATGATTTGGTCTATCTCTAACGGTTTACCATTTATGCAAAGGTCGTCCAGATTAAATACGAGTACAGGGGCTGTAGCCAGAAAATTCAAGATATACATTACATTTGACATAAAAATATCTCAAACATTAAACTCATATACCAATTTGGTTTTTAAACTTCTTTTTGTTTTTGATTTATGCTGTCCACAGACTCACTGACAGACACACGCAGACCTTTTCCTAAAAATGCTTTTTTCTTGGATTCAGGGGGTTTGAAAACAAATATATCCGGTGAAATCTCGACATCGAATTTTTGGGTGGAATACAATACTTCCCCCACTTACCAGTAGAAAAAGTAAAACCAAATGCTTTTCACTGTGTTTCACAAACTCCAGAGACATCGTGTCCTGAATTTTTTTAGGATGTAATCATTTTAATCACAGTAAGAAATATATATATATACTACAACTACCGCTGCATAAAGAGGAACATTTGCCCCTTCTTTATTGCCGTTATAATTATATCATTAAACTCGGGGAAAATACGATAGTTAAATGAGATCTTGTGCCAAGGTTATATCTTAAATGTTATAAAGACGTTATAGCATAATAAACTTTACCGCCGAAACACTCAAAGAGAAAGGGCAGAGATGAAGCATAAATGATAGTCACTAAAGACTGAACCGTAATTTCACTGTAATTAATCCACAAGGACAATTACCATAATACACCCCGTCATAAGCTAAACATGTATATTTCTTGCTGAAATAACCAAGCACTACTTCAAGGAAAAAGGTTTCGAGACAGTCTCAAACTTCCAACTGGGAATAAACCTAATTATTGCGTAATTTAAAAAATCTCATGTGTTGCACTCACATAACTTTCTCTACTCTTGTACTAACCATTCTTACAAACTCTTATTCCTATATCTTCTTTGTGTTAGTTGAGATAAACATTTGTACAAATTATCTTATTGCTTATTTCCTTGTAGGTACAAGGGGAATATTAAAATACAGTAGACTTTGTGTGATAGTCAAATGTTTTAAAGCTTAGAGATCTCGTTCTCTTTGGACACTTAACATATAAAAAATGAACAACGATGTTCCATTTCACGAAAGTTGTAGGTTTTCCAAAACTCACACACATAACAAGGAATATCTCCGAAATGGTTCACCCTACAAGAAAATTTATTTAGTCATAAATTGTGTATTTTAGCAATATCTATATTTTTGTATAGTATGATTTGGTCTATCTCTAACGGTTTACCAGTTATGCAAAAGTCGTCCAGAGTAAATTTGACTACAGGGGCTATAGCCAGAAAATGTATGATATATATTTGATTTCTCATAAAAATGTCTCAAGCATATGACATATAAATGAAAGTCGTTAGAGCCATTTTCCATAAAATCAAAATTTTCGAAAAATTTTCTATTTAAAGGGTAGTTTAGGGTGGGGCTATTTTCTTCAAAATCTTCGTGTTGCATCCTTGAAACACATTAAGCATAAATAGCAACTTTGATTTTTAACCGACTTATCGTTATTGAGGTATGCTGTCCACAGACTGGCGCGCAAACACACACACGCACCCACGCACGCACGCACACACGCACGCACGCACACACACACGCGCGCGCACTTTAAAGTGCCGAATATTGTGCCCATTACACAAAGAATCTTCAACATATAAAGTATAAATTATATCAAATCATTTATCTATATTACAGTTTGCTGACTTCATTAACAAACTTTACCATGATACAGGGTGGAGTGCGAACTTGTTACACGGTAGTTAAGAGAATATTTTCAAATATTTGTCAAAAGTGGGACAAAGGTACTTTTGGAACAGCTTCGGTGTTAATGGCTCAAAATGAAGAGCTGATGGTTTCAAAGAAGCAACAAATGTTACATAAAGACTTTCTGTCACGCGTTTAGGGAGAAACTAAGAATGAAATTTTACGCTGAAGCATGTTTCTGAAATAAACTTGGCTACGCCGCAAGGCAGTGTGCGGGTGTAGGAACTGACAGTGACGTTAGTTGTTTATTTTCCCACCTCATCAGAATTGCTAACAACATGGTGGCAGCACAGGCAGCACGTGCCAGTGACGTCATTAAATATTCCAAATAAATGCGAACGTGAAGCTTTTCTTTTCGTGGAAATGTCGAATATCGGAAAACCATTTGTGCCTTATATATAATTCTTCAAACTGCATATATTTATACTTTGTGTAAGTATCTGGACAATTTGAATGTTGAGGTTTTATTAACTTCTATTAAAATTCAACAAACTCGTCATACATTTTACTGGAAGTAGTTCATTTAAAATATATCCAATGATTTGCCACATATTTAAAAAACACACTCAGACATTTAATAATGCGGTTAACAATATCCATAATATTTTCTTCCCATTCCCCCAAAACGATGATGAGCTGCAAATGGAATTGAGGAATGTAGGTTTTGGTTATTTATTAAACAGTCGTTTTTTGTGATTCTCGAATATTTGTGGTAACCTGAAAACGTGTTCGTAATTTATAATATAAGCAGTGCTGTACAAAATCCTAACAAAGCTGAAATAATCTCCAGTAAAATCAATCCAAAAGGCCTTGAAGCGGATCTATAAATACTCATTGCATCTCTTATTGTTCTCAGATCATATTACTTTCTCTACTGGTAAGTTGGGGAAGTATTGTATTCCATCCAAAAATTTGATATCGACATTTCATGCGATGCCGAGATTTCGTATATATACACACACTTAACAATAAATAGCTTGAGAGGTAGAATACGACTAAAAAATTAATGCCACAGATCTTCCGCTACACGCGTGGCAGCTACAATGGCAACATGCCCGAACGACATTTAATACCGCAAGCAACTCGTGTTTTTTCGGTAACCCATTAGGGAATCTCAATTTCAGATTACATACCTCAAAGTCGAGTTATAATAGTAAATAGTTAGGTCCTGAATGTTCAATATATATACCCGCAAGGGGTCAACCCCGGGAGGAAGGATGAGGTGAGAGGAGATACCGGGCGGCCAGATCCAGACCTTCGCAAGGTCCCTAAACGATATCTCCAAGTCCTTAGGTCCTCTGGGGCTAACTCATGGGAACCTCAGCGTGAAATCCAACGTTCTCTGATACCGCCCCCTTTTCTACCCCGGTATACCTAGGGACAGAAAGAGTTCCTCGTTCAAATATATTAGTTTCCTTTTAGTATTGCTATTTTCTTCACCAAAATATACAACGATCGCTTCCAAAGCCTCTGTTTTTCATTTTCTTTCGAGTGCTTAGAAAGAAACGGTCTCAAAGTAATTATTCTTATACACGTAAGTCGTGTTTGGACAACTACATATTTGCCTATTATTTAGCACAATATTTGAACAGTATAGAATGTAATCTATACTTGTAGTCAAATAAACTGAACTGGTAATAAATGTCCATGAGTATGAACTTATTACTTCCTTTTAGCAAAACATCACACAGAAGTTTGTAATATTTGAGCTAATAACAAAAGTTGCAGAAGCAAGTGACCTGTGATACTCGGAGGAAATTCTGACGAGTTAACTTAGGACAGAAACTCGCCAACACAAGTTTGCACTCAACGTGGTGACATCTGACGGCAGTCATGGGAGAGCGCATATCGTGCTTAAAGAGCACAACATTAATGACGTCATTTCCCTGTTCTATTACTTGAGAATAAATACCTGGTTCTATTTACAGTTCTTCTTTTGTGACTAACACTAGCATGCATTGTCAAGTAGAAATATTTGAAGTTTGCTTTTGTGCCTTCTATTTCCCGACAGCTTACAGCGGTTTGCTGGGCTTGTGAGTGTGTCTGCCTGCCACGCAGACACTGAACTACAATCAAATGCACATGAACTATTATTTCTTGATTCCGTAGTGTGGCGCTAGATGGCAGCTACCGTTTAAAAAAAGGAATCGAATTCGACTACGTCCACCAGTGTGTGGCGAGTAAACTAGACGACAAAGGGTATGGCAGAACAAAGTAATTCCAAACAATTCCGGAAGCTGTTAAGGTGCCGGCTTTGCTTATAAGAAGTTTCGAGAAAAGGCACACTTCCAAATAATTTGCTTGGCAACCGAGAGACCTTACGGTCAATGTCGTTATCTCAAGGGCTTGTAATTCTCTCTATGACCGTTCAGGTAGAACACAGAGAAGCCGATTGTGGCTTTCTGGAAAACATATAAAGGTAAAACCAGTGAAGTAAAATATTTTAATAGAGGAGGTACATAAAGTGGTGAAAATAGAGTAACTACCCTAAGTTTCTCAGGAACAGGACTGAGAAAAAACGGAAGAGTAAACTACAAGGTGAAAAAAAAGAGTAAAACAATACGATGAAGAAAACCGTTCGCCAATACTAACGGCTGTAAGTTCAGATTTTGATTAATAATGACGTATGTGGAAAAATAACGTAATACAAAGGCGAATTTCTGTTAATAAGGGTAATTTGGGATGGGGAGATTCTCTGTAAAGCCTTTTTGCGTATTCTTGGACATGAAAATGCTCTAGTAATGTTCTAGAAAATCAAAACTTTTGAAAAATGTCCCATGCAAAGGGTATTGTGGACTGGGAAGACTTTTTTAAAAATTCGGTTTTGAGTTTTTCACTCTATCTCTTTCTCTCTCTGAGGTGCTCCTTTTTGAATTGAGAGGACTCAAGCTCATCTATCTGGTGAAATCTCGACATCGAATTTATGGGTGGAATAGAATATTTCTGCTACTTGCTATACGTAGTAAAGATAGTAGAAAAATATGGCCATATGCGTCAATCGATGCCTTTATTTTCGATAAAAATATCCGGCTTCATCTGTAACATGAGTGTAAGAATGCCTCCTCGCTCACAGACACGCTGCCATAGAGACAAGTCGCCTGGTGGTTATGCACACCGGCGAACAGAGCTGTGGTGAGTGTTGCATGTATTACAACCACGTGCTACAATACCATTAATGCGCTATTACGTATCACATCTCATTGCATTTTTACAACTGTAGTTATTTGCGAAATGTAATTATCTAATGGAGTTACTCTCAGTAATATTCAGTGGCCGGGCTATGGACCTTGGCCGGGATGTGCTGTTGTGACATGGGAGGGGGATAATCTATCTGGGTTCAATACTCTTTCACATGAATACATCTATACCTTTACGTCAGTACTTTCAATTTCATAAACATCCGCGTCTTCATAGCTAAAACTTTACTTACTTATGATTGGATGAAAGTTTTCCAGCATTATAACGTGGGTGTGTTATGAAAGCTTTTCAAATTTTTTGTGCAATTCTATAATTGCCTCCTTGAATTAGACGACAATTCAAGGTGCGGTTAGTAATGATGCAACAAACGTGCTTTCTTTCAGGCATACATAATCGCATTGAGGGTAATATTTCTATGTAAGCTCTCTAAAATAATCTAATACAAAATTATATAGGCGGCAGTAAGGCCTCCTAAACTTAAGCATTGTAAATATAGTTGGTAAAGTGAAGATTCAATTGTCTTCTTTCCATGGCTTGGGTAGACGTCACATCGAAAAAGACATTGTCCGCAGAAATATAGTAATTTGTCTGTATAAAGTGTTTTTGAGGCGAACATTTATGATGGTGGAAGAATGCAAAATAACGACGTATAGAATAACTAACGAAATAGAGAGAATAGGAACTTATGAAAATTTATAGTCCGTGTTTGTGGAATTGTGGACCCCGTAGCGTGATTCAAAAGGACGCCAAGGTATGAGGTTATGTAAGTTTGTGTCTATACATTGAATTTGTGTGTTTGATTCAAATAAAAACAAAAACTTTAATGTGGATGTGTAGAAGTAATTAATTTAATTATTGGTTGACCCGTACCACGCCCGAGTTACTAATAGTGGACGATTAGAGTTATTGAGGCTCGCCGCCGATCCAGCTCGGCTAAAACGAATCACGCCATCTCTTACCACATCGTATATGGTGGTTCACAATCCATATATGGGATATGGCACAGTTTTGTAGTAACCTTAAATACCTTTATTTTCATTATATTTATATATCCCCAAATTACTCGGGGAGAAACTTGAATCATCCAATTATCGAAGTAAACATCTGTAGGGTACACATTCTGGTTGCGTCTTTGTTTTGAAAGGCAGACGAAATACTTTGAAGATGAAATCGTGACGCTACCCTCTGGTGTAGTTCACTCAATGGGAAGTGCAACCGCCATTAACTTCCGGAACCCCAGACAAAAGCAGTTCAATATACGTCACTTGTCACATATTGTAAACACCTCTTTTCCAGATGTGATATCCGTGACAATTGCGACAGAGTAATGAATACCAGTGGCGAATTGTTCGACGGCTATTGGCTGCACTAATTAGTGTAGAGGGAATTATTGATTCACTTTCATTTGAGCTAGCCAAAGAGTAAACAAGCTGACAGAGTAAATTTGTGGTACGTGAATCTGTTGTCCAATGGGAGAAAGGCTGCCGCATGTAATTTAATGCAATACTAGAATCAGCGAGACTTTGTGATGAATAAAACTTTAAAAAATAGCAGTAAGACTCGGTTAAGCTTAAAATGTAGCCCATTTGCAAGAACTTTAAATACCATTCAGCTTTATAGCTGAAATTTTATATCATTTTAAAATGAGTTATTGTGACCGTGCTATATTATAAATTCGATATGGGCAATTATGTATATACTCAATACGAGTATAAGCTATAAAAACAGCAGGACACAATTTTCTTTATGATGTCCCAAAACTAGACCGACAAATTTTAGGAGTTGTTAGATAACATAATTTTAAACACTCTAGGAAATTGTTAAGGAAATTTTTTTGCTGGGGTGCTTCGTTATAGCGCTAGACGAGTTAATCATAGATTATTGCCTCCCACCCATTACGTCAAAATCAACAATGCACATTAGTATTGCACTTATCTTAGTAAGGCACTCAATCTTAATCCAAGAAACAAATACAAAATACAAATATCTCATTGTTTATAACTAATATTTGTTTCCCCTTTCCATACGCCGCTCAGATTTTAGCCTTGACTGTACTTCAGTGCCTTGTGCACTGCATTGTACCCTGTCACTTTCATAAATTGGAGAACGCACGAGAAAGTTTTAGAACAGCAGTTGCAGGGATATCCTATATGTGCATTGTACAGCCTGTGGTTTTCATGCAACAGAATACGCACTCCCGCCATGCGTGGAATCCCAGAGATTTGAATGCTCTATTGTATCTAGAACAATGTTTGCAATCCAACTTAGTCACTACTTTACCCTCCTTTTAATTCTGCTTTAAGGTTAAATCTCTATCGCTATGCGTTCACAGTTGTGGAGTATTATTTATTAAGAAAGAAGACTTTCAGTTTTACCAATATAGGAGCTGCCATCTAAAGAAAACGTAACAAATGACAGTTATTT
Source organism: Tenodera sinensis (assembly GCA_030765045.1). Classification (NCBI taxonomy): domain Eukaryota; kingdom Metazoa; phylum Arthropoda; class Insecta; order Mantodea; family Mantidae; genus Tenodera; species Tenodera sinensis. The sequence goes on from CM060965.1 coordinate 22,811,912, forward strand.
GGAAAAAAAAAGTGTTGCAGTCACATGACTTTCTCTATTCTTGTAGCTGATTTTCCTATAGATTCAAGGGAAATAGAGGAATACACTAGGCTTTGAGCGATAGTCTAATCCTTTAAAGCTTTGAAATCGCGTCATCCTGTCAAAGTGACTCACGACCTTTTATGTTAGAAAAGTTTAAATACTGCAAAATTTACACAAATAACAAGGAATATCTCCGAAATGGTTCCCTGTAAAAAAAAAAAAAAAAAAAAAAAAAAAAAAAAAAAAAAAAAAAAAAAAAAAAAGTATTTGGGCATAACTTATGTGTTTAACGAGATCTATACTTTTTCTATACTAAGCTTTGATCTATATTTAACGGTATACCAATTATGCATGTCATCAAGAGTAAGCAGGATTACATAGGTTATACCTAGAAAATTTGAAACTTACATTTCATTTCCAATAAAAGCATCTTAAACATACGACATTTTAATCAATTTTATGACAAATGAAATATATATATTGAAATTTTCGGCTATATCCTATGTATTCCTGTTTACACACACACACACACACACACACACACACACACACACACACACACACACAGTCCTTTGGCCTGATACTGCCTTCTTCGGATAATTGTTTTATCCATGCTAAAATTAAGCTTTTGATGGAGTTCTTGCATCAGGAAACTGATGCACTACCAAAGGATCTACCTGGACTCCACGTCGTTTACAAGTACACTGACTGCAGATACAAGGAAACCGCCCTACCGCGGGAAGTAAATAAAATAATCGCATTGCCTCCTCGCATGCTCTATTGTGGTGAATGGGTCCAGCCTTTGATTGCACTCTTGCGCAGACATTCAAATGTTTGTTCATATTTATATTGATTTAAAAACAGACAACAGTCATAGATTTACTTATTTTTGACGTAGTAGAGCTCTTTAGAAAAATAATCAATGGAATTTTCAAAAACTGCATGGTAGTAATATCTTATTACGAAAACACAAGCCTGAAACCAACGTCAAGCCATTAAAATATAAACTGTATTTCACATTTCTATCACATCGAGCATATGCTCAGCCCACTCAAGAGCGACGCCTTGCAAAAACAAACTACGTTCACTGTGAGCACTTGCAGTCGATACAGCCACGCCCGTGACAAATGCGCACGCTACTGAAGATGAAACAAATGCAAGAGACATAATAATTCATATTTCATAACACCGACAAATGATGTATAAAATCTGTGTTTAAAATTGCTGGCAGCGAATTGGAGCTATTTTCTGGGATATTTTTTGCTGAACTAGAAATCACTATCTCCGTTTTGGCGCTTGACTCACTGTTGTACTGATATAGAGTAGGGTACCAAAGAAGTAATGTATCAGAGCTTTTTGTGTATTATAACCCAAAAGAAAGCACTAAGGCCATGTTTATGACGCACGGGAAATTGATCCACCATTTTCCTTTGCTACGGAAAATCCAATAAATGGGTACACAAAGCCTGAGGCGAACGATTTTCAGGTTTTATATTCCGTATAGCTTTATATCGGCTGCTGTTGGAACATGGGAGTGATAAATTCATGAAATCCCTCACGAAATCCAATAGATATATTTTTCGATCTGCGTAACACCACAGCTGTTTTACAGACGGCTTCGCAACACAGCACCAATCCCCAGTGGCTTAGCACAATAGGCTATAAGTGATAAGAGTATGTGTATAATAATGCGTTCGTTGCATTGTTATATCAACAATACGCACCAGTGATCAGGAGTGATAATTATTAACGTTTTTTGTGTTCCAGACTGGTTACATGGAGTGAAATTTCCAGACTGGATGCAAACATAATGTATATTTAATAATAACTGAACAAGATATGAAACTGTTTATTATGTTTGTGTGTGTTGCTTGCTTTTCATGGCTAATTATAATTTCCGGCGCTTGCGACGAAAAAGTGGACCTTAAATTGCATGATATAGTAACACTTGATATTATTTACCAGGATATGTCTACATTTCCAGTATATTGTAAGGAGCCTGTCAAAGACGCGCTCAATATCAAGGTACCTCACACCACGACGTTCCTAGGCAATGCACAGCGATAAACATGGGCAACAATGTACGGACCGGAACAAAAAACGACTTTTGAGTGTTTTAGAAACTTATGGGCCATGGTCAACTGGGCTCCTTCTTCCCAGACGTTTCGTCTGGGACTACGGCAGACATCATCAGTGGCGGCGAGGTCGAAGTATCCTAGTGGAGATTTCAACAGCAACTAGGATACTCCACTAAATGACCCGGTGGTTTCCATCACTAGTTCATATCCAGTTACACCAATTCATGAACAAAACTGAAGGATCAAAGTATGAAAATAACCAGTCTTATTTGATTAAGGAAAATATCCAGTCAGAAACTGCAAATATTTCGCAAGAACCCCTCGGTTTACACTAACATGTTCTGAACCAGAGCGGCACGTTTGCGAGAGAAGATCGATATTTGCAGACCTATTGTGGTATAAATTACGTTGTTTTCCAAGAACAGCCTGACGTTCAAGATGCTGGTGAAGGAAGCCGCTGTATAAAATAGGAAGTCCGTGCGGGTTCAGTGTGATGGTAACAGGAAGTATTTCCGAATACTACAAGACGCAGTGAGAGAGAAAGAGAGCGCGCAGAGTACAAACAGCAAGACTTGACAAATTGGTCGAATGTATAGTACAAATGTAACCAATGTTTAATGCAAGGATGTCAAGCTTGACTCTCCTTTTAAGCAATAACCACAACAGCCTGTAAATGATACCACTATTTAACATATACCGAGCGGTTCCATCTGCGGCCCGCATTCGGGAGGTCGCGGGTTCAATACCAGCGGATTATTGAACTCTATCTAACCCTTCCCTACCCTATCTGACCGATGGGTTTTCTCAGGGATTTCCTCTGATCGCCAAACGAATGCTGCTTAGGTTCATTACACCCCCGAATTTTCTGTCCCTCAATTTCATTTAACTTCATATTTCTTTCACCCCTTATCTGGTCTCTTTCAGGGTAGTAAGTGTTGGCCGCTTATCGCTGCAGGATGTCTAAGTAGGACATCGGTTGTGCTAGACGTCGCCCGGAAGTTTGAATCTATAAATGATAAGGACCCTGCCCTCTGCTCTGTTGTGACTCATGGAGATCTCTGCCCAACCGGGTGGAAGGCAAGTCATTACACTAATTTAAACTAGTGTTAGACTTCGGTATTTGGGACACATTTGTTTACTTTTTTGTCTCTGATCATTTCCTACGAACATATTTTAGCTGTCGAATTACTTCGCATCAGAAAGATCTGCTCGGGATATTGCATCAATTCTTTTAAATGATTAATCATGAACATATAAAAACATATACTTAACTTATAAAAAATGAACAACGATGTTCCATTTCACGAAAGTTATGTTTTCCAAAACTCACACACACAACAAGGAATATCTCCGAAATGGTTCACCCTACAAGAACATTTATTCAGAAATATATTGTGTATTTTAGCCAGATCTACATTTTTTGTACAGTATGATTTGGTCTATCTCTAACGGTTTAGCAGTTATGCAAAAATCGTCCAGAGTAAACCCCACTACAGGAGCTATAGCCATAAAATTCAAAATATACATTTCATTTGTCATAAAAATATCTCAAACGTATGACATTTAATCAAAATCGTTAGAGCCATTTTCAAGAAAATCAAAATTTTCGAAAAATTTTCCATCTAAAGGGTAGTTTAGGGTGGGGCTATTTCATTCAAAGTCTCTGAGACATTAAACTTAAATACCAATTTTGGTTTTTGAGCTACTTTTCGTTTTTGATTTATGCTGTCCACAGCCTGACAGACACACACACACACGCACACACACGGACCTTTTTCTAAAAATGCTTTATTTGGATTCAGGGGGTCTCAACACAGATTTCCGGTGAAATCTTGACATCGAATTTTTGGATGGAATACAATACTTCCCCTACTTACCAGTAGAGAAAGCAAAGTTTAACTCCACATTTCACATTTTTAAAAAAAAAAAATTAATTTTAGGAATATATAAAATTTATTCAAATCCGTCCTTGGACAGTTACCTTTATTTTAGAGGCACTTCTGGCACCTTTTTAGGGGATAAAACACTAGACTATGATACAGTAGGCGTTAAACTTGCAAAATCACAAAGAACACAAATTGATATTTTTGACCCAAAGCAGCTTACGACCTCTCCAATAAATGAACTCATGCTGCTTATGCCGAGTTAAAGATTACAGAAGATTGGACAGCTGCTAACGCACTGAAAGTATGACTTCATGCAACCAATGGTTACATCCAGTTAGTTCTGAAATAAAAATGACCTGGGAAGTTCATGTCCTCTGGGGTTATGCTGCTCCAAACGAGAAGGGAATTTTAAAATGTATAGGCATTTTCCCAATATTCTAACACGAGATAGGGGAGAGTGCAGATAATTTAATGGTGGATAGCCCTGAGCCAAATTAATCCGATAATGAATATTCTTCCAACGTACGAGTAGATAGGTGCCTTTCATTGGAAATACTTCATGAATAGCGCAAGAGGACTTAGATTGCAAATCCAACTGTTTAATAATCAAGTCAATTACAATGAACCTTGACAACGAGCAGTCTTATATCGGGTCTTCGGATTTATTCGGCCTTTACCGCCAATCAGCTTAAATGAATGACGTCACTATTAGTTCAGCGAGTCCCTTGTATCAAAGAGGATGTGCGGAAATGAACGTCGTACTACTTGCAATACTGACTTCGTAAAACGTTTGGTGTGCTAGAGTGGTGCAAAGATATTTTTTTTCAATAGGGTATTTTTGCGTTCTTCGTACGGAAGACTGAGTGCCAGAATTTACATTGATGAATGATACTCCCCAACTGGGCAGATACAACATTGTCACAACAATATCTAAATTAAATATGTGGGAACCCTGATACCAGGGAACCGACAGGACCTGTTCAGAGAAAGGAGTCACCTGCAGATGTTAGGTAGTGCCCTTAGCTAACGAAACTTTAGTGCGTAAATTCTACTAACAATGCCTTTACAAGTCCACATAAAAACCGTATACGGTAGCAAAAGTTACCAAACTGTTCCCTTCAGAGTAACAAAGCTTTACTTTAGGTTCTTTCTTGACGGTGAAGTCCATTAGTTTCGCAAATTATCTGGGTCGTTCTGACTCCTCTGTGGACGTGCTCGACCCTGTTCAGAATGTTTCCCGGTAAACCACTCAAAAAGATGTCGCGCTCATGTGAGAACATACAGCCATGGTAGCTCAGTGGTTAGAGCAGCCGAATGGAGACCGAAGATCCGTGGTTCAAAGCCCGGCTGTATCATTGAATTTAACAGTCTCATTCTACCGTTTCCAACAATTAAACTAGCTCATAATAACAAGCCAAATAAACTTAAACATATACAAACTTTCATATAAACAAATTTATATCCAAAAAAATCCCATCGAGTACCGCATAAATGTAATTAATGTGTTTCACTCCCCTCACACGATTTTCGTAAACACATTAGGTAAGGTAATATGGAATTTACGATATACGTATAAAGTACATTTGAGTAATACTTGAAGCACATTGTCACTTAGGACCTGTTACCAAAAACCAAGGCACAACTCAGGTAGAGCATAACAAAGGACATACGTGGAACTCACCCCAGATATCGGTGTCCTCCCTCGGTCGGGTCAAGCAGTATCTCGCCCGGCCTCCACAGTCACAGGAAAAACAGCATGATCGACTCCTAAGGTGCTTCGTAGGTGGCTGGTTAGGTTGCCAGCTTACCTCCAATATTTTCTCGCTAATATCTAAGATCTCTCTAATTTCAGTTCAAAATTTGAGGAGTCACTGGCGTTATCTCGGAAATAAAGAAAACATCAGAGTAGAAATAGATAAATCCTCGCCTAGGAGTTGCAAAGTCTGATCTGATATTGTGACTGCAGAACAAAGAGACTGCGTGGGGTTTCGTTCTGACAGCTCCATTGTCGTCGGGCCGCGTAGTGGTGTGAGTTACCTAACACCAAGTTCTTTTGATCTGTGCCCAGTGGCTGTCGTCACACAACTGTTTATATACCAGATAAGTTATGTTACATCCTAAATATTGAAAATGTGATATTTTTACTTAATATTTGTTTTCTAACACCGTTTTAGATCGAATTCCATATTTTCCATAAACATGAAGACTTTTTAGGTTCCAGGTAAATCTATTACCTACCATTTGGAAATGTCTTTCTGATTCTGTCAGCAATGCTTCGACATCTGCAAGTGGTATTGCATTTTAACTTTTGCTGTTAATTGAAATCTCTTCATTACATCAAAGCTTCTTTCATTCCATTACGGCGTTGTCAAACGTAAATATTAAAAAGAATAGATGCAAGCGAATAATACTCTTGAGAAACTCTTGTAATACTCTTTGTGTATTTAGTAAAAACATTTCACTACTTCTCTTCGGTGGAGAATGAGTGAAGTTTCTTTAATGTGAATATAAAAGGCTTTCAACTTTTAGATCCTTCCAAAGAGCTTATGACTTAATAATTTTTGAATGTAAATTAATAACAGCCTCTCTTCCTTTATCTATTATTCCCTATATGGCAAAAAAAAAGTCATTTGCACATCATTTCCCATTTCAAAATTCGTTTTGCTCTTTTGCTACTGAAGTTTTACTAGTTCTTTGAAGTATTTCTGCTTCTTTCTTAGAGATTGTTGTTATTAATATTATTACTGTTATTATTAATATTGATATTATTCTTGTTGTCTTTGCATTTTAACCGAGTGTTGTAGTAGGTTTTAATCAATTTAGACGCGCAATTAGCACCTGTGCTTTTGTTAGAAATGTGCGCACGTAAAATACACAATTGTGTTGAGAATGAGGTCCTGTTAAATTTGATAGATAAGAACCTGACTTTGATTTTGAATCACTTACAGATATAATCAACTAATTCCAGATAATAATAGAAGTTGTTGACGTGCAAGAGTTGATTGCGATAATTTTCAAGAAAATGTGTATATTCCAGAGAATTCCCCGGTACCTCACCTGGATTATAAAAGCGAGAAAGCAGAGCAGTTCGTTTTTAAGCGTGTGTTGAGAGGGTTTGAGTGTTCGCATCGTCAGAGACATTTAATCATTACGAAATGATATTGGAACTGTGAGCAGTTATACAATGAAGACTACCAACAGCTGTAAATTGCAAGGTAACGACGAATTTAAATTGTGTTAAGTCCAAAAAGAACTGTGTTTTTGTGATTCCATTTTAAGGGAAATAGTGACAGAAAAAATAACTGGACTTGTCACTCGTATACATCCTTTTATCAAACCTTTGGAAATCTCGGGAAAAGCATGTTTATTACACCGAATAGGATGATAGTTTTGAGGCTCCAACATTTTAGTTATAAGTTTATATATATATATATATATATAAAATTTCCCCGTATATACCCTATAGCAAAACACGGATTGTAATCAATTTTAAAAATAAAAAGAATATTAAGCAGCTATAGCTTTGTTTCTGATAAAGAGAAGTTAATTTTTTCATTAATAAACGTAAAAGTATTGTTAACATTTCCTTAAAATTACAATAATTATCCTATACAGTTTAATAGGTAATCAATTAACATTGACAAGATAGATTGTTTATATTCCCCTTAAAATGTAAACCAATATCAAGGAATAGATATCTTGGAAACTATACAATAAATATATTTGCCCTAAATTGTGTTATTTAACCAGTTCTGAATTTTTTCAGGAGTAAATTTTTGTCTTATATGTTATAACCGTAACATTGGGAGCTACAAATGGAGGCTCAACACCGATTACATTAAATAATAAGGTGAGATAAAAATTAATAAATCAAATTTTATTCATACAACAACCCATAAAACTAAAATCCACTACAGCACAATTTTTTTCTAACACTTATTTTTGGCTATTTGAGTGGATCGTTAAACACACACTTCTGGTGAAATTTCAGCCTCTAATTATTGCTATTGGCAAATAATAGAGAAACACAAACAATTTAGTATTTTAAACTTAATAACATTTATCGACTTCGAAAACGCTTTTGACATGGTCGATAGAGAAGAACTTTTTAAACGTATGACTACAGAAGGATATCCTGAACTTAGAGTGAGAGTAGTTCGAAGTATGTTTAATAAAACGTATATAAAAATGAATGATGGTGAAGAACAGAAATAAATAGAGGAGTGGCACAAGGCTGCTCGCTATCACCAACTCTTTTTAAGATATATATTGACCATGTCATTCAAAAGTGGCAGGAAATTTTAAATTGTAAAACCAAAAGAAGAATTAACAGCATGCCCTTCACAGACGATCAAATAAGAATAACATCCTGTAAAGACAATTTGCAAAGAGCTATGTTTTATCAAAGTGATATCGGAAGAAGATATCAACTGAGAAAACTAAAGTCATGGCATTTCAAGACAAACGGCAAAAATATCACTATCTATACGGCACTATTAAAATATGTTTTAAGAACGTGTTACTGTTTGAAGTAATCTTACGTCAAGAAGTTGCCTGTTGTTTCGTATTCTATGACAATTACTGGAGTGCAATAACTGGAAATGTTACGTTATGTGTCACTGCAGAGCTGCATATAAATTACCACCATTTCACCTTAAATGTGTGTAAGATGATCAAGTAGTTTCAAAGAAGTCTTAATTCCATTTTACAGCACTTTTGGCGCGCCGTGAAAGTAGAAAACGGTGAAGGCTCCCTTGCGAGTCAAATCTTTCATCTTGTATAAACTTAACACATTCAGCTTAGAGACAGAGGAAGTGGGAGATTTTGTTGTTTTTTCAGGAAGCATCAAGTTGAATTAGGGATGGTTCCCCAGTGTGGTGCAAGCGTAACCCATTTAAGTTGAGAGAGAGGGACCATTTTGTGTCTCATCTGGCGTTAAGTCCGGTTAGCCTAGTTGGGGTAATTCCCTTGTGAACCAATGATTCACCCTGTATAAGTTTAACTTAGTTAACTTGAGTGAGAGAGAGGGCAGTTGTTGCTTCATCTCAGGAAACGTCAGGTCAGCCTAGTTGGGGGTGATTCCCTTGTGAGTCAGATGATTCGCCCTGTATAAGTTTAAATCGCTTAACTTGGGCTTCTTGCTTCATCTCAAGAAAAGAGAGCCGACGAGCCTAGTTGGGGTTGATTCCCTTGCGAGTCAGATGGAACTAAGATATACTATGCATAACCACTTTCTCCAGTGCTGCAGCGAGTCTTCAGAATGATGACCAACGAGCTCTTGAGACTACAAGCTCTGCTACAACTGAGAAAAACGCAATATCCTCACTGCCACGTCATACAGTTTAAATGTAACACACTTCCTGAATTTTATCAATATGTCTACTCATCTCAATGAATTTCATTTAAATGCACTAGTAGCCACTTAACTGATGTGTTGCACTCACATGACTTTCTCTACTCTTATACCAACCATTCTTACAAACTGTTATTCCTATATCTTTTTCGTGTTAGTTGAGACAAACATTTACAGAAATTATCTTATTACTTATTTCCTTCTAGTTGTAAGAGTAATATTAGGATATCGCTTTCAGCGATAGTGAAATCCTTTATATCTTTAAGATCCCGTTGTTTTTGCATGCTTAACGTATAAAAAATAAACAACGATGTTCCATTTCACAAAGGTTTGTTTTCCAAAACTAACACACATAACAAGGAATATTTCTGAAATGGTTCACCCTAAAAGAAAATTTGAGACATAATTTGTCTATTTTGGCAAAATCTGTATTTTTTGTATAGTATGATTAGCTATATCTGTAACGGTTTACCAGTTATGCAAAAGTCGTCCAGAGTAAATACGGCTACAGGAGCTTTAGCCAGAAAATTCAAGATATACATTTCATTTGTCATAAAAATATCTCAAACATATGACATTTTAATCAAAATCGTTAGAGCCATTTTCAAGAAAATCAAAATTTTCGAAAAATTTTCCATGTAAAGGGTAGTTTAGCACGGGGATATTTTCATCAAAATCTTCGTGTCGTATTCTTGAAAAACATTAAACTTAAAAGCCAAATTTGGTTTTTAACCTACTTTTCATTTTTGAGTTATGCTGCCCACAGACACACACACGGAGCTTTTTCTAAAAATGCTCGACCTTGAATTTTTGGATGGAATACTTACCAGCAGAGAAAGTAAAACTGACTTCCTGAGAAGGAATTTCATTGCGGGAAAATAATTCCAAGTTTAAGGTGCAACCAGCCATAGATTAAAGTTATTGAAACTCTATGGAGGAGGTTCAATATTGAATGGTTTGAATTAAGACCGCAAGATGAAGTCATTTATTGGAGCATATCGTAGTTGATGTCTATTTCACTTGTGAAGGCCCCTACGTGTCTCAAAAGCACTTCTGGCTCCGAGATAACATTTCTTTTATTTATGTTTATTGCCTTGCTTCAGAGGATGTGCCCCTCCGGTGACGGGAATTGGAAGATAGAGAAGCAATTTGGGTCGTGCCTTGATGAAACATAACTTCTCATATGCGAACTCATTTCTCCTCACTTCTGCTTAGAGAAAATTGGAAGCATTTGCTGTGCTCCTATGTTAAAATTGAAGTTTCTGTGAAAATGCTTTATCGTCGGTCGCTTGCATGTCTGAATCTCCATCAACGCGGAGAGAATAAAACCAAATCCATCTTCAGCACTGCAAGAGATCTTACGCCTCCAAGGTACAGATGTAAAACTACCGTAGGCTATCGTAGATTATCATAAGTGTAGATTACAGTAGTTTTCCTGGTTAAACACCTAGCCGCGTTACCCGCGTTACGTTTTCTTGCGTCTAATATCAACATTTATATCAGTTGATGTGGATCGCTCATTTTCGGCTTACAAGATCGTGTTATCAGACAAGCAATTTAATTTCTCAATGGAAGTCCTAGAAAAGAAGTTAGTTGTTTACTGTGGCACTAATTATGGACTTGTACAATAAAGACATTCTCTAATTTTTTGGCTGATTTGTAATTGGGTATAAAGTAGTACCATTTTTGTTCACCTACTTTTCTAATTTTAGAATATATTTTTATTTGTGATAGAACTTAATTTTGGTACCTAATTTATGATTTTTTGAAGACCAGACGAAATGGACTGGGCATCTATTGAAAGCCGTACATTTTGCATACAGAGACTGCGAACAAATATGGCTGTAATAAAGGATGGGAAGGGCCCACGTAAAATAACGGGTGAAATGACATACGTGTAAGTTGATAGGGTTACAGTGAACTACAATGGCATAGACTTTGAGTTTGATAAAGAAAAAGAAATAAAATAAACTAAGGTAATATATTTATAAACTTATGATATAAATAGCCAACAATAGCTTTATTTTACTGCTAAATACCGATATAGAGCTCTGTATTACGAGTATGTTTTTTCTTAAACATATCCATTTAAAGCAAGTATTTGACAGTCATCCATTTACAGTGGGACCAACATGGCGCCAGACACACGTGTTAAGGACGTCGAACTATTGGAGTTTTCTGAAAGCTTTCACTCAACTTCTCTATTCAGAGAAACTTATAAAAGCATCTTGGGGTCCGCTGTCCCGAAGATAGTAAAGATAAACAACATTTAGCTTCCGGATAGCCGGCCTTCCGCTCTCCATTCTTTGACACTTAAGGAATATAACTTTCTTTCCCCATGTCAGAGTACTTTTTCCACTTTTCTTTCACTTTGAGGTTAATACATTTAGTTCAATATCTAAATGGTAAACCAACGGAACTTGATATTTCAGTTGTTAGAACAGTTTAAAAATCTTATTTTATTTTATTTGTGGGTTATTCTAATAAGGTTTTTATCCGAGGTTTTCCCTTATGCTGTCGGGTAACTTAAACCTCTATGGACTTCGGGCTCATTTGAGCATCATTTCACTTAGTAAGCAGAGGTGGGTGACGCAACAGCTGGGCGGTAGGCCTTGGCCTACATTCGTATGTTCCCGCCGTGAGAATAAGGCGAAAACACCCGACATGGCGTAGAAATTACACTCTGTGTGGCAATTCAACATTAAATTGTGGCTACATTTATTCAAATTAGGATAAAACGCAATGTTTGCACTACAATTAATGAAGTAGTAATCATTCGTCAGGAAGCTAGCGCTATCTTTTTCTCCGAGAAACAGAAATTTATTGATAATAATTATGTAGAATCTCTGGTTAACATGGCCGAAACACTACCTTCCACCCTGTATATTTCCACCTAACTCTAACACAAAGATCCTGCAGGAAATGAAGGGCTGAAATGACAGAGGAATTCAAACACTTGATAAAATAATTTTTAAATACGTTTCAAACGCTCCTTGCCACGTAAATGATCCATAATTTATATTGTAGAATGCACTAAAGCTGCTTTACGCTTCTGGCAAGGCAGTATTATCTTGCCTGGCTTTAAAAGCTCTACCCATCTTTTATGGCAGTGGAGGGAATTCGCTCTCCTGTGGTGACCAGATGGTGCAATTTCACTCACCTTGCTATAAAACTTAGTACCCGGGGACTCCACGTTCCCACAAATATCTCCTGAAACGTCGAGGCAACAAACCTACACTATCTGTATCACACCCCAGTGTTCTTCAGCCCAACAATCTCGGACATTTCCAAGGATGAGCATGGATTTACCCCTCAGCGTGAAGAAATCAGACAATTAATCGCCATTAACATATATTAGAACTTGCGTTCAGCCGATACATTGCCTATGCTTATGGTAAGAAGGTACTTCAATTTTGGCAAAATTGTCTTTGTTTATTGTTATTAAGCTTTGAAACGTGTACAGTAAGAATACGCAATTAAAAATTTCATCGAAGCAATATTTGATCTACAGCCACACCCGTTTTGCAACCATTTCGAAGCTTTAAACTTCTCTACTAGACGTCACAGATTTCTGAACTAATTCTTCCTTTGAAAGGGAATTTCCAAGCTTTCTTATGGTTATTGCTGCTACTCCCAATGATCAGACTTCACTTCTGTTTGGCAGCACACATCATACAATTGCATGAAGCATCAGATACAATAATAAATATGAAAGTTTTTAAGAACGCTTTTCTCAGTTTCACATTTTTTTCGTATTCTAGTTCTCTTTATTTAAAAAATCTGATATTGCACTCACATATGTTTTGAGAACCCCTAAATCAAAACAAAAAGTGTTTTTAGAAAAAGGTCCGCGCGCGCGCGCGTGTGTGTGTCTGTGTGTGTGCGTGTTAGTGTGTCTGTGGACACTTTAACTCAAAAACGAAAAATCTGTTAAAATTAAAGTTGGTAATTAAGTTTGTCCTTCAAGAATGCGACACGAAGATAATGAAGAAAATTGCTTCACCCTAAACTATCCTTTGCATTGCAAATTTTTCAAAAATTTTGATTCTCTGCAAAACAGCTATAACGATTTTGATTAAAATGACATGATTGAAATGTTTATATGACAAAGAAATGAGTATTTTGAATTTTTTGGCTATAGCCAATGTATTCTTGTTTACCCTGGATGACTTCTGCATAATAGACCAAATCGGAGTAAAGAAAAAGTTAGACCCTGCTAACACAAACACACACCACACACACACACACGCACACACACACACACACACACACACACACACATACACACACAATGTGTATCCAATTTTTTTTTTTTTTTTTTTTTTTTTTTGAGGGGGGGGGGTCGGTTGAACCGTTTCGGAGATATTCCTTGTTATTCGTTTGAGTTTTGGAATCCTTGTCGTCCAATGGGAGACCGTTATTCATTTTTGTTAGCCGTTCCAAGAGAACAGAATCTCAAAGCTCTAAAAGATTTGACTATCGCACAAAGCCTATTGTATTCTAATATTCCCCTTGCACCTACAAGGAAGTAAGCAATAAGATAATTTGTACAAATGTTTATCTTAACTAACACGAAGAAGATATAGGAATAAGAGTTTGTAAGAATGGTTTATACACGAGTAGAGAAAGTCATGTGAGTGCAGCACATCAATTCAGCATAGCTGAAATCTAAGAAAATGTTCATTCAGGTAATAAAATGTCCATTGATATAATGTAGTTTGCACTTATAGACTGCGTTTCCAAAAACAGTATTTTGTTTAACACATCACTGGGGAATATTCAAGAAATTTTGTGTATGAAAATATATCTTTAAGCTACCATCTGTATATGAAGCAGTGTATAGGTGCGTAGTGTTCCATGGCAATTGTGCACCGCAGGTACATTCGATGATCAATTTCCTGCCTTAGATGAACCTTGAAATTGCACATGGCTAGCTTCACAGCTTTCCAAATCAAATCTATGTAACAATAGTAGGAGATTTTGAACTTCAAAGGAAGATTCAGCTTCCAAACGTTCAAAATCTCTACTGCACTTCACAGTAAATAAAGATGTAGGTATTTGAATATTTCAAATTCCACTTTATAGACAAGGGCTGCTTCACTTCTCTTGTTCTATACGTGATGTTTGTTTCAACTATTCGTGGAGGGAGCAGCACAACTAAAGTTGATACTAAAGTTTCTAAGAGCGTTGAAAGGATTTATTAATACGAGGGATGTGTTTTCATTTTTCTAATCTGAATATATATTCCTCTTTTAATACAATAACTTTTTTGCGGTATTTTGATTAATTACAAGCCCAATTTCGTTTTCTTCCACTTTAGCTTTCTTTTAAAGCTGAATCACTAAGCCACGGCTTTTTTTTATCGTTAATGCAATCTACAATTTGTCGTAATGTTGCACAATTAACAGTTCTTCTGTCCTGTCGAAATCTTGATATCAATTGTTCATAACTCACAGATGCCTCCGATTATACACTGACTAAAAACTTCTTCACAAAACAAATAACTCCGACGCGATGGTTAAACGTCTAAAAGTATCTCTGACGATATACTCTCTCAAACTTCCTCAATACTGACCACACAAGTCACATTTGAAAACTTGCGTCAAAAATGACTTCTCACGCCGCCCCGACTCGCTTATACCAGGTGAGTCAGTCGCGCCTTTTTTTTTTTTTTTTTTTTTTTTTTTTTTTTTTTTTTTTTTTTTTTTTTTTTTTTTTTTTTTTTTAAAGGTAGGCCACCCATCTAACAGCATGTGCGCCTTGCGCCTTAGTCCAGTTATGTGCTTACTAAAATGTATTGCTTGACGTTCTTAAAGAGAGGGATGCGCAAAATTGAGAGCAACAGTGCTTTAAGGGACAGAACGTACTCCTCGCTGAAGTACACCTCAAAAACATACACTCGTTTACTGAGAGCGAATTCCGGTTTCCAGCCGATTTTACAAACTTTTTATTAGAGTATACATAGCAACGTAATTCAGTAAACGCCTTGGAAAAAATGGACCTATCATATGAGTACACTAACGTCAGCTAAAAAGAAAATGGTTGATTCTTGTACTTAGAGCAGGGATTGGCTGCCAAAAATTAGGAAAAATTTAGACACGCCTCATCCATCATGGACCCGTACAGTCAAAACGGACATATTATTAAACGACAGTTTATTTGCATATTTGCGCCAACTACACCTAGTGCATCTCAATTAATATGCATAACAGCTTTTGCCATTTAAGTAATAATAGTAAAACGCCCAGTAAGTGATTAAAACTGTCTTAAAAGGCTAAATCAAGCACGCAAACTTGCGAGGTGGCAATGGCATAGCGCCAGGCATACAAGTCCTACTATTGGACGTGGTACGTGCTTTCAGGAAATCTCGAAATAGCTGAATAGCATTGTGACGGGTCCTCTGCGCTTAACCCCCAATGACACAGGTTCGAGTCTCAGCATTGTAAATATTTTTTTTTATGTTCATCAAAACTTGGAAACCGAATTCACAATAATCTAATTATGAAGTCCCTGAGGGTTTAGGGCATTATAATTTAAATCCTTTTTGGTTGTTTGCATTTTTAATAGCACAATAATTCATTGTGTACAAAATTGAGTTTAACTTCCATGTTAAACACTGACAATGTAATTTCCTGGCTTTCTGTGTTCAAATGTGTATGAATGATTTTTATTTCCATTGCACCTACCTATATGTGTGTTTAAACAACTACATAATTGTAGTTGACCAATAAACATCAAACACTGTCATAAAACATAAATAAAACAATAAAAATGAATATAACAGTTTTCAGAATAATAGTTTGTAAATTGTGAGGATTGCACGGTTTAATTAAAAAAATTAGTACATGCAGGTGATTCGAACCACCTTCACAGCAGACAGATTACTTCGGAGTCTTGCGCCCGTTCCAACTGAGCTACCTAGTAACGTGTGAGGTAAACATTCCGTTTAAGATGTAATATTCGCTGGTTCCAGTGAACATTTGCAGAAGTGCAAACGTCAGCTGTCTAATTACGAATATATTAAAAAGCGATGTGATAATATCTATATTAGTACTAATTTCATCGTGTGTTTAACCTCCATGTTAAATACGCGGGTAGAACCTGGTAATGGGGTCGATGTTTTCATGTTGGGGTATAAAATGCAGATTGCATAAATCTCGAGAATAAGGGGCAGCTGACTCATCTGGTATAGGCGAGGAATTTTCTCCCATCTTCCATTGAGCTGCGAATGCTTTTCTGCGATGTTTAGTGTGATCCAGATTTCCGCCACTACTCTTCTGTTTGATTTCTCTCCATATAGAGGCGACGCCTGAAGAAACACTTTGTTATATATTGTGCTCGTAGGATTACGGAAGCCTCACATTCATATTATCTCAACTGACTGCAGGAACTATAGGGCTCTTCAAAAACGCGCTGGTCCTAATATATCCAGCTGGCTCCCTCGGTGCGGTTTCCTCTTCGTAGTGAAAGAGTCGGTCAAAACGCCCGCCCACCCATGCGGAGACCCATGTCGGTGGAAAGGATTATACTGGTTGGTTGATGATGCGTATGTGAGCCCAGTCCAGCTTATCTGAATACGGGGAAGGTGCGCATTTTTAATACGCAAGTTAGCATCCTTGTATGGGTTAAGTGTGTGGGAAGGACGCATATTAACAAATCCACCTCGCTAATGAACACGATTTTGCGCGCAATCCTTCACAAAGCCTTCTCAGAAACCTGTCAAAAAAAAAAAAAAAAAAAAAAAAAAAAAAAAAAAAAGCAGCTTCAGCTGCCGTGTAAACTAATGTTCTAAGGATGGTAATGGATCAGACGCCAGACGCCAGTTCGAGTCGAACGGAATTCTCCGTACTCATTAAAATCCTATGCTCAATTACTGGGAATTACAAATAGCAGATGTGATTGGACCAACTGCCATACTGCTATGAACCAACGCAATTCATGATATTATAATGAAGCACCGAATGAACCTGAACAGTCATCTAACAATTGCTGCAGGAGTTTCTCCGTTAGATAAAACGTTTCCACAATTATTATCACATGTTGCGCAACAATAAACTCCTCTTCAATAAAAAATACGACAGAAGCAACAGTCAAAATGTTTATGGATACAGAAACGCTACAAAATGATGTCGCCAACTGAGAAACAAAAATTTATCAAAATCGCTGCTCTCCCGAAGACCAACATCTCTCGTCGAGGCTGAGACCCTGAGAAATTGGCGTCTCCTCAGCTGCATCGACGAGATGAAGGACGTCGAGTACCCAGGTCGACCAGAGGTAAGGGCGGGCACTGAATCTTAGACCAAAAGCTAGAGTTTTGGACATAATTCAATTTGTTGCCTCTGAAGTAACAGAGAAGGGCTACAATTCCTTCTGCGCCGTGTAAGGGTTGTAAGAGAATCCTGTCATCTATATTCACCGTCTTCGCTTATTGTGGCAATCTCTAGAAAATTAATTCCGTCGTGCCCTTAGGGCGCGCAGGTGAACAGTTTTCAATCCACTCGTGCTTGCTTACGCAATACCTGGAGCTGGTATTTTATCTTCTCCGATGCCCCCTGCACACAGTGAGGTGCAGTGGAATGTTTTTGTTATCGTTGCATGTCTTAAATTTAATATAAATCTTCCGACAATTTATAATTTTTACGCTCTTTCAGACTTTCGACTCTTATAATATTTCAGGCGGCTGAAAATGTCTTTGCGGTGACGGAATTCTAAAGAAATATCAGCTATGCCAGCGTTCATTATTAAATCGGCAGCGCAGCATCTTGAAGACAATTAAGACAAGAACACAGATGACGAATAAATTAAAATGAGATAATTAAATAAAAGGAAGAAACATTGGAAAGATCTGAAGCCACTTGTGCGCTTTATTAAAAGCGTGCTTTTAGAACGGGTGTAAGGACAAATGTGTAAATATTGTTGTTATCATTATTACCGTCATTATTCTCATTATTCACTTAAAATGCATATACTAACTTGCAAATCTGAATTTTTGAAATATCGTTATTTTAAAAACGTCCAAAAACTTTGTTTAACGCGATAGTTAACATAATCGCAGTGAAAACTTTCCGACCACTGGTGTTTTTTTACCACTTTGAGCAATATGTAACAATAACACGCATTATTATGTTGGGTAAACTGTAGGAAATAAACAATACGAATGGATTGAAATTATTTCAAGAGAAAACTTAATTACCGTAAATGTTCAACAGTTGCATAATTCCTCCGTTAGTTTTCCTCTCGTAAATGCTTCTTTGGTTTGACTATACACTAAAGCAGAACATATACTGAAAATATATATAAAATATATTTTTTTCCCCCAAAAATGTATCCCAACTTACTGACGTTAACACAGTCTTTGGTGACATTACAACTGACAACTGTTTTCTTCTCCTATACTTGCACCACTCCTTTCTTCACTTTATCTGTCAAACAGCTTGCTTTGACGATACAATCACTACACTGTTTCACAGCTATCTCACACAAAGTCCCTTTTTCTCAAAATCTAACAAAACTTCGTATCCTGGCCTCCTTATATAGCGAGTCTGACGTCACAAGGACCTCTCTTGAGCTTACACCGCCTGGCGGCCACTTCTCGAACAATCTGGAAGAATCCTTTCAGACGTGTCGCGCTCATTGATGCTACGTGTTTACTAGCGTGAGTGATGCGGGGGGTCGGGGAGGGGGGAGACGGCGAGCAATACACCTAAATGACCCAGTTTTGCACGTGCACTGCTATTCACGTGTTTGATTCATCCATAGCGTAAACGAACCGGCTTTAAATACATTTGTAAACATGTTATCCCCAGTGAAGTGTCGTAAGGCAGCATTATATTTGCCAGAGCGCCCGTGTTCTGCATGACTGATTATTGATTTTACTCCCATAATTAATATTAAAGGTATGCATACCTGAAACCAGCAATAAATGTTTCCTACTGAATTTTTTAATACCATTTAAAACACAATCAAAGCTTTATCAGTGCAGAAATTGCACCTTTGCGCTCTCGCTGCATAACAATTGAATTTATACTTACTATGAAGTTCTAGAAATAGTAATAAAGACGGTTTGCTTGCTCTTAAGTGTTAATAAGATGGATGTGTGGTTCAAATCCCGGCTATGACATTGAATTTTTCAACCTCACCCTACTTCAAATTTTATAACTTAAGTTATAATTCCAAAGACTGGAGGTTCTTCATGGATTCAACTCAAAAAGTGTTAAAGGTATTTTCCTTCATAATGGAAACATTTCTGTAGCCCACTCTTTTCTTTTAAAGGAGACACATGAAAATGTTAAATTTTTCTTACAAAAACTATAGTACGAAAACCATCAATGGGTACCCTGTGGAGATTTCAAGATTATTGGACTATTACTTGGTCAGCACGCTGATTTCATAAAATATCCTTGTTTCTGATGTGAAAGTGATAGCAGAGCTAGGTCAGTACACTGGGAAAGGGAACATTTGCCACGTAGAACTAATTTAACACCAGGCCAAAACAATGACATAAAAAGTGCCACCTCTCCATGTGAAATTAGCTTTAATGAAACTTTAAATACGTTTGCGTTGTATTTCCTTCGTTATCCCATGAAAAAGAATTAAAGCTGGTGTATTCGTTGCCCCAAAATTGGAAAACTAATGGACAGTCAGTTCGAGAATACAATGAGTCGATAAGTGAAGGATATAAAAAGTTTGGAAATGAGGTGTCAAGGGAAGTGCATTGTTGACATGATGGCGGACTATTGTTGGATGTTAAAAAGGGACTTTGAACAACATAAAAAAGGTCAAAGATGAGAAATTGAGGTTAGGTTGTGAATGTGCTTATAACTATTATTAAATAATGATTAATTAGTGGAAAATAAATTATAATTATGGCCCAGTTTTTCATATAAAATTCTTGTTGAAAGTAATTTTTATTGCATTTCTCAAAGTTTTAATTTAATTTTTATTTATAAATATTTTGAAAACCTGACGTGATGGGAGAAAACGGAGATCATTAAGTTTTGGACGGTGTTATCAGAACACAAAAGATTTTTCTTTGCAATACATTGTGCGGTTTCATTCTTCTTGCAAAGCAATCGCAAATAAACCCTTACGTAGTGTGTTGTGTGTGTTTGTGTGTGTGAAAGATGGCATAACTTTTATGTTATTAGTTCACTTATTTCGTTTGTGAACTTAAAAAAACTTCTGATTGCTGGATTTGTGGGTGCCTTGGAAATTCCTGCCATATATTTATAATTCAATAAAAGAAATTAACAAAGAAAGAGCAAGAGAGAAAGAGAGAGCAAGTAAGAGCAAGAGTGAAGGTGAAAGCAAGACAGAAAGAGACCAAGAGAAAAAAAGAGCAAGAGATAAAGAATGAGAGAGAGCAACAGACAAAAAATGAGCGAGAAAGAGAACCGGAAAGAAAGAATGAAAGAGAAAGAGAGAGACACAAAGAGAGAGGGCAAGACAGCAAGAGTGAAAGAGAGAGATCAAGAGAGAAAGAGAGAGCAAGAGTTAAAAAATGAGAGAGAGCAAGAAATAAAGAAAGAAAGAAATAGAAGGAATGAAAGAGAAAAAAAGAGAACAAGTGCGAAAGAGAGCAAGAGTGAAGCAATGAGAGAGAGCAAGAGATAAAGAATGAGAGAGAGCAAGAGATAAAGAATGAGAGAGAAAGAGAGAAACAGAAAGAAAGAATGAAAGAGAAAAAAAAGAGAACAAGTGCGAAAGAGAGCAAGAGTGAAGCAATGAGAGAGAGCAAGAGATAAAGAATGAGAGAGAAAGAGAGAAACAGAAAGAAAGAATGAAAGAGAAAAAAAGAGAACAAGTGCGAAAGAGAGCAAGAGTGAAGCAATGAGAGAGACCAAGAGATAAAGAATGAGAGAGAGCAAGAGATAAAGAATGAGCGAGAAAGAGAGAAACAGAAAGAAAGAATGAAAGAGAAACATAGAGAGAAAGAGAGCAAGAGATAAAGAATGAGAGAGAAAGAAAGAAATAGAAAGAAGGAATGAAAGAGAAAAAGAGAGAACAAGTGAGAAAGAGAGCAAGAGTTAAGGAATGTGAGAGAGCAAGAGATAAAGAATGAGAGAGAGCAAGAGATAAAGAATGTGAGAGAGAGAGAGAGAGAGAGAGAGAGAAACAGAAAGAAAGAATGAAAGAGAAATAGAGAGAAAGAGAGAGCAGGAGTTAAAGAATGAGAGAGAGAGAGCAAGAGATAAAGAATAAAAGAAAAAGAGAGAAACAGAAAGAATGAAAGAGAAGGAGAAAGAGAGACAGAAGGAGAGAGTGAGGGGGGGGGGGGCAAGAGAAGAGAAAGAAAGGACAGTAT
Organism: Tenodera sinensis; assembly: GCA_030765045.1. Taxonomy (NCBI): domain Eukaryota; kingdom Metazoa; phylum Arthropoda; class Insecta; order Mantodea; family Mantidae; genus Tenodera; species Tenodera sinensis. The sequence continues at coordinate 22,833,554 of CM060965.1, forward strand.
GATTGGAATCTCTTACTATGGGAAGAAGAATTGCCGATATTTCCGGAAGCTAGCAGAGTGCAGTATAATAATTTATGAAGGGACAGCACTACAGCTGTAGACACTAAATAGGGTACACCCTATCGATCACTAAGATGACACTCCAGCAGGTCAATTGGCTTCCCTTTGTTATTTTCGCGTGGCGCCTCCTGGAGAGAAGTATCAAGTGGAACCGCTTCTCCTCTTGCTTTCCTTTTATCTTCACAGCTGGAGAAGCATCTACTCAAGCGAACCCCTCCAGAGAGCATCTCTTTCCTTCCCTTCCTTAATGTTGATTTAACGTTTTACTCTTATTAGTAAATGAAGAGAACTGTTCAACTACCGACAAATAATGAAGCGATTAGATTTAGTACCACTTTCAGTTCTTACCTTCTCTCAAGAAATTTTATTTTATTTAAATACACATACAAATGTTGCCTTACCATGACTGAATATTATAATTTTCAGAGACAGTTTGTGTGAAAATGTATTAATTAAGCACCATAGTTGGTGCAAAAGTTCATCTTCCAAAAACACCCCAAGGTTTACATGGGCAATTCCATTCATACTTGACTTCATTCGCCAAAAAGAAAAAAGAATCACATTTCATTATGATATGATCAAGATAGAAAATCTAGCTGCACTGTGCTACACATGCGCAACAACTTAGGTAACTTGCGGCAACAGAGCCGCTATTCAAATGTCAAAAAATGGCTGACTATATCAAGAACTTTATTGTGCAGTAACACCTGCTGTATTGAAGACAACTGAATAAACATGTTACTAAAAGTTACCAGTTTTGGTGAATCCCCTATACGTGAGGCTGGAAGACGCAAAGGGAGAAGGAAAGCAGCAGATATCTACCCCTTACATGGAGAAGGAACTGACAGCGGTACGACAGCTACCCCTATAATGCAGTATTCACCTCCTCCTCGCCCGAGAAACTAGAATATCAAATCACACAGCTCCAGAACGGGCAGAAAGATTGTAGCTTTTTCACTTGCACCATGATAGGCTGCACAATTTCACAATTTTGGAGCTCTTTTTGCATGATTTCTGCAGACAGCGGTTTCCTGACTGACATGATTTAACTTTCCTCTTGATATTATTAATCACAGCTTTACTATTCAACCCTAATTACCAAGTTGTCGACGGGCCCTTAAACCCAACCCAGCTTTACTATTCAAAGTAAATGTTGTAACGCATAATTCAAAAACGAAAAGTCGGTTAAAAACCAAAGTTGGTATTTGAGTTTAATGTCTTTCAAAGATTCAACACAAGGATTTTCAAGAAAATAGCCCCACCCTAAACTACCCTTTACATGGAAAATTTTTTGAAAATTTTGATTTTCTTGAAAACAGCTCTAACGATTTTGATTAAAGTGTCATATGTTTGAGATATTTGTATGACAAATGAAATGTATATCTTGAATTTTCCGGCTATAGCCCCTGTAGTCGTATTTACTCTGGGTGACTTTTGCAGAACTGGTAAACCGTTAGAGATAGACCAAATCATACTGTACAAAAAATGTAGATCTTGCTAAAATGCACAGTTTATGTCTGAATAAATATTCTTGTAGAGTGTACCATTTCCGAGATATTCCTTGCTGTATGTGTGAGTTTCGGAAAGCTTAAAACTTTCGTGAAATGGAACATCGTTGTTCATTTTTTCATATGTTAAGTGTGGAAAGAGAACAAAATCTCAAAGCTTTAAAAGATTTGACTATCGCACAAAGCCTACTGTATTCCAATATTCCCCTTGTACCTACAAGGAAATAAGCAATAAGATAATTTGTACAAATGTTTATCTTAACTAACACGAAGAAGATATACGAATAAGAGTTTGTAAGAATGGTTAGTACAAGAGTAGAGAAAGTCATGTGAGTGCAACACATCAGATTTTTTATATACTAATACTTTTCTCAGGTGACAAGTCGTTGTTCATTTTCTGCTCATTTTCATTCAAAGAGAAGGGAATTTTAACCCTATTACATAGCGAGCAGCTCTTAAGACATTTGGCTATCGCTTAAGCCTCTATTCTCCTATTCTAGCTCTACGTAAATGAAAAATGTACAAATAAACCAACATGTCAGATTTTTATGACAGAAAAAGGAAGAAAAACAGATGAAGCAAGAATCCTTATATTTCGCTCAGTCGTTCGTTTGACCCATTAATGATATTGTCTTTTGTGATTAAAGAAAGGAATATCAAGAAAGCTCATAGGTACTATAAAGTGAGCAAATGCTCCTGCGCTCTTAAAACATGAAAATAAAATCCAGGTCAAAAGAGAGCTAGATTTCTTATGCATTTTACAACTTGGCCAATTCCCAGCGACAATGATATAATGGGCTTCTGGAGTGTTATTACTCGAATAATTCAAGAGATTTCCTGGTTGTGCTGCAGGTAGAATCTTTAAACGAGTGACGATTCTGCCTTTAGCTCCTTGGTCACGTGCAGGTCGCTAGTACGTGTCTGCGTGGTGTTCAGACGTGCCGTGGTGCGTCGCTCCAATCGCACGGTCGTAAAATTGGACATCCCCACTGGACGGCGCTTCATTTTGCATGGTCATAAAATAAATGAAAAGTGTCAGGGGACAGACATAGTTCTGGATTGAATTTTTTGGTTATGTTGTGACAATGTGAATGAAAACTAAAGGGCAAAGACCTCGTGCATGAGGGGAAACAGTTTTATAAGGTGCACGTGGTGAGTTAGACAACATTATAAATATTAATTCATGCACATAATGGATTCCACTTACACTTCTACCAACAATTCTTAACATTAACCCAACCTGCTCTTAGTTTTTGTGTTCACAGCCATTACGTCACACAGCGAGGTGTGAAACAAAACGAATAGTATATCTCACTGGCGTTGTTCATTTTACGACGTAGTTACGACCATGCAAAAATTATCAGATAGTAAACTATGTGTTTGGTTTGTGGGAAAAGTTATTTTTTGCTTCATCTAACACACCGATACATATTTAGATACCGTTTATCAAAATATATGCACTTATCTCCAATTCGATATATTTGATAAATGACAAAGTCCAGTTCTGTTCTAAATCTCACTGTTCTATTTTGTAGTTAACAATTCAATTAGCGTACTGCCAATAAGAGCTTAGGTTATATTGAGAACTTCAAAACTGTATGTTAACAAAGGAACCCCTTTATATTTGAATATTCAGTGGCTTTGAATTAGTTTAGAAAGGTGTTGCACTCACATGACTTTCTCTACTTGTATTCTTACAAACTCTTATTCCTATATCTTCTTCGTGTTAGTTGAGATAAACATTTGTACAAATTATCTTATTGCTTATTTCCTTGTAGGTACAAGGGGAATGTTAGAATACAGTAGACTTTGTGCGATAGTCAAACCTTTGAGATTCCGTTCTCTTTGCACACTTGACATATAAAAAACGAACAACGATGTTCCATTTCACGAAAGTTTTGTTTTCCGAAACGCACACACAGAACAAGGAATATCTCCGAAATGGTTCACCCTACAAGGAAAGTTATTGAGACATAAATTGTGTATTTTAGCAAGATCTAGATTTTTTGTAGAGTATGATTTGGTCTATATCTAACGGTTTAGGAGTTATGTAAAAGTCATCCAGAGTAAACAGGACTTCATGGGCTATAGCCAGAAAATTCAAGATATACATTTCATTTGTCATAAAAATATCTCAAACATATGACATTTTAATAAAAATTGGTAGAGCTATTCTCAGGAAAATAAAATTTTCCATGTAATGCGTAGGTTAGGATGAAGTAATTTTCTTCGAAATCTTCGTGTCGCATCCTTTAAATACATTAAATTTAAATACTTCGGTTTTCTGTACTCGCTTTTCTTGCTGTAATGTTTGCATAGTGTTTCCCCTGTGTTTTAATTTATTTATTTTCTGTTCTGCATAGTATCGTAAGAGTTTAATTCTTTGTTTAAGTGTAATATTTTTAAATATATCCAAAGAAACTCAATTCTATTGGGCAAGTGTAATCTAAGTCTACAGGTTATAGGGATAAAGTATTAAACCACCGGGTACTGTGAGTATTTCAGTCATATATAAAGTGTAGATTTGGCCATCCTGCCTAAGAAACGGACAACAAAGAAGAATTTCAACATATACAAAGTTACTACGCGACGAAAGAACCTATTACGAATATACAAAATAAACTAAGGAGCCATTTATAGTTTCAGATTCCTGCGAAAATGTTGTTCTGTTGATCGTTATATCCTTCAAATGCTAGTTGGTGTTAAAAGCCAACTGTGTGTAAACGTGCATTCACTCCGAAGCATTAAAGTTCTAGAAATATCTACACGCAAAGTAAAGAGGTCGCAATAAATAAAACACGACCTTGTAACAAGTGCAAGATATGGCAATGTTAACACATTATTTTAACGTGTGTGTGTGTGTGTGTGTGTGTGTGTGTGTGTGTGTGTGCGTGCGCGTGTGTGTGTGTGATACACACGACCTTGCCCATTCTATTCTCTTCTGATGCGAGTAACACAGTGACATGAAAACGTTATGGCAATGGTAATTGAGGTTTATTTAATCACGTGCAGCGACTGCTACGAGGATATCTTCGATATACCTTATCTAAGGTTACTCTGATGAATTTTCGACATACTTGGTTTGAATGCCCATAAAAACACTAACAAATTAGGATCTAGGCTACTATTCTGACTATTTATGGGGAGATAATGGGGTAAAAATTGCCGAAGGTGCAATTTTAGTTCGTTCTGTAAGGATATAGTTTAGGATTAAGTAAATTAGCACAAGTCTTAATGATACTGCATGACTCAGTTTTCATCCTAGGAAGAAAAGTCATTTTCATCCCAAGGCGGTATAAGAAATATGAAATACGTGAAGCACTTAGACATGAATCTTACAGCAGTAGTATCTATTGTATTTTGCAATGTTATTATTGTATTAGTTGCATTAGTGCGTATATTAAAGTAGAATTGCCTGACTAGAAAGAATATATAAATACCAAATGTTTTAAATCCAGTTGAGAGTACGTTTATTTCTATTATAAAAAGCAAATAGGTTTTTCACATATTATTTATACTTATTAACATAAAACATACATAACCGCTAATCAAATGAGCACTCTGAGGATAATTCATATTATAATTATTAGGATTTGTGCGAGGTGATAGTTCATACTGTGACCCCAGCGTATACCACAGTTGGCAAACGCTCTGCCAAGTTGGCAACATGCTTTTATGGTGTGTTCTATTGTTCACAGCCAAGTCATTCGCTGCCTTGAGCGTTGCCAAGCCCCTAGGGTAAGAGCTGCTAAACGGGTTAAATAAAAGCGAAGCGTCACTTAAAAACGAAGTGGTGAGCCAACGTTCAGCCAGTCAGCTTCGTTCTCCACGTCTTCAACGGCAGATGTTCAGGCAGGGATTGGGCAATCCAACACCGGCAAGCTAGACTTCGAGAGTACGAAAGCGAGAAGTGCACTCTCAAGACACTTGGCTACTGGGCAACCAAGTGGAGAGTGCAATACTACATCAGTCCGCGCCCCGTCCACGAAACCCCTACCTTACCCCTCCTTGTGGTGAGGTTTGTGTACCTGCTGGGCCAGTCTCAGTAGCCAACGGACGAAAGTCTGGTAGTCCGCTAGGACTACAAAGAGGCGTAGGTACATACAAACCGCGCTTCTTAGCAGCCACATCCAACACACCAAATTTCTCCGGCCAAAGAAGATGCCAAAGCGTCTCTCCAAGGCCAAGCCACCTAAACCCCCTGATCCTAAAACCGACCGCAGTCGCGTCCTGACAAAGAATACCAGGTCTACGACAATACAAATGCAAGCTTCACCACCATCTACCAGCGACACACAAACAGGACACTCACCTACTCCGACAAGCAATGCCCACTCACAAGACACAAGAACACGACAAACACCAGTGAGCTATGCTCAAACACAAAACACACAAACAGTACCAAGACAATCACATGTGAACTATGACCAACCTACACCATCAACAAGCAAGGCACACACACAAAACTACACAAGACAACGCACACACTCAGTCAGCTCCAGCTGCAGCAGCGTATTTACCCAAGCACCTGACAACATCAGCCACGACTCTGACTCAAGCTTAGAGTCTACAACACAACTGGGATACAGGATCAACACACTCTATGACGGCACAAACACCAACACACACCACACTCCAACAACATACATACCACCTACACCACACGGATACTTCACAATTTACGTAGTAAACTGCGACCCTGCAAAACAAAACGCATGGCTCATTAGAAGCCTAATGACCAAGACTCACCTAGACACAGACACACTCTACAGAGCCCAACGTTTACACAGAAACACATACGCACTTACATTCAGAAACCAACAACAAGCTGTGACCTTTACCCAAACAATCCCGATACACAACTTCGGCAAGTACGCACACTATGCCAACAACCAACCTCAGAACAAACCGACACAAAATCCAGACACAATACAAAGACCAAGAAAAACCCTCACAGCCGTGATAAAAGGAATACCATACGACATAACAGACGATGACATACTCCACAGCATTCAGGAAACTTACCCACAAATTACACGTGTCTCACGCATAATTAGCCAAAATAGACAAACACCACTGGTACGAGTCTTTAGCACCTGTGTCGCAACAATCAACACAATTCTAAAAGAAGGCGCAATAATTGAAAAGCAGATCTTCCATGCAGAACCATCAAGACACACAGACAGACATGTACCGTGCCGACAGTGCCAACAATACGGACACAACGAAGACCAATGCGCACAACAACCGACTTGCTTCCATTGCGGACACAACACCGACACAAGACGATGCAACCATCCCATAAGACACAACACCCCATACTGCTCCACCTGCCGACAAAATGGGCACTACACCGGGCAAGTGAAATGCCCGATGTATCCCAGACAACCACCCACACTTCCCGAACACACCGCAAAAACCCACATTTTCCCACACAACATCCCAACACCACCAAAACCACAACACGTGACTGACTGGCCCAAGATAAACTTCCCAAAAATCCCAAGGACAAAAACGGACATGACGCCAAATGAAACCATTGGAACATTCAAACACGTAATAGGACATACAGAACAGCAAATAAAATCACTACAAGAACAAATCACACACATCCAAGAAAACATCACAAAGTACATCCGACAAATCATGAACACCACAATAACACAAATCCTAAGCACACTCATTCCGCCAATTTATGACATAACTCCACCAGCACAAAGATCCAGATTTCTACTCAACTTAACACAAACAGCACAAAAGACCTTGAAAAAAGCTGTCAACACAACTAGAGTTGGCAACCAACTTGCCATCTTTATAGACGACAGATAAAAAATACAATCACACAATAAACTAAATAAAAAACACAAACACACAGTAAACAAAAACACACAGTAAACATAAACACACACAAACACAAACACACACACTATACATACACAAACACAAACACACACACTTTCATAACCTAACATACAAAACAACACAACTAATATAAAAAATTACATATGAGCCGGAGCAGCAACAACAAACAAAAAACTTACAGAGGGCAGAAGCCATCTTCATGCAGCTGGGGACGACAATACACACACAAACAAACATAAACAAATACATAAGCCACATCACTACAATCAAAACATTACACACACACGCCAGGAAGATTCTCCCACACGACAAACAATAATATCAAGACGAGGCTGAAGAGGGACTGTCCCTAAACAGCCTGGGCATGTTGTAAAACATGCCCGAATTACCCTTTTTCATTTTCATTTTTTCTTAAAACGACAATGTTGTCGCTAGATTTGCACTTTCTTAAAACTATCTTAGACCTAAAATGAACTCGAACACCAATATTACAACCACCAAAACATTTTACCTTACTAGCATAAAATATCGCTTCTGAAAACTGGATCATCCATGCACTAAGATATTGTTTATCTTTGAATATTCGTCATTTTTCTTGGAAGCCATGAATATAAATTTTTTATCCCTTGTTATAAAGTTGCTGGTGGATGTTATCCCGTTTTATCAGATGTATTTTATATTTGAAAGTAAAATTACTTGCAGTTACGACACTGCAATGGTATGGAAAAGTTTTCAAAAATGTTTATATTCCAAAAATGGGTTTAACACGTGTGTTTTTTGTTCTTTTTTTTTAATACCAAGGCGACCATCGCTAAGTTTATCGTTACAGGTCACATGGCCTAAAACGAACTTGTTCATGATGGTTTGATGATGGTTAAAATACCATATTTTTGAGGTATTTTCAGGTTCAATGAAATGTACACATATACCTTGAATTACTGAATTACTGCATACCAGTAAATTATTATTTATTTAAAATTTTTAATAAATATGTAAATTTAAATATATATAAAGTATTAGCTATAGGTATAATTATAATATTAAATTAATTAATTTTTAAGTAATAATAATGATAATAATAGTAATAATATAATTTATAATTTTATGTAATAATTATAATTAATAATTTAATTTTATATATATGTTTATTGTTTAGTAACAGTTTGTAGTTGTGAGTGATGTTGTGTATGAAATTTATATTTGTTTTAATTTTATTGTTTTTTTAATATTATATTATAAATTGTTAAATATTTTTATGTAAACTTATTTAGAAATATTATTGTATTTTGATTGTTTGAAATGATTTGTTATTGTTTTAGAGTATTTATTTTTGAGAGTGATTATGTATGAAATGTTATAACTTGTGTTTTTGTTTTTGCTTTTATTTTCTTGTTTCTTGTTTTTTTGTTTTTATGATATATAATTTAATTTATTCATCTTTATAATTTGTTATATATTATATTATTTTGTAATTTTATTTTAAAATTTTTCTGTAAAGTATGTTGTATGTATGAATGTGTAGAATAAATAAATTTTAAAGATGTGGCATATTAGCCCTGGTTTAAGTAATTAGGTGCCAGGGTTATTATACAGATTATTATTATTATTATTTATTAATTAATTATTATATTATATATACCTTGAATTTTTGCAATAGTCTCAAAGGTCGTTAGAGATGGGCAAAATCTTAGTGGACAAAATTGTCGATGGGACATGGGACTACCGCCTTTGCTTCCCTTCCAAAAGAAGCCATGCTAAGCATTTTTGCATCCGAAAAAAAATGCATCGCCCTCCTTGGAGGATATAGCATATAAGTACCAGGTCCGTTATTTAACCAACTTATCGTTTTTCAGTTCGACCATCCAGGCTAAGGCGTGTGAGTGGTAATTTTTATTAAAAAAGAGCTATTTTTGGGTTCAGAGATGAAATTCGTAGAAGGAACAGGAATAATAAGGAACTAATAAGACATTGGGATATTGAAGCAATAAATGAATGGTAAAAAGGAAAACGCGAATACAAACTAATTCGAATGACACCAGTAAGATTTGCATTGTCCGGAAATACGTAATTCATCGGTAAACAAAAGAAACGTTCAAAGGACTCCTGGATTAGTTGAACAGTCAGTAAGTCTAGGGGAAGACGAAGAAGAAGAGTAAGAGGAGGAGGAAGAGGAAGATAAAGAAGAAGAAAGGGATTTTAAAAGAACCCAATGTCATGCTAGTGTTATTCTGACCTGCCAATTCAAGAAGCCCAGCTAAAGGACCAGATCGAGTTTAGTTGGCTTGCAGCTGTGTTGCAGTATGTTTATTGTTTGTTAGATAAAGTTATGTAACCGCTATAAAGTTCTCGGGCACACGAGCATGAACATTTTTATGTTAACGTTAAGGGGCTTAAGATATTAAAAGATGCATGATACGACAACAAACTGGCGAGTTCCAGAAACGGCCGGCTGCTCGTGTAATTGCTTCAGGTAGCGCTGTTATCAGCTTGAATGAGCAAACACCGCCCCGTGAAATATATGCATCATAAATTTATGGCGTTTGGAGGGGGGGGGGGGCGCAGAGCCAGCCAAAAGTGAGACGACGACGACCAAAGGTTGAAGGTCGCGCTGAGGTTGAACCTTTTGTTTATCACGTTATGGATCCATTTTCTCATCTCCTTGTGTAAGTTAAAATTACTCTTTCATTGACATAGCTTCAGAAAACACCCCATTAGGAGCGCTAGGTTACCATTGTATTGCATTATTTACACTGCATACGTTAGTACACAAGCTGTGTGCAGTTGGCAATGAACACATTAAAATATTGTGTTACCGAGCACTTCAAAACACTTCCGTAACATTCGTGAGTCCCGATTGGACCACGAATGTGACGGGGAAAAAACCCCTGGGACAACTATACCTTTCTCCACATTCTTACAAACTCTCATTCCTATACCTTCTTCGTGTTAGTTGAGATTAACATTTGTACAAATTATCTTATTGCTTATTTCCTTGTAAGTGCAAGGGGAATGGCTTTGTGCGATAGTCAAATATTTTAAAGCTTTGAGATTCCGTTCTCTTTGCACGCTTTAAATATAAAAAAAAGAACAACGATGATCCATTTCACGAAAATTTTAAGTTTTTCGAAACACGTAAAAAGAAATATCTCCGAAATAGTTCTCCCTACAAGAAAATTTATTCAACATAAATTTTGTATTTTAGCAAGATCTACATTTTTTGTATAGTATGATTTGGTCTATCTCTAACGGTTTAACAGATATGCAAAAGTCGTCCAGAGTGAATGCGACTACAGGGGCTATAGCCAGAAAATTCAAAATATACATTTTATTTGTCATACAAATATCTCAAACATATGACATTTTAATCAAAATCGTTACAGCCATTTTGAAGAAAATAAAAATCTTCCATGTAAAGGGTAGTTTAGGGTGGGGCAATTTTCCTGAAAATCTTCGTGTCGCATCCTTGAAAAACATTAAATTTAAATACCAACTTTGGTTTTTAACCTACTTTTCGTTTTTGAGTTATGCTGTCTAGACACACACACACACACACACACACACACACACACACACACACACACACACACACACACACACACACACACACACACACACACAGACACTTTCAGTGGAATCTCGACATCGAATTTTTGGGTGGAATACAATACTTCCCTACTACTTGTTTCGTTCTGGTTGATACATTTTAATTATATACTGTTCAATCATAATCACAATAATTAAAGGCAGTGTTTCAGTATTGTCAGATTCACCCAGACAAACACGTAAGTAAGTAGGTACTTACGGCTAGTATCGTACTTGATGCCATTAAGCTCGTCGAAGCAAGGAAGGATGGCAAGAGTGCCTGCAGGCGTGACAGGCCAACACAGTATCCTGTCCCACACAGGCAGACAGTACCCTTCCTCAACATCCACCTGAGCAGCTTCGATCGCACAGGACAACTCCTGTTGCAACGATGAGTCATTCGCCAATAGCGAAACATCATACTCCATCCTACGTCCACGGATCCTGAAACCAGATAAACAAACAGTCTCACTCACATGACCTTCTCTACTCTTGTACTAACAAACTCTTGTTCCTATATCTTCTTCGTGTTAGTTAAGATAAACATTTGCAGAAATTATCTTATTGCTTATTTCCTTGTAGGTGCAAGGGGAATGTCTTTGTGCGATAGTCAAATCTTTTAAAGCTTTGAGACTCCGTTCTCCTTGCACACTTAACATATAAAAAAATGAACAACGATGTTCCAATTCATAAAAGTTTTAAACTTTTCCGAAACACACACATAAGAAGGAATATATCCGAAATGGTTCATTCTATATTAGACATAAATTGTGTTTTAGCAAGATCTACATTTTTTGTAGTAAGAGTTTGTCTATCTCTTAGGGTTTAAGACTTATTCAAATGTGATTCAGGGTAAACAGTGGTTTCTCACTGGGCGATGAGGGCACCACTTCCCTACGCCGATTAATCGTAATTAGTCTTGTAAACACTGGGTGAAATAGTTTCATTATAATATGAAGCAAAGTACCAAAAAATACAAAAACGTTGACACAGTTTGTGTGAGTTTTACAACACATTTGATAGTTTGCAGCATTATTTAGAACTTGCCGATACCATAATCCGGATTCTGTGTCATCATGGACTTTCTTTTTGTTTGTTATATTTTCTAATACCATTAGCTATTTTCTTTATATATTCCTCTGCCTTCTTCATGTTAAGTTTGTCTATTTCCTCAATGTCTAACTTTCTCAGCATGGTAATTCTTCCTACGTTACCATCGTTGACTGAGAAGATGGCATCAGTTAGCCCTAATCTGACAGTAGTGACATCTACAAACACCAATGTAAACTACAATATAACGGCAAAAAAAAAAAACACTGGCACCCGCAGGAATACATTAGTTCTTATAGGAAGTTTTATCGATCACAAACATGGGCAGAAGGTGAGTGCGGGAAACGAACCCACGACCTCTCTAATGCGGATCAGAGACGATACCATCTGAGCCACGATTGCCTGGTTTCTTACGATTCACTTAACCGGGAGGATTAAGGAAATTATGCCGCAGGTAGCGGAGCGCTATGAAATTACCGCAGGATTTCCCCAGGATACCTGCTCGTCTAGCCAAGCAAGCGTGCTCGACTCGTACGCCCTCGTTCGCTGGCTAACTGAAACCTAATTTTGTGCTCGCGTTCAATTATTCACTCTCTTAACGCTTGGGCGCTTATAGCTTCACTGCATGGCCGTATGGAAAACGTCAATTCTTCCTCCCAATCAATAGGGAAGGCAACGAGAAAAATCTAATTTGTAGCTGGTATTGCAATTTTCCTCAGAATGTCCTTCTGTTCGGAACATGGCTCTTTATGTTCCAGCAATGATTTTTTACTGCCATCAAGTTGCCAATCCGAGTGCAAATTATGTCTAGTATGACTTGTGTATATTTCCATATCGATACATATTACTCCTCGGTAAAACCGAATATTTAAATACCCGCTTATTTGCTTTCTCTACTGGTAAGTAGGGGAAGTATTGTATTCCACCCAAAAATTCGATGTCGAGATTTCACCGGAAATACATATTTTGAGGGCACCTGAATCCAAAAAAGAAGCATTTTTAGAAAAAGGTCTCTGTGTGTGTGTGTGTGTCACTCCGTGGACAGTAAAACTCAAAAACGAAAAGTCGGCTAAAAACCAAAGATGGTATTTAACCCTTTCATGCCTGGTGTGTATTACATAGGCCTTTTTTCCTATTTGTACTAGTTTTAACTTGTTTTTCTGCTATATTCTTATTATACTATATTAAAACTACATATTTGATATTTTTTTACAATTTATATTGTAGTGTTTTTTATATACGAAAAGAAGCAAAATCCATGCAACCGCAGTCAAATGATACCCCGTCATCATTCACGCGTGCCATCACACCGATTATTTTACGTGGACCCTCACCGTCCTTTACCACAGGCACATTCGAACTCACGACCTCAGGCTTTGAGTGCATGGCCAGTGCACTACGTGTTGCCTTAACGATCATGGCTATTCAAGCCAGCAGGCTGAAGGTGTCCCAGACCGCCTAATCTAAACCGGTTTCGAATTAGAGGAAGAACGGCATAAGTCGCAAAATAATTCAGGCATGAAAGGGTCAAGTTTAATGTCTTTTAAGGATGCGACACAGATAGCCCCACCTTAAACTACCCTTTACATGGAAAATTTTTGATTTTCTTGAAAATGCCTCTAACGATTTTGATTAAAATGTCATATGTTTGAGATTTTTTTATGACAAATGAAATGTATATTTTCAATTTTCTGGCTATAGCCCCTGTGGTCGTATTTACTCTGGGCGACTTTTGCATAACTGGTAAACCGTTAGAGATAGACCAAATCATACTATACCAAAAATGTAGATCTTGCTGAAATACGTAATTTATATCAGAATAAATTTTCTTGTAGGGTGAACGATTTCGGAGATATTCCTCGTTATGTGTGTGAGTTTCGGAAAACTTAACTTTCGTGGAATGGAACATCGTTTTTCATTTTTTTTATATGTTAAGTGTGCAAAGAGAACAAAATCTCAAAGCTTTAAAAGAAATGACTATCGCACAAACCCTACTGTGTTCTAATATTCCCCTTGTACCTACAAGGAAATAGCCAATAAGATAATTTATACAAATGTTTATCTCAACTAGCACGAAGAAGATATAGGAATAAGAGTTTGTAAGAATGGTTAGTACAAGAGTAGAGAAAGTCATGTGAGTGTAAAGCATCAGATTTTTTTCTCTTCGTTTAAAAAGTAATTTGGAAACTATACCTCGATTAGTACTAAAAACATCCGCTGGCAAACAGAAAATTCCTGATACCAGAAATCTGCACCCATCATTGGTTTTTCTGCATTTAAACCTGGATCCTTCAACATCCTGACAGAGATGACAGATAAACTTAGTAAGACATTTTCTCCGTTTCATTCATAAGCTTCTTTGTGATAGGATATCCCTATCATAAAAGGAATAATTTGTGTGCCGCAGAAGGTTTTTATTAAGGCCTTTTGAATATGTAACACGTTCCTAGTGCGATTTTTTTAACTGGGTGATGAAAATATCAGGGTATGTCTTTCAATTGCAGATTTTGTTTCTGCACAAATGCAAACTTTATAGGTCAAAAGCTTTCGCAAGCGATGACTTAATCTCTCTCTTTCTCTCTTGTTTAAAATTAATTTAAAATATTTTCCTTTTGGTTCAGTTACGCAGAAGCGTATGTGAGCTTATAATGGCCATTTTCGTTAAATAAATTCTTGTAACAGAATATCTGACAGCCGCCATTTCTTTGCTCCATTCTGTTGTTCTTGCACCAAAACATGAACATCTGCCCCAGTAAACAGAGCCAACATTGTGTTCAAATAGCCCGTTATTTTCTGTGTAAGCCCCCGGCAGTTTACAAACAACCGCGGCAGGTTTTATAACCAACGTTGTGTTTCACGTGGAAAACAAAATGCGCACGTTTCACTACAGATATGGAATTGGAAATGTTTCAATCAGTTGGAGAAAACATATTGTGTGTAGCGCCTATTTGCCCTTAAAGTACCTCTCTGGCCTTTGGCCGTGAAGGATTTATACCAGTTGGCCCCCTTCATCCGGCATTGTGGTAAATAGATAACCCTTACTGCGTTAAAGGAGTTGCAGAACGCACCCGCAGCAGCGTGAGTGAACTTTGGGAGAACACGAGCGGGAGAGGAATTCCCCAGATCATGTAACAGCAGTCTAGAATATTTCCCACTTCACTAACAATGGATTACATATTGTAAATTGTCATAACAAAAACATGCGAACATGAGAGCATGTATTGTTTCATTGGCATTCCTTTATTTCTTATATTTATTATTTTTGTTTCTCGTTATATTAAATTATATTACTTATATTGTTCATTATTAACATTAATATTTTATACTATTGAAGTTTAATGTCTTTCAAGGATGCGGCACGAAGATTTTGAAGAAAATAGCCCCACCCTAAACTACCCTTCATATGGAAAATTTTGATTTTTTTGAAAATGGCTTTAACGATTTTGATTAATATGTCTTATGTTTGAGATATTTTTATGACAAATGAAATGTATATTTTGAACTTTATGACTATAGCTCCTGCTTTCGTATTTACTCTGGATAACTTTTGCATAACTGGTAAACCGTTAGAGATAGACAAAATCATACTATACAAAAATGTAGATCTTGCTAAAATATACAATTTATCTCTGAACAAATTTTCTTGTAGTGTGAACCGTTTGGGAGGTATTCCTCGTTATGTGTGTGAGTTTCAGAAAACTTAAAACTTTCGAGAAATGGATCATTGTTGTTCATTTTTTTATATGTTAAATGTGCAAAGAGAAGGGGATCTCAATGCTTTAAAATATTTGACTATCGCACCAAGACTACTGTATTCTAACATTCCCCTTGCACCTACAAGAAAATAAGCAATAAGATAATTTGTGCAAATGTTTATCTCAAATGACAAGAAGAAGATATAGGAATAAGAGTTTGTGAGAATGGTTAGTACAAGAGTAGAGAAAGTCATGTGAGTGCAACACATCAGATTTTTAAAATAGCAATTCGTTCGAAGGATATCAATGATGTAGTAGTGAATATATTTGTTCAGTTAAATTAATTAACATAATTAAAATAAGTTCATTGCAGTTTAGAATTATGAACGTTTAGAAACGGAGGGTTTTATTTCCTAGTGGTCACTATTAGAGTTATATCTTGAGGAAAAGAGACGTTACCGCCCTCTAGTGGTGTTACTCACCTACTCGTGACGTTAATAAGGGACGTCTGGGAATGCACAGTGCGCCGACGTAATGAGAGTTGATCCCCACCGAGAAAATGAGGTTACCTCTATTAAATAAACTGTAGGTAATTACTCAATCATGCCTTAAAGTACACGCTGCTCTGTGGGAACAGCTACAAGCTTAAAGGGAACCTCAATGAATTTCTTGTTTCATACTACGAAGTTAAATAATACGTAATTTCTATATTGTAGAAATCACGGATGTGTTTTGTAACTGCGTATTTTGAAGAATTTTAGTTGAAAGAGAAATAATATAGCTTGCCCCGTAGCGCAGTTGGTAGAGCGCCTGCCTGCTGTGCAAGGGGTCCCGGGTTCGATTCCCGGCAGGTGGGGTAGGAATTTTACTCCAGCCAGGATTATTCCTCATCCTTCCCTGAGTCTGTAAGTATAATATTTAGGTATTATAAACAATTATTGTGTAGTTATCAGAGCGATATTCATGTACAGGTTTTGTCACTTTGTGCTGGCTAGAAGATGAACACAGATTTGCTCAATTGAAACAGTCTGAAATTGCCATATCTTAGCAGAGAAAGCTTTTAAGCGCATGAACGTGCAGTAGCTGTGTTTAAACGCGACCTGCATCTCACATTAGCTGTATTTGCATGCACGTCACGGGAACATCAAGTCAATAATGAACTAAATCAATCAATGTGAGTGGCCTTTTGGTTAGGGCAACTGGAGACGCTGTCTGGAATTTCATCTCTAGCCAAACCTTGTTGCACTCCAAGCTTCAAAATTTACACGTCGGCCAGAGGGCCAAACTCAATACATCATATTCTCCCTTTCACCTTTGGGACATAAGGGTTGATCACATTGTGCGATCCTTGGGGCTATTTGCATGATCTATCGGTTTTACGTCCAGAGAGAGGTCACCGACACTCGGTTTTCAAAACAAACCAAGTTAACTGAACAAACACAGGGGACAGCGTAAACCCATAGGGCATTACAAACTTGTTGAGAATTGATTAGGAATGAAATGAAACAAAATTCTATACACAAATTTAAAGAATGAAACATCACGAGAAGAAAATGCTATGCAGTGCATGTTCTTTCACTTCGGAAATTTTAGGTATTGTGACAAATGGCATTCCACTTCTGACACCAGTTTCCCTATAATATTTGTATAATATGTAACTAATTTGGAGCTTAGAGTTAGATGTTAGACCAGAAACATTGTAGATCAACCATAAAAGTCTCAGGGGTAAAAACCATCTCCATGAGATAGGCAGTCAAGTAAGGGAAGGAAGGAATCAATTTTATAAACTTCCGTTGCCCTCAAGGCATCACATTCCGCTTTCAGCACTCCAAAGTACATAAAAGGCTTCGGATTCCTTCAGGAGACAAACTTATCGGCAAATGCGGCAGAACGTGCTTTAGCAAAAATGTCAACAGAAACAGCTTCAGATAGTCCCTCTGTACCTCAGCACTTAACAATGGTTAACCTCTTCAATTGATTTTAAAAGGACTATTGCTTCATAAAAAAATACTGTCAGAAAATCTGGTGTTGCCTTAAGTGACTTTCTCTACTCTAGTACTAACCATTCCTACAAACTCTTATTCCTATATCTTCTTCGTGTTAGTTAAGATAAACATTTTTACAAATTGTCTTATTGTTTATTTCCTTGTAGGTGCAAGGGGAATATTAGAATACAGTAGGCTTTGTGCGATAGTCAAATATTTTAAAGCTTTGAGATTCTGTTGTCTTTGCACACTTAACATATAAAAAATGAACAACGATGATCCATTTCACGAAAGTTATGTTTTCCGAAACGCACACACATAACAAGGAATATCTCCGAAATGGTTCACCCTACAAGAAAATTTATTCAGACATAAATTGTGTATTTTAACAAGAGTATGATTTGAATATTCAAGATATACATTTCATTTGTCATAAAAATATCTCAAACATATGACATTTTAATCAAAATCGTTAGAGCCATTTTCAAAAATATTAACATTTTCGAAAAATTTTCCATGTAAAGGGTAGTTTTGGGTGCGGTTATTTTCTTCAGTACTTTCGTGCCGCATTCTTGAAAGATATTAAACTTAAATACCAACTTTGGTTTTTAACGTACTTTTCGTTTTTGAGTTATGCTGTCCACAGACACACAGACAGACATACACACGGACCTTTTTCAAAAATGCTTTTTTTTTTTTTTAAATTCAGGGAGACTCAAAACATATATTTCCGGTAAAATCTTGACACAGAAAGTAAAAAATAGTTGCTAATTATCACAGAGTTTGTGGTTTAGACTTGTGAACTTCAAAGAGCTTAGCTTAAAGCCTCGCTTATACCTGACCTCGGCATAATTGTGTTGTGCAGGTGAAGAGGGCCTAAGAGGCAAGCTGTGCGTAGCCAAGGTGTTTATTTTTCTTTGGGCCAAGGGTAATATTATCATCAAGGTAACATTAGCTAATTACATAGCGTGATATTATTCCACGCAGGGTTGCGTGTACAAGGGATTTTATGTCGCATAACAACCCCCAAATTAACTAGAGCCAAGAGTGCAATTTCTCTGAGCTTCAAGTATTTATGTTGCGGCAGTATTCGTTCCTGAGGAGGTTGTAATAACTGGTTGTCTATCTTAGTTTGCTGCTTTCATGTTCTGAACTCTTCAGCTACATTTCAAGTATTTTCAAAAGAAGGGATGTTTTATGGCAAGGTTCCTCAAAGAGGCTAGCTGTAATTTTCGAGTTCCTGGGTCTACCCGACTACAAAGAACGCCGTTGATTCCTTAATTATGTCCAGCTAAAATCATAGATGCATTGTGGCTGTTGTTAATATTCAGAAGACCCGCACGGCCTTTTCCTTCCCTTCCATGTCATTGAACCCTGTAGTCTAATGATTCTTACACAGGATTTGATAGCTGTTACCACTAGGCATCTGATAGTAAATGAACAACGAACTTGCTTTCCGAAACTCAGACACACAACAAGGAATATCTCCGAAATAGTTCACTTTACAAGAAAATTTATTGAGACATAAATTATGTGTTTTAGTAAGATTTACATTTTCTGTAGAGTATGATTCGGTCTATCTCTAACGGTTTACCAGTTATGCAAAAGTCGTCCAGAGTAAATACGACCACAGGGGCTATAGCCAGAAAATTCAAAATATACATTTCATTTGTAATCAAACTATCTCAAACATATGACATTTTAATCAAATCGTTAGAGCCATTTTCAAGATAATCAAAATTTTCGAAAAATTTTCCATGTAAAGGGTAGTTTAGGGTGGGGCTATTTTCTTCAAAATCTTTGTGTCGCATCCTTGATACACATTAAACTTAAATACCAACTTTGGTTTTTAAGCGCCTTTTCATTTTTGAGTTATGCTGTCCACAAACTGACACACACATACGGGCCTTTTTCTAAAAATGCTGGTTTTTTGGATTCAAGGGGTCTCAAAACATATATTTCCGGTGAAATCTCGACTTCGAATTTTTGGATGGAATACAATACTTCCCCTACTTACCAGTAGAGAAAGTAAAAAGTCTACTGTCAAAAATTATGAACTGATACTACAATTTTTTTATTTCGGCATGTCAAACACATAGATGGTGTAATTTTCATGACCTTATGACATAGCTAATCCCCTGAATTTTGAGTTTTATCACCTCATTGAGCCTGGCACAAATACATGATCATTGGTGCCTAACCCCTTTATCATATTTAATTGTGGTATTCACACAGATTCACGCAAGACTTTAGTTTTAAAGCACGTCCCCCCACCCCGGAGTACCTATCCTGTTAAAGGAAGGCAAACATGACGCGCCCGATGGGTTTACCATCCATTGTCCTCCTTTGTGAGGTTCAGTGTCCTATTAGTGTGAAAACCACTCAGCGCTGAACCGCGAAAACAAATTTAGAAGCTCTGAAAATTAGTCTGTACCGAACACACGCCTCCAGTTTTAATTAAATCTCGCAGAATAAGCAACCGCTCCCCCTAATTGAATCTCCGCAGCCTATTCAAGTGACACAGGTGGTAATATGTACTCAAGTTTTATTTAGTTCCACTTTCTGCAACCCTAGGATAAATTTCAGTTATATTTTCGCCTCCACTAGACCGTGAAATCCTCTTTAAAGCATGAAAGTTCATATGGAGTTGCTGCATTCTGAACTATTCTGTTGTTGACAGAAAATGCGGAATAATTTTCCTTAGCACTTCCCCAGTGCTAAATTGTGCAAACCTTTTTTTATCATACTATACATAGAAAGTGTGAACCATTCAACACCTTACTCCTTCATGCCATTGTTGCGCTATTTTTATTTTTACTTTTATTGGTCTCTTTTTACTTTCTCTAGTGGTAAGTAGGGGTAGTATTGTATTCTACCCAAAAATTCGAAGTCGAGACTTCACCGGAAATATATGTTTTGAAACCCCCTGAGTCCAAAAAGAGTATTTTTACAAAAAGGTCCGTGTGTGTCTGTGTCTGTGGACAGCATAACTCAAAAACAAATAGTACTTTAAAAACCAAAGTTGGTATTTAAGTTTAATATCTTCCAAGGATGCGATACGAAAATTTTGAAGAAAATAGTCTCACCCTAAACTACCCTTTACATGGACAAGTTTTCAAAAATTTTGATTTTCTTGAAAATGCCTCTAACGATTTTGATTAAAATGCCATATGTTCGAGATATTTTGATGACAAATGAAATGTTTACCTTGAATTTTCTGACTATAGCCCCTGTAGTCGTATTTACTCTGGACGACTTTTGCGTAAATGGTAAACCGTTAGAGATAGACAAAATCATACTATACAAAAAATGTAGATCTTGTTGAAATACACAATTTATGTGGGAATAAATTTTTTGGTAAAGTGAACCATTTCGGAGATATTCCTTATTATGTGTGTGAGTTTCGGAAAACTTAAAAACTTTCGCGAAATGCACCATCGCTGTTCATTTTTTTATGTTAGTGTGCAAAGAGAATGGAATCTCAAAGCTTTAAAATATTTGACTATCGCACAAACCCTATTGTATCCTAATATTCCCCTTGTACCTACAAGGAAACAAGCAATAGGATAATTTTTACAAATGTTTATCTCAACTAACAAAAAGAAGATATAGGAATAAGAGTTTGTAAGAATGGTTAGTACAAGAGTAGAGAAAGTCATGTGAGTGAAACACATCTGATTTTTTACGGTAATGTCTCTTCATGACCAGGCTATTTACAGAAAACCTCATTTCAGCATCGAAAAATAATTTCTGCAAAATTTAAATAAATCAACGGAAAAATCAAAAGTAACCATCTGCCTTGTGGAATGTGATTATTATCGGTAGTTGTGTATTTTGGTTCACAATTTACAATTATAAGGGCGTTACACAGTTTTCAAATCAGATGATTGCTTCTTCAGGCGTTTTCTACCAGCTTGTTTTCCTATGCGCTGAGTTATTTAATATAAACACGGCACTGCACTTGTTTCTCTTAATAAATACGGCGATCAACATACTCGTTCAAATTGGTATCACAGAGAACCTCAATAAAATAAAACCGGGGAAGAAGAAAAATAGATTATAAAGTATAACATGGAAGCAAATTTTACATCCACATATCACAAAATAAATAAACACATGAATATAATAACTAAACAAAACAGCTTCCCGGAGCCTTTGATGTTGTCTGTTCTCATCAGGATATTGGATTTTCTATTAATGTTATCGGGTTTGTGAAATAGATTCCAGTTATGTTTGTTGGATCCTGATGTTGACGTTTCAGTTTGAAGCTATACACGAAGTAATACCAAATATGCAAAATACTACTAAAACACGAGTACATCTTGCCCGAAATAATGGCCAAGAGGTCCCAAGTTCGAATCTCGGTTAGGGCGAGTTATCCAGATAAAGGTTATCCTCAGTATACGAATGTCGACAACGATGTTCCATTTCACGAAAGAAAATTTATTGAGATATAAATTGTGTATTTTAGCAAATTCTACATTTTTTGTACAGTAACATTAACGGTTTGCCAGTTATGCAAAAGTCGTCCAGAGTAAATACGACTACAGGGGTTATAGCCAGAAAATTCAAGATATACAGTTCATTTATCATTAAAATATCTCAAACATGTGACATTTTAATCAAAATCGTTACAGCCATTTTCAAGAAAATCAAAATTTTCGAAAAATTTTCCATGTAAAGGGTAGTTTAGGGTGGGGCTGTTTTCTTCAAAATCTTCGTGTCGCAGCCTTCAAAGGCATTAAACTTAAATACCAAATTTGGTTTTCAACCAACTTTTCGTTTTTGAGTTATGTGTCCACAGACTGACAGACACGCAAACTAGTCTGCGAAACGAATATTCCGGAAGGCGCGTTGCTAAGTACACTACCTAGGAAGAAACTGGGGATAAAAGGAGTCGAACATACACCTTTGCCGTCCATGGAAAGGCATTATATTGGATCGAATATGGTGTCTGAAGAGCTATATCAACAAAGAGATTTATTGACACAGGAGAATTAGAAAGAATGGTGAGGTACTTGGATAAGCTCAAAAATGGAACATAATGGACCAGAAAGGGAGAACGTAAGGCTGTGGAAAACAGATGAATTTTTCCAAAGAGCCAACACATACGTGGAAATGACAAAAGTAAATCAAATCTACATAGGACTTCAGGGCGTATGGTGATTTTTCATTGTGTATCTGATCTGAGCGTTGAAGACAAAGCGTTGGAGAGTTGTTCAAAATCTAGTATTTTCGCTAATGTTTTAAATAAGTTTAATATCTTACAAGACTTCTAAGAATATTAACTTCAAGGACAGAAACGTGTTCAGAAATTCTGCTCGCAGTTCGAGAACTATTTAAGTGAATAGTTCGTTCAATGCGTGGCATAAAGATCAAGTTTTAAGTAGTCTGCTCCATTTTGTAAGAAAGCAAAGCAGCCATAGAGGACAACCGGAGCTAGTTTCGCTTGCTTCTACAATAATTGCTAAGAATCAGTGAGATAAGAGCTCCTGGTTTGCTTTTAGAACCAACCACCAAACTCCAACAAGTTGTCTCAGCTAGAAGGAAAAGTTTGCTCCATTGTGTATTGTTCCCCTTGTGTTCAAGAACGCTTGTGGAAGTCAGTTACTGCTTTGTTTCCTTTTAAATCACTGCAATTGGCAATCTATGTGCTCTGGGGTTCACAAAAGTGCATCTGTTTAACGGAGCAAATAGTTTATTACTTTCAAACTGCGAGTCTATTATTATTACTTTCTCTACTGGTAAGTAGGGGAAGTATTGTATTCCACCCAAAAATTCGATGTCGAGATTTCACCGAAAATATATGTTTTGAGACCCCCTGAATCCAAAAAAAAAAAAAAAGTATTTTTAGAAAAAGGTCCGTGTGTGTGTGTGTGTGTGTGTGTGTGTGTGTGTGTGTGTGTGTGTGTGTGTGTGTGTGTGTGTGTGTGTGTGTGCGTGTGAAAAGTCGGTGAAAAATCAAGTTTATTTAAGTTTAACGTCTTTCAAGAATGCGACACGAAGGTTTTGAAGAAAATTACTCCACCCTAAACGACCCTTTACATGGAAAATTTTTATTTTTTTGAAAATACCTCTAACGATTTTTATTAAACTGCACTATGTTCGACATATTTTTGTGACAAATAAAATGTATATCTTAAATTTTCTGACTATAGCCCCTATAGTCGTGTTTACTGTGGATAACTTTTGCATAACTGGTAAACCATGAGACATAGACAAAGTCTTACACTAGAAAAAAATGTAGATTTTGCTAAAATACACAATTTATGTCTCAATAAATTTTCTTGTTGGGGAAGTATTTCGGAGATATTTCTTGTTATGTGTGTGAGTTTTGGAAAACTTAAAACTTTCGTGAAATGGAACATCGTTGTTCATATTTTTATATGTTAAGTGTGCAAAGAGAAAAGAATCTCAAAGCTTTAAAAGATTTGACTATCGCACAACATTCTAACAGTTTCCTTGCACCTACAAGGAAATAAGCAATAAGAGGTTGTATGAATGGTTAGTACAAGAGTAGAGAAAGTCATGTGAGTACAACACATCTGATTTTTTATGTTAACCGTGCAAAGAGAACGGTATTTGAAAGCTTTAATTACTTCTTGGAATTACAAGGCATGCAGCGGCAAGCTTTTAAACACCTGAGTATCGATTCAGTGTCCTCTGTCATCTTTGGACCTAAAATGAAATGTGTAATGAAGCTATTACATTAGCTTCAGATAAAAAGGAAAAATAAGCTAACGTAGAAATAGTTTGTGGAGGCTTGAGGTCCTAATGGTCATGCGCTTGGCTAGCTCTTGTGAAATGTAGCAAGTGATCAATAACTAGCTGCAAAAGCGGTAGTGCACCCACTGAGAATGATAATTAGCCGTAATTAAACGTCAGAGAGATTGTCGTGTGTTCAAAACAGCCATATATAGAACGCCTTCCTGAAAATGCTGCGGCTACCACCTGATGAGTTCTCGGTGTCGAGTGGCATCAAAGAACGCACGCCAGCAGATAGATATTACAAGGAATTAAGGACGTCACAGAGGCACTTGAAGAAGAAGAAAAGAAAAGGGAGGCAAAGTAAAGACTTGCTTTCATAAGAGTGGATTCAATAGAGAGTATAAAAAGGACTTAATGCCCCAAATGCAAAGAAAAATTCCTGGTAATGACTGAAATGAAATAAATTGGTATTACTTTGAACTTCAAAGGAATGTAAATGGATTTTTTATAAAAACTTAGAGATCATAAGGCGTTACTAAGAAGTGCAAAGTTTCATAGAAGTGTTTCTAGGGCAAGAGTGTGAAACTAGGAACTGGAATGCACGGGTTCTCCTTCCACAATCCTAGCACAGATTAAGGATTACTTATCTAGTGAATAAAACAGACCTTCTAAATCACTTAGTAATTTACGATGTTCATATTTAATGCTAGACCGCCTCCGTAGCACAGTAATAGCGCACCGCCTCCGGCGCGGAGGACCCGGGATCCAGCCCCGGTACCCGCGTGGGGAGTTTTAGCTGCTAGAAGGTCTGGCACGGGGTGCACTCAGACTCATTAGGTCTCTGAGGGGCCAATTAGGGAGCTACGGTACTGTGCCCCACTCATAGCGCCTGTGGTGGGCAGAGTTGAGACGCAGCGGTCGTGTGGTAGGTCTCGGCATCGGGGGGGGGGGGGTTATATTTAATTGATCCATTTAATTTTGTGAATATCTTAAGTATTACTCGCAGCAATGGTAGTCCGTGAGCTCGACCGCACGAGGCGAGGAGCCAGTAGAGATTCCCTGCTGTTTTTTTTTTTTTTTTTTTTTTTTTTTTCCTCTCCATGTTAGCAGTTGGGCCGTATTATTAGGCTTGGGCAGCTCGAGTATCATGGCGAATGCCCGTGAAATGATCGGTGCAATTGCACGTGGAAGAATACACAGCATTCCATCATTCGAGAACAGGTCATACAGGTTCTCCTGTACGGTATGTTTATTTGCACAGCACCTAGCCGCTAATGCGACTTTAACTGTGCAGTATTAGAGGCGACCTTGTAATTTTCAAGCTTTTGCGTCTTGGGCAATGATTTCTTCCTGTATACCAGGCGGATAGTAAGGTGGCCACGGTACCTATCCGTTTAATTACGGATTTACCCGTGAGGTGGTATAGGTTGTCAGGGTTTTACAAGCTTTGGTGTTTGTGTATGCCTGATGGTGCAGGTTGGGTTCCTATATTGTCACTGGCGGCGGGATCTGTCAGATCTTGGATGTCTAGCCATCCAAGCGACCATTGCCCTACTGATTACTTCGTCAGCCGCTTGTGGAGCCGTCGAGCAATGCAGTGCTAGTGACAGGAAACCGAGAGAAATAGGTGATAGGTGTGGTGGTGCCAACTGTGGTTACATTTGGCGGATGGTGAAGGGAAAGCGGTACCTACCAGCCAAGGGCATCCTTGGGTAGGCGGTAGCTCTGTCTCCGCCTAGGGAGGCGGTGGTCATATTGCCCCAGGGTGTTGACCAGCTGGTTTGGGTGAGGTGTGAGTGTGGCATACATTTTGCGAGTCCTGTCCCGCACGACGTCAACAATGTATGGGATGCCGGAATGAGTGTGAAGGATGTGTGATGGAAACCTACGATCGGTATCGTAGATCATCCTAAGCGCCCTGTTCTGCACGTTCTCCAGCCTGCGGATGGTGGAACGAGCCACCGTACCCCAGACCTCGCACCCGTACAGAATCAGGGGCGGGACGATCGCACGGTACAAGCGTAGTTTAAGGTGTGTAAGCATGGTTGAGTGGAGTATGGGATATAGCTGTCTCTAGGCGCCATGTTCCTGACCGACCTTTGCTCTGACATGTGGAGTGAAGGTTAGACCACGGTCAAGTAGTACCCCCAGGTATTTGGCAGAGTTAACCCATGGGATTCTTCTCCGCCGCATTGCCAGGGATACACCCGGCCGCCAGCTTCGAACTTTGCCCAATAGTAGAGCCTGGCTCCTCTGCGGGCTAATGGCCACTCTCCACTGTTCACTCCACCTGCCGATAGCATCGAGCTGTCGCTGTAGTGGAGGGAAGCAGTACCGAACATTTTTGTTCTGTGCCAGTATGAGGACGTCGTCTGCATACTGGCACGTAACAGTATGCGGTTCTACGGGTAGGTCAGACATGTAGGCAGCAAAGAGCAACGGCGATAGCACGCTACCCTCCGGAACTCCAGCCGCTATGGGTCTGACCGAGGACAACTTCCCCTCCACCCGCACCCGAAAAGAGCGACCCCGAAGGAAGCTACCAATCAGGGTGAGGTAGGGGGGAGGGATTTCTGCCTCTCTGAGTTTATACAGTAACCCCTGGTGCCATGTGGTTGCAAAGGCTTTTTCTACATCCAGAAGCACTGCGACTGTTTTGAAGTTTTCCTGGAAACCCAGGGCAACCTTCTCAATCAGCCGCAGTAGTTGTAGTGTAGTGGAATGTCCATGACGTAAACCGAGCTGATGATCCGGAATAAGTTGCCTTTCCTCGAAGAGAGGAGTGATACGGGATAGGAATAATCGTTCAAAAATTTTTGAAACGATGGGTAACAGGCTTATGGAGCGGTAATTTGAAGGGAAAACCGGGTCCTTGCCGGGCTTCAAAATGCAGACCACCCTCGCCTCCTTCCAACAAGTTGGAAAGTGACGAAGTCGCAGACATGCATTATAAAGCCTCGTCAGATGGACTACGGCCTTTTGGGGAAGGTGCTGGAGCATGGGCGCCGTGACGCCATCATGCCCAAGGGATTTGCCAGGTTTTAACCTTCTGATTTCAGAAGTCACCTGTCTTGGGGTGACTAAGGGGATTTGGATCTCTGCGCGTGGCGGCGGAGGTGCCTCATAGAGGTAATCTACCGTCACCTCCACGAGTTCAGTAAAGTCTTCGTCCTGGACATCTTCCCGGGGTTCGAATTGGGACTCTAGATGGTCTGCGAAAGCCGTGGCTTTCTCTTGGGGCTCAAAAGAGAGTCTCCCGCGAGTGCCATGTAGAGGATGCTGATGTGTTTTTGTCCTTTCTAAGGGACCTGACTATCCGCCATGGTTGCTTCTCAGTGAGGTCTACATTTGCCATCGTGTTTTCCCAAGCTGTTTTGCGATGTAAACGCAACAGGCGTCGTGCCAGGGACTTGAACCGCTGGTAGACGGCCTGTATCCTGGGATGGCGGAAACGCTGCCAGAGCCTTCGGACAGTTGCTTTGGCTTTGATCAACTGCCTGAGTTCGATGGGGATGGTACGAGGGTTGGGTATGTCGGATGGAATGCGGTGCGTGTGGGCACGTACCACATCCCGGATATGTTGGGAGAATGCCGTGGCTGCCGCCTCCAGTGTATCGATAGAATCGACACGCGGACGCCGGTCCACAGACTGGTTAAGTTCAAGGATGGCTGCATCCCAGTCGACCTCGTAGGTCCAGTCTGGAGTGACCAGAGCTGGCAGGTCAATGTTGGAATCCACCAAGACAGGGTCATGGTCGGAGTCCAGTTCATTGACCGCTGAGAGGTCTAGATGGAAAGGAATGTTCTTGGTGAGCATGATGTCGAGCACATCTGGCCTCCCTCGGGCCGAATGGAACGTAGGTCCTCTCAGTCCATGCGCAAGTATGCTTGGGTTACCGCTGATCAGGCGGTAGAGCCCTCGCCCCTTGGCATTGCTAACGCGGCTATGCCAATGTGCATGCTTTGCGTTGAGGTCGCCTGCGATGCGTACCGCAGGATGCAGGTTCACGAGGGTATTGATATGAGCTTCATAGGAGCGGTTATCAGGGGGGGTCGTATGCCACTACCAACACCGTGTCCACCCCGCCAAATGGCAAGCCCAATGGCACAGGCCTCCACGTGTTGAAGTGGTGGGATAGGAAAGGATGTGTGTGTGATGTGGTTCTTGATGAAAATGGCTGTACCGCCCCCCGGTCAGCCGACCCGATCAGACCGATGGGTGACGTAACTCGGCAGCGAGAAGTTGGTTGCAGCATCCAAGTGGGTTTCGCAGACCATCAGAATGTCAATTCCATACGACTGCACAAACTCAACGAGGCTTGGGTAATGGCCCCTTATGCCATTTGCGTTCCAGAACGCAGCCCTGAATGGTCTCCGGACAAGTCTGGAGGCCATTACTTGGCTGAGTTAGGGAACAGCTGGGCCAAGGTTTGAACCAGTAGGGCATGCTTCTGCATGGGACTCAGGTTAGGGCTTTCATACTGCAGCTTGAATTTCCGAAGTGCAGGCAAGATTCGGTATATGATGTTGTTAAACCACAGGGTTAGGTCCTGAAATTCCTCCAGGTCCGCCAGCGAGAGCGTTCCTCCTAATGCAGGGGTGGTCATGGGTACAGCGAGTACCAAAGGTACCACCTGTGGACCGGCTGTAACAGCGGTATCCCTTGGTGCCAGAGCTGCCTCAGTGGACTGCTCTGCCGGCGCCTTGGGAGCTTGCTCTTATGCTTGACGCTTGCTCTTATTTTTCCTTCGCCGCTTAGGTTTAGGAGGAGCATTGGCCACAACAGACTCCTCTGTATAGCCTGGAGGTGGTGCCGCAACTTCAGTCGTGGCAGGGGCAGGTTCTACTGCCTGGGCCAGTGTCTTTTCTCCCCTATTAAGGGCGTGTGAGAAGGAGACGCCGGGGCGGACCTCTGCCGCTTCCGACCGTCCCTTGCGACGGCTGTCTATGATTTTCAGGCGCGTCGCACATCCTTTGTAGACACTGCAGTGCGCGCCTTTGCAGTTGACACATTCCCTGTCCGTGTCCGGCTTAGGGCAGTCCTGCACTCTGTGGGTTCCATTACATCGCAGACATGCAAGCGGACGCTCACATGCCATGCTGGAATTATGAAATCCCAGGCAATTGCAACACTGCGCGGGACCCTCCTTGCCGTAAAAGCGTTCCACCTTTACGGCAGTGTAGATCAAGTGACGCACAGTGTCGATTGGCTGGACTTGTTGGTCACGCACTTTGTCCACCACGACCAGAAACAGTGGCATGGGCACCTTTTCAGGTCCACTGTCGGAGACAATAGTCTTCTTCAACTGGGCCACTGTTGCTGTAATGTCATGTTCTTCGAGGAGTGCCAGCCTGACTTCCTCGGTAGAGCAGTCAGAGGCAAGGCCTCTGATTATTCGCCTTTCCACGTGAGGACGTGTGGGCGAATAACTGTAAAACGGGATATTTAATTCCCGTAGTACAGCCTTGGCTGCTTCAAAATCCTCAAGTGAGGAGGTCTTGATGTTAACCTTTCGTGGCTTCCTAATTGCCTCAAAGCGCCCTTTCAGGCGCGAAGCTAGGAGCCGCATGGTTTTGGTATGCTCGTTAAAAGCATCCGCTACTATTGGCGGTATTTTCTCCCCCCCCCCCCCCCCCCCTTGGTTGGGCGTTGGGTTGTACCCTGTGGTTGTTGCTGCTGAGAGCCCGTGGAGTTACGCCTGTTCCGGCGTCCCTTCACCACAGTGAAGCCCTCGGTGTCGGTGTCCATATCTGCCTCTGAGTCAGAGGAAGAGAGAGGATTATAGGAAACCAGTGGTGGTGACTCCCTATCAGTGACCTGCCGCGGGACAGAGCACTTGCGCCTTTTACGCGCAGGTGGTATAGGTCGCGCGTTACTTCTTGACGAATGAAAATTGTATATGAAAGGTTGAATGCGAGTCTCTACTCAGCTTTTGCGGGAACGAGAGAGAGGAGGTACAGTCTGCAGTGAGATGACGCGCATGCTTCTGAGCTGAAGTAGTACAACACTACAAATCAATTTATGACACTTGCAGTAATATCAGCCACACGTATTATACACTATACCTCTATAACTGTTTCCACTTAACTTTCTTGCATTTATTCTATTCCCGACATCTCTCCCTCGTCTGAATTGCTATTTTCGTTGCATGCATACATACATCCGTACCGCACAAAACTTCTGCAGTCCACTGTATACACAAACGCGACAGAGGAAAACAGAGGTGTCTGTTATCGTAGCATAAACATTTGCTGACCTGTTTATTAAGGATAGGCTCACTCATTGGATTTCTGCTCAAGGTCATTCGTCAAGAACGAACGCGCAACCTATACCGCCGCGCAGGTGGTACCGCCTCGGGAACAGAGGTATATGATGATGTTGTTGGTCCTGCACCGATGTCGGTCGGCACGGTTGGCCTCCGGCTGCTTGCAGAGGACCGGACCCCCTCCTTAGAGGAGGAGGCGCCTGGGCAAGCCATTACGGCTTGAGGTGTACGACCTTTGGCTGCAGCCTTGCAAGCCCGTAGTCACGTGGTCCGTCCGTCAGTTTGTCTGTGTCGGGAATCAAGATGATGGGAGAGAAGGGGTATAATTAGCTGGCTCACTCTATGCACCAAAACGCACCCCTCCGAAAGCAGGATCGATGTTGAAGAAGCGCTTTCGAGGATTCGTGCGACACGCTACAGTTTGCTGTCAAACTTCTTGCAGCGTGCCGCGGAATTGTGCTGTCGCCTGGCTATGTAGTTCTTCTTTGCTCCACCACGTCGCTGCAGTCGTTCTACTGCTGCCCCCTGGTGAGAAGATCACGCACTCCCAGCTCCAGTAGACGACGACGAGCTACTGGCAGGCTGAGGTTCAGCCCGACGACTTTTGCTGCGTGCCTACCCCTATTAGGGTTTAACCACATATAGGAATAATTAAGGATAGGATATTTATTTAAATAAAGAAACTATAAAACTATATATAGCAACACCATTATATGTTAGTTCACTACACGAGCACAATTTTGCAACACGCGCTAATAAAACACGCATATAAATATGTAAGCACTACAAGCGCGCGCCACTTCGAGAAACTGTTCCTGTCCCGCCTCGGACCTCTTTTGGAGGAAAAAGGTCTCCTACCGGAACACCAGTTTGGTTTTCGTTCTGGTCATTCCACGACTGAACAACTACTGCGTGTAGCCGAGAAAGCTTCCCTGGCTTACCAGGAGAGGGCTAAAACGGTGGCAGTGTTGCTCGACGTGGAAAACGCATTTTCTACCACTTGGCATGAGGGGCTTGTCTACAAGCTCATACAGCAGGAAATCCCCCCTCCATACATTTACTTGGTGGCTAGTTTCCTACAGGAACGTAGCTTCCGGGTGAAGGTGGAGGGACCATTTTCTAGAGAAAGGCCCATTGGCGCAGGAGTCCCCGAGGGCAGTGTACTGTCACCGGCACTTTTTGCAGCTTACATGGCCGATCTCCCGACGCACCCCAACACACACATCTGTCAGTATGCGGACGATCTCATGATCTTCGCTACTAACAAGAACCCACGCTACAGTTACGGACAAGTACAAGCCCACCTCTGTGCCATCAATAGATGGTGCGAGAACTGGCGTATGTCTATAAACCCGGAGAAAAGCTCTGCGATTCTCCTGGCTAATGCGATAGCCAACCGGCTCCCACTGGATCTCGTGCTTCGGCGCCGTCGGATCCCCTGGGTCACTACGGCGAAGTATCTCGGGATCACGCTGGACCGGCGGCTGACGTATAGACATCACGTCAGGGGCAAAGTACTGCAAGGCCACGCTGTCCTGCGGCAGTTGTACCCCATCCTCAGTTCCCAAACCATGCCCCTACGCCTGAAGCTTCGGCTGTATCGAGCGATCATCCCGCCTCTGGTCCTGTACGGATGCGAGATCTGGGGAGTGGTGGCAAGGTCCACCTTCATCAGACTCCAGACGTTGCAGAACCGGGCATTAAGGATGATATATGATACAGGCCGAAGATTTCCTGCCCATATCCTACACGAACATTCCGGTATCCCGTACATTGTCGACGTGATCAAAACTCGCGCTCGAACAATGTACAATAAACTCCAGAACCACCCCAACCCTCTGGTGAATACCCTGGGCCAATACGACCAGAGACAGCCGCGCCGATTACCATCCAAAAGATTGCCGAAGGACATCTTAAGTCCGGTGATCTAATCCAAGATGGGAAAGGCGAAAATGCAATATGTACTCAAAACAGAGCGAATCACCAGTTCAGTTCACCTCTCAGCGAGTGACTGACGGCCAGAACCCTGGTAGGAATTAGCGCGTAAAATTCGCGCACAGCTCATTTGCGAACCAATCCCTACCTACAATTACTATAAAAACCCCTGTCCCAACAAATTTCCCAGTGAAAATATCCCTGTAGTGACACCGTCAAAACCATCGCGCAGGTAAAGCCGTATGACGGCTAGGTACTGCGGTAAAGACACTCGACCGGAGGAACATTCACCTCACCTCCGTTCGACTCGAACTGGCGTCTGGCGTCTGGCGCGCGCCACGGCAGCGCTAATGTGTATAGTTGAGCTTAATAAACTAGATAGCGCCACCATTACCTTACACCAGACGGCCGGATCATTACGCAACGATTGCCAGTTTTAAAAAAAAAGGACGTCCTTGGATAAGGGTAACGCCACTCCCATCCTCCAACACATCATTACCCATCACCTATTCCTGCCCCCTTTCTATATCCTGAATTAGGTATACAGAAAGAAACCTTTGCCCAGAACAAACACGCACGACAATACACGGACAACCTCCCATATCGCACAGATAAAGCCGCAGAAGCGGCTAGGTGCTGTGCGAAAAGACACACCGTACAGGAGAACCTGTACGACCTGATTATGGTTCTGGTTCTGGAAAGAAAAAGTCTCCTGCCCCTACGAAATTATTAAAGGCATTTAAAGTCTCCACGAACGTCAACTCCGCAACTGAGGCGCTGCACACTCATGGCGGCCTGCACTTCTCCGAAGAGGAGAAAGCCGAGGTCTTCGCTGACTGTCTTGAAGACAGATTCAGCGAGAACCCAGTTACCAACCGCGATATAGAGCGGGAGGTACAGACATGGGTACAAACCTGGGCGGCGCAGAAGCAAGAGCAACACCTCCCCATCATAACACCGCAGGAAGTTTACAAGCTCATTAGGAAATTACCTAATGGGAAAGCTGCCGGCCCAGACAAAGTGACTAATGAGGAACTTAAGCATCTCCCGAGAAAAGCCCTGGTGCAACTGACTAAAATTTTTAACGCCTGTCTGCAGCAAGGCTATTTCCCCTCTACCTGGAAACGAGCCAAGATAATTATGCTCCCAAAGCAAGGGAAAAGCACCAGGCAACCGCAAAACTACCGCCCCATTAGTCTTTTGTCTACTATTGGTAAATTGCTCGAAAAACTTATACTTTTTCGACTCCAAAAACAAGTTTCGGAATCTCATGAACTATCAAATTCACAGTTTGGTTTTCGAAAAGGACATTCTACTGATTTACAGCTTCTCAGACTAACTGATGACGTAACAGAGCAATTTAACAATGGGGCTTCAACGTTGGCGCTATTTCTGGACGTAGAAGCCGCATTCGACCGGTGCTGGCACAATGGCCTTATTTACAAACTGCACCACAATTTCCCGGCTCTTCAAAATTATCTATATTTGCTGCACAATTTTTTAGACAAACGGAAATTTTACGTCCAAGTGGGCCGCTCCTCCTCACGGGAGAGAGTGATGCGGGCTGGCGTCCCACAAGGGGCAATTATGTCCCCCTTTTTGTACATATTATTCACCAATGATTTCCCAGTGGACGCCAGATGTAAGGTCGCCATGTACGCCGACGACACTGCAATATACAACCACCATAGAAATCCCCGTTTTGGCCTTGCAGAAATGCAACGTTATGCTAACAACTTCCTTTCATGGCAACATGACTGGAAAATCAAAATTAATCCCAACAAATGCCAGCTGATTCATTTCTCTAAGCGGCATCACACTTTGGCAATGGACCTAACGGTCGGTGGTCAGGTATTGCATTGCCGTCGGCAAGTTAAATACTTAGGGGTTACCATGGACCGCACAATGTGCTGGTCCACCCACATAAAAAATAGCGCCAACAAGACAGCGGCTAAAGTTATGCGCCCCCATCTTCCGCAGCAAACAGCTGCAACTGAAGTCCAAACTCGTCCTGTATAAAGCTTTTATTTTATCGGTAGTTCTATACGCGTGTGTGGCCTGGGCAAATGCCTCAAAAACCGCCCTGAAGACCATCCAAACCCTCCAAAACCTCTCCCTCCGAAAAATCCTCTCTGCTCCCATCCTAACCACTAATCAAACCCTTCACCAAGAAACCCAGACCCCATCCATACCCGAGGCAATTACAAAAAGAGCCACTGCCGCGTGGGCGCGCATCAGAAACCACGACAATTATGTCATTGGCAATATCGGCAAAGGTGAGCCGAAGCATCGGAAGCATGCTCGTATTAAAATGTTTTAAACGTCACTCGGCTCACCGACTGATGCGCGTCCACGCAAACACGGCCCTAGGCACCCCAGGGAACAGGTCAGGAGCTGCACCCTGCCCCGCCCAGGATAACCGCGGAGTGTACATAGTGTATATATAGTGTATATAGTTAACGTGTGTATATAGTCCTTTGTTATAATGCTGGGACGCATAGTTACGTGTGCCCAGCAAACATGTGCGAGCGGGACGCTCACTTGAAGTGCCCAGTGTGCGTGCGTGTATGTTATATGTGTGTGCGTGCATGAGGGCATATCACATGATATGCCAGAGTGAATGAGAGAATGCATGTGTGTAAAAAAATATGTATATAGCAAGAAAAAAAGCGAAAAAAGACAAAAACAAAATATAAACACATACCCAAGAACTATACACAAGAGAACTGTTCTCGGTGGCCCAAAAGAGGGTCACTGTATGGGTTTTCTTAAAACCCAATGTATATTTGTTGTAAATATCAAAAAAATTGTAATCCAATGATAAATTAAGTCTGTACGCTGGGCCCCATGTACCAGCACCAGACAAAATTCTTTTAATAAAATAATCTGAATCTGAATCTGCCCCTACGACCTTGTGAATAATTTCAATATAACATTATACACATTTATATTACGTTATAAGTAGTGTTTATTAAAGTAGATAACTATAGCAGCCTAAAATAAAAATAAGATAAGCCCTTAAGGGTCCTATAGTGATGTGTTTATATGCACACTGACACTGTGGTTAGTGTTCTATTGTCACCAAACCTATGATAATACACACACACTTGCAATGAATAGCCATGGGGCTTAATATCCGTCGATGACAACACTGTTTGATATTGCTCCACAGTGTGTTACCTTCAGACATAATGAAATTAGTGGTAATGGATCAAGCAGGTTAGTTGTGACGGGCGTCTATGTGCACAAAGTGCTGCTACATTGCTGAGTGACAACAACTTCTTTTTTTATGGTGATAGACGATGCAAGTTACAGTTTGTCGCAGCGCTGAGCTGGAAGAACGACCTCGTCAGCAAAGCCATCTGCTTCCACTCATCCAAGGCCTTCGTGATATTACCAAACTCGAGGATAATAGATGCGGACATATGCAGTTTCGTTATTCTATATTCCTCATTACACAGTGGGCTTTACAATTCGAAATGTACTTAAATTATTAAAATTTCATTTAACAGTGAAAGCAAAATCATTTATTCCTCTTTGGACAGCTGACAAACGAAATCCCCGGCCATCTTAACGTTTTAATGTTAATCATCATCATAAAAACAAAAAAAAACTTGATGTGTTATACTCGCCTGTCTTTTTCTAGTCTTGTACTATCCATTCTTACAAACTCTTATTCCTATATCTTCTTCGTGTTAATTAAGAAAAACATTTGTACAAATTATCTTATAGTTTATTTCCTTTTAGGTGCAAGGCTTTGTGCGATAGTCAAATCTTCTAAAGCTTTGAGATGCCGTCCTCTTTGCACGCTTAACACACAAAAAATGAAGAACGGTGTTCCATTGCACGAAAGTTTTAAGTTTTCCGAAACACACACACATAATAAGGAATATCACCAATATAGTTCACTCTACAAAAACTTTATTCAGACATAAATTGTGTGTTTTAGTGAGATCTACATTTTTTGTATATTAAGAATTTGTCTATGTCTTACCGTTTACGAGTTATTCAAAACTCATCAAGAGTAAACAGGACTACATAGGCTATAACTAGAAAATTCAAAATATACATTTCATTTGTCATAAAAATATCTCAAACATATTGCATTTTAATCAAAATCATTAGACCCATTTTCAAAAAAATAAAAATTTTTTAAAAATTTTCCATGTCAAGGGTAGTTTAGGGTGGAGCTATTTTCTTCAAAATCTTCGCCTCGCATCCTTGAAAGGCATTAAACTAAAATACCAACTTTGGTTTTTAACGGACTTTTCGTTTTTTAGTTATGCTGTCCACAGACTGACACACACACACACACACACACACACATACACACACACACACACACACACACACACACACACACACACATACACGGACCTTTTCCTAAAAATGCTTTTTTTTGTTTCAGGGGGTCTCCAAGCATATATTTCCGGTGAAATCTCGACATCGAATTTTTGGGTGGAATACAATATTTCCCCTACTTACCAGTAGAGAAAGTAAATGAACAACGACGATCCATTTCACGAAAAATTTTAAGTTTTCCGAAACTGACACAAATAACAAGGAATATCTCCAAAATGGTTCACTCTACCAAAAAAGTATTGCGACATAAATTGTGTGTTTTAGTGAGATCTACATTTTTTGTATATTAAGATTTTGTGTATCTCTTACGGTTTACGAGTTTTTCAAAAGTCATCCAGAGTAAACATGACTACATAGGCTATAGCCAGAAAATTCAAAATATACATTTCATTTGTCATACAAATATCTCAAGCATATGACGATTTTAATCAAAATCG
Source organism: Tenodera sinensis (assembly GCA_030765045.1). NCBI lineage: Eukaryota > Metazoa > Arthropoda > Insecta > Mantodea > Mantidae > Tenodera > Tenodera sinensis. Next base: position 22,871,004 of record CM060965.1, read on the forward strand.
TTAGAACCATTTTCTAGAAAATCAAATTTTTCGAAAAAATTTCCACGTAAAGGGAGTTTTCTCAAAATACCTGTAGCTGGACTTAAAATACAAAGTTAGTGTTTTGGTAATTATGAGGCAGAAGGTGCCTGCTAATTTCTGTGCATTCGCGGGCGAATCCTTAAGGACTAAAGAAGCTGTATAAAGAAATTTTAGAGTATTAAAATTCCCCGACGGTCTACAGTGAATAAGCTCGTTGAGAAGTAGTATATAAACGTCTGGGAAAAGGCGGCGAGTATTAAGAGAGGAAAACTTAGATGATATTACGTATAGAAAACTTGCCAAGGAAATTAACTCGTAAGCCGCGCATAACAGACAAGAATTTTAAAAACTTTCTGCCCATTCCTCTTTAAGCTATTAAAAGTTTTGCTTATAAAAGCTGGCTGTCCAAAATTGCGGTCGGCAGTCTTTTCTGTCGGAATCTTTTAATGCTGTGCGAAAATGTTTGCACTGTTGCACAAAGAAAAACGGGTTAAAGGAAAACGGAAACTGAATTTATATTAGAGTTAACGGCAGACTTCACTGAAGTAGTGCACCTTTGATAAACCACTACAAAGTTGAATGTCTTTGTCACTATCAAGAAGCTTGTTTCACTATCGAAGTAACCTTTATTATGACGATAACTAATTTAAAACTAATTTACATACATCAAACTCAGGTTCTTTAAATCGTGTTACACTCTCAACTGTGACATAAGGGGACACTGTAGTCTGAAGTGGTAAAAAACATCTGATGTGTTTGACTCACATGACTTTCTCTACTCTTGTACTAACCATTCTTACAAACTCTTATACCTCTATATTGTTCGTGTTAGTTAAGATAAACATTTGCAGAAATTATCTTATTGCTTATTTCCTTGTAGGTACAAGGGGAATATTAGAATACAGCAGGCTTTGTGCGATAGTCAAATCTTTTAAAGCTTTGAGATTCCGTTCTCTTTGCACACTTAACATATAAAAAAATGAGCAACGATGTTGCGTTTTACGAAAGATTTGTTTTCCGAAAGTAACACACACAACAAGGAATATCTCCGAAATGGTTCTCCCTACAAGAAAATTCATTAGGATATAAACTATTTTGGCAAGATCTACATGTTTTGTATACTATAATTTGCTCTATCTCTAACGGTTTACCAGTTATGCAAAAGTTGTCCGGAGTAAATACGACTACAGGGGCTATAGCCAGAAAATTCAAGATATACATTTCATTTGTCATCAAAATATCTCAAACATATGACGTTTTAATCAAAATCGTTAGAGCCATTTTCAAGAAAATAAAAATTTTCGAAAAGTTTTTCATGTAAAGGGTAGTTTAGAGTGGGGCTATTTTCTTCAAAATCGTCGTGTCACATCCTTGAAAGACATTAAACTTAAGAACCAACTTGGCTTTTAACCGAGTTTTAGTTTTTGACTTATGCTGTCCACAACTGACACACACACACACACACACACACACACACACACACACACACACACACACACACACACACACACACACACGGACCTTTTTCTAAAAATGGACTAGGGTATTGAGAACAAATTACTTTTCTATTCGATTTGCGTATCTTGTCCATAATAATCAGAATTGAAGTAATAAACCTCACAGAAAATATATGTACAGTGAGTTAATATTCTCCAAAATATACCTAATCATCTTGCTACGATTTCACAATTTTCTTCGTATGTCTTTTTGACCTGGGCAGCAGAAGGCTATTCAAACAGTCCTCAAAGTTGTTTGGAAGGCCTCAGGCATCTTTAAATGTTCTTTCACGTGCCTTTTGAGGGGAAAAAAAGAAGTCTGAGTAGCCATATCTGAACTGTAGGGTGGCTGGGCCAAAGCCGCCACTTCGTAATTGGCCAATACCTTCCTTACAGTTTTAATTAAAGCTATGTAACTGCACGCATAACTATGATGGAGAATCCAGGTACCTATGGCGATTTCCTTTTGAACATGGCGTCTAATTTGTCATCTTCCACCGGGTGGGGGAGTTAAAATCCTGTATTTCCGGTGAAATCTTGGGAAAAAAATGTTTTCCTCCAATTACTGTTGTTCGCGTAGTTTGAGTCTATAGAGAAAGTCATGTGAACGCAAAAAATCAAATTTTTCTAGCAGTCATGCAAAACGTATGTAATTTAAAGCCATCAGATTGCGATAGATCCTCTTTTCGCTTAAGTTTCTTGCCATTTTTACGGAGAATAAACCATTTAACCATTAAGTTGAAGGTAGAATAAAAAGATTTTGCGAGAATAAGGTTAAACACAATAGTGGTTAAATACCAGCTTTAATCTTTAGTTCAGCGTCTTCCAAAGAAACAACACAAAAATATTCAAAATACCTCCAATCTAGAACTATTTAAGATATAGCAGTTACGTAAGTTGTTGTAAAATCAAGACACACACTTTATTTGCCATTTTTGTAAGATTGGGGGTTTTCTTGAACATCTTCGGGTTGCATTGTTGAAACTTAAATACCAAGTTATTTTTTAACGACTTTTCGCTTTTGAATGATGCTGGTCAAAGGGGGCCACAAGTGATCATTTTCAAAAAAAAAAAAAAAATAAAATAAAATAAAAAATAAATAAATAAATAAATAAATAAACAAAAAATTAAAAAATATATATTTTTCTAATTTAGGGACCAGTACCTGGGCGACCGAGCTTCGCTCCGCGTTTTTCGCCTCTGTTTTTTTAGAAATCTTTTAATCTTTTTTGTGGGAGAAGATAGATAAACCTGAAAGGAAAAACGTTAAGTAAATAATCATTTTTGTCGCAATTGTTAAGAGTCAAAAAGTACTTAAGTAGAGAAAACACTGTGAATGTAATATACAGCATTTCTATTTCAAACATGCACAAAATTGTATGACTTATTGCAGAAGAGTGAGTAGAAACAGATATGAATGTATTACCTAAAAGTGAGTAGAGAAAACACTGTGAATGTAATACGTACCATTTCTATTTCAAACATGCAGGAAATTGTATGACTTATTTGTTGAAGAGTGAGTAGAAACAGATGTGAATGTGTTACCTAAAAGTGAGTAGAGAAAACAGTATGAATATAATATGTAGCATTTCTATTTCAGACATACGCAAGATTGTATGACTTTTTTGTAGAAGAGTGAGTAGAGAAAGAGTTGTGAATGTATTACCTCAATGTGAGAGGAGAAAGCAGTGTGAATCTAATAGCATTTCTATTTCAAACATACAGAACATGCTATGACTTATTTTAAAAAGTGGGGATAAAAATGGTTTTTGGGGTAAACAATGTTTTTTTATGGAAAATTGTTTATAGAAGAGTGAGTAGAGAAAGAGATGTGAATGTGTTACCCAAAAGTACTTAAGTAGAGAAACCACTGTGAATGTAATATGCAGCATCTATTTCAAACATACAGAAAATTGTATGACTTATTTGTAGAAGAGTGAGTAGAGAAAGAGATGTGAATGTGTTACCTAAAAGTGCGAGGAGAAAACAGTGTGAATGTAATAGTACTTCTATTTCAAACATACAGAATATGGTATTACTTATTTTAAAACTGTGGATAACATTTTTTTTGGTGTAAAATCACGTTTTTTATGGAAAATTATTTATAGAAGAGTGTGTAGAGAAAGAGATGTGAATGTGTTACCTAAAAGTGAGTAGAGAAAACACTGTGAATATAATATGCATGCATACAAAAATTTAACCAAACCTTTAGAGCCGTTTCTGAAATACCGGGAATATATATACAAGAATTGCTCTGTAGAATCGGGAATAAAAAATGTTATTTTTTTATGTAAAATCGCGTTTTTTCGGGAATTATGCCTATATAGATGAACAAAACCCTATCTGAATACAAAATTTAATGGAAATCGTTAGAGCCATTTCCAAGTTGCGCGGAATAAATATATATATACAAGAATTACTCTTTTAAATATATTTAATTTATATATATAAATGGTGATATTTTAAGGAAATCGAGGAATATGGCCCATTTATGGCTCGTTGAAACTTTAGCTTTGAATCCGAAAGAAGGGTGCAGAATTACCAAACTTTCCCACCAGGATATAAATACAAACCGAGCAAAAATGAGACAATTAGTCTGTTTTATATTAAAGCTTTTATTTTTTATGAATTTCTGCAAGGAAAAGGTTTGAAGTGAACCCGGTGACCTGTAAACGTTGGCATATTATTGCGAGCGGAAGCGTTGGGAAATTACTTCCCTTGAGGAAAAGTGGGCGGAAGAAGGAGAATGTACAAGGTAGAAAAGGGCTGCACAAAATACACGCTGATATTTCTAGTTCTACTGTCTTTTTCACGCACGTTCCTCCACACAGCAGAACAGAACAAATTATGGCACACATTAAGGCCACCAGAGCTCTGATTAAAATCACACAAAGTTTATACGCAGATAATAGAACGGTTGTTGAAATAAATCTTATATATTTAAACGAGCAATTCTTGTATATATATTTATTCCGCGCAACTTGGAAACGGCTCTAACGATTTCGATCAAATTTTGTAATCAGATAGAGTTTTGCTTTTTAAGTTCATCTATATATGTGTAATTCCCGAAAAAACGCGATTTGGCATAAAAAAATAACATGTTTTATTCCCGCTTCTACTGCGCAATTCTTGTATATATATTCCCGGTGTTTCAGAAACGACTCTAAAGATTTGATTAAATTTTTTTATACATGCATATTACCTTCAGTCTTTTCTCTACTTACTTTTAGGTAACACATTCACATTTCTTTCTCTACTCACTCTACTATAAACAATTTTCCATAAAAAACGCTATTTTACACCAAAAACATTTTTATCCTCACTTTTAAAATAAGTCATACTATGTTCTGTATGTTTGAAATATAAATGCTATTACATTTACAATGTTTTTTCCTCTCACTTTTAGGTAACACATTCACATCTCTTTCTCTACTCACTCTTCTACAAATAAGTAATGCAATTTTCTGTATGTTTAAAATAGAGATGCTGCATATTGCATTCACAGTGTTATCTCTACTTACTTTTAGGTAACACACTCACATTTCTTTCTCTACTCACTCTTCTATAAACAATTTTCCATAAAAAGCGTGATTTTTGCACAAAAAACACTTTTATCCTCACTTTTAAAATAAGTCATACCATGTTCTGTATGTTTGAAATAGAAATGCTATTACATTTACACTGTTTTTTCCTCTCACTTTTAGGTAACACATTCACATCTCTTTCTCTACTCACTCTTCTACAAATAAGTAATGCAATTTTCTGTATGTTTAAAATAGAGATGCTGCATATTACATTCACAGTGGTTTCTCCACTTACTTTTACCTATCACATTCACATCTCTTTCTCTATTATATTCATACTGTTTTCTCCACTCACTTTTAGGTAAGACATTCACATCTCTTTCTCTACTCACTCTTCTACAAATAAGATATGCAATTTTCTGTATGTTTGAAATAGAGATACTACATATTACATTCACAGTGGTTTCTCCACTTACTTTTAGCTATCACATTCACATCTCTTTCTCTATTATATTCTTACTGTTTTCTCCACTCACTTTTAGGTAAGACATTCACGTGTCTCTCTACTCACTCTTCTACAAATAAGTCATACAATTTTGTGCATGTTTGAAGTAGAAATGCTGCATATTACATTCACACTGTTTACTATGCTCACTTTTAGGTAACACATTCACATCTCTTTCTCCACTCACTCTTCTACAAACAATTCATATCATCTATACAAATTGGTTGTTTATATATGTATCCAACTGTTAAGCTCGAAAACCGCTTAACCGATCACCGCAAAACTCGGCACGTATATATATATTTTATGGGGAAATTTTTTATGGCAACAATTTTACTACACTTATGGCAACAATTTTACTACACAATAAGGCAAATTGAAAATGTAAACTCCAAAACAGAAAAGATGAAGACGGGAATGTCTAATATGAAGATAGATCTATCGGAGAATACTAACGAGCAACTGGCCAGGGTAAAGGAAGCCATGGAAGAACTCGACGGAAAGATGAAGAACCTTGGCGAATGCGTTAATGCCCTGGTGTCAATCGGAGCAGCAAGGAACTGAACTCCATAATGGAACAAATGCTCGACGAAAACGTCAAACTGGGTGGATATCTATGGGGGAGGTCTGCGTTCAGCAGCAGATGTTTTACTGCTAAAATGATGGTGTTTATGAAATATTTGTATCTCGGAAATGACTCTTCACAATTGCGACTAAAATTGTTTATTTAGTTAACATTTTGACTTTCAGTTTATCTAAATAAGTATGTTCTCCCACAAAAAATAAGATTTCACAAAAACAGAGGCGAAAAACGCCGAGCGAAGCTCGATCGCCCAGATCCTGCTGTAATATAAGGATTCCTAAACCCAGGTTTAATCTCATACCTTTGTTGTGAATATTTCACGTGGGTATATAAGGCTATGGCATTAAAACCTTAACGCAACACGCACTTTAATTTATTATTTCCTTTTACTGCCCTTGTTTTCTCTTTTGTTTTGCGTACCAGACTCTAAAACTGAGTAATGAATTTTAGGGATAGAGGTTGCATGACAGTTATGGACAAATTCTTACTTCCTTTTTCCTTTCTCGATTGCTCTTGTCACGAGATAGGTAATTAATTATATACTGCGTTCCGTTTCTCCTCTCGGCGACATCCACACACCCACCCAGCTTTTTAAAAAATTACTTAAGAATAATATCCGTAGTCTCTAATCCAATAATTGCTCCGGCGTTCTTACAGTTTGGCGGATTTCCAGGTAGGAGTTTCGCTTTTAGTTAATTATAGTTAATTATAATTACCAAATGTATTTTTAATTTATTAATTATAGCGAGAATGCTGAATTGCTACATTTAAAATAAATAATATCGCTATTCGCAGACAGACACACACACACACACACACACACACACACACACACACACACACACACACACACACACACACACACACACACACACCGAACTTTTTCTAAAAATGCTGTCAGTCTGTACATAGCATAACTCAAAAACGAAAAGTAGATTAAAAACCAAAGTTAGTATTTAATGTCTTTCAAGGATCCGATACGATGATTTAGAACAAAATGGCTCGACCCTAAACTATCTTTCCTATAAATGTTAGTACAACTCTTGTGAAATATATGTAATATTATATTCAAAACGAGCTTTCACAAGTTCCAGTGTAAGTGCATGATAGGAATGATACAGACTCCAGGGCCTCTGGAGGTCTAAAGGGGTGAAACCTGAGATATGTGTGTTCTCGCGAAAAACAAAAAAATAAATGGACATACATATAGTAAGAGGAGGTACCAAACACAACAGCAAGGGAATAAAAAACAACAGGTGCAGCAGTTCACAGCACATGTGCTTCTTACTGTCGTATATAACTGTCTTTTCTACGATCCTTTTCTTGTAATATATTATGCAAAATAAAGGGAATAGCAAGGAAACATTCTTATGAGAACGTGAAAGTGAATAATCTGACGTGTTGCACTCACATTACTTTCTCTACTCTTGTACTAACCATTCTTACAAATTCTTATTCCTATATCTTATTCGTGTTAGTTAAGATAAACATTTGTACAAATTATCTTATTGCTTATTTCCTTGTAGGTACAAGGGGAATATTAGAATACAGAAGGCTTTGCGCGATACTCAAATGTTTTAAAGCTTTGAGATTCTGTTCTCTTTGCACACTTAACATATAAAAAATGAACAAGGATGTTCCGCTTCACGAAAGTTGTAAGTTTTTAGAAACTCACACACATAACAAGGAATATCTCTGAAATGGTTCACCCTAAAAGAAAATGTATTCAGAGACAAATTATGTATTTTAGCAAGATCTGCAGTTTTTGTATAGTATGATTTGGTCTATCTCTAACGGTTTACCAGTTATACAAAAGTCGTCGTGAGTAAATACGACTATAGGGGCTATAGCCAGAAAATTCAAAATATGCATTTCATTTGTCATAAGAATATGTCAACCATACGGCTATTTAATCAAAATCGTTAGAGCCATTTTCAAGAAAATAAAAATTTTCGAAAAATTTTCTATCTAAAGGGCATTTATAGGTGGGGATATTTTCTTCAAAATCTTTGTGTCGCATGCTTGAAAGACATTAAACTTAAATACCAACTTTGGTTTTTAGCCGACTTTTGGATTTTGAGTTATGCTGTCCACAGACTGACAGACACACACACACACACATTTACACGTTTTTTTAAAAATGCTTTTTGGATTCAGGGGTCTCAAAACATATTTGCGGTGAAATCTCGACATCGAATTTTTGGGTGGAATACAATACTTCCCCTACTTACCAGTAGAGAAAGTAAAAATTACCATTGTTTTATTTAACATTCTGAGGTTGGGCCCATAAGGTCCCCGTGAAAATATTTGCCACATCACAATTATTTGGAACACCCCAAAATGGAATTTTTGGCATTTAGTTTTTTCTGTTCCTTTAAGAGATACTCACCTGTAATATTTTATATGGGCCATCAAGTATATTCTGCCCACAATTTAAAGTAATAAGTAAGGTTAACTAGGAAGTTTAAATTAAAAGATATCTTTTTTTATTATTTTACCATTTTTCTATTCTAACATAATAAAAATGGGATATAAAGACAAGCGAGGCGCAAACAAACACAAAATAATATTAGATATCATCGTTAAATCCGTCACGTTTTCAAAGCTGTTGAAGGAAATCAGAAATGGTAGGTTAGGATTTTGTGACATTTTGCTCATTGTGGTGAAGTGAGAGGAGATGCAGATAAGTTTAGCATGCCAACAAATAGACGTGTTCAACAGAGCGGTTTTAACACATTAATCACCACTGTACGTACCTAGCTACTGGGAGAATCCCTTGCGATAAGTAGGGCTTTGTGCATATGTGAGGTGACCAAGCGAGCACGCACTGTCTGCCTGTCGTAAGCCCACAACTCATAGGGAGGAGGGAGGGAGGGAGGGGGTGAAGGAGAGGGAGAGGAATTAATTTCAAAGGTCGTGACATATTGCCAGTAACATGGTGCTGCGGTTATGAGAGGCAAAACGTTACAAATATTAGGTGAGCTAGGGAATGAAATGCTCTGTGAACAAATTAGTTCGGAGGGAACTTCTCCGTCATTTGTTTTCTTGTCGTACGCCCCTTCTCCCAACTCCCAGATCAGTGATTTGTTTCCAAATTGTGAGCCTGTCAATACAATCACTATATTGCTTTCTTACATCCAATCTTTTGTATTCTTTTGAGACAAATACTGTTTACAGTTCTATCATTCCCTGTGCTTCAAACAGCTGCTTCCGACGATACACTCACTAGGAACTGCTTCACAGAGGCCACGCAAATTCTCTCAACACTCACTATATGCAAAACTAACTGATACTCATCTGTCTGGAGCTTTCGCTCTTTGCAGTCCAGGCAAGTGCCAGCATATTTTCTGAAAAACACACAATATTCAGGGCGTGTTTTGAAATTAAGTACCGTTTAAAGATTTTTTCGCTGCAGTCGTGATTCTGAGCATTGGCAATGATCTTGAACATCCATTAAAAGCAAGAATACTGTCTTACCTTCTGAAAGACACATCCACGCATACTCTGGGATAGGAATCTCATTGCTCGAGTTATAGCCAGTAAAAGGGAGTAGCTGAAGACTTCGAGATATCGTGATCGTACAAAATTTAATTCGAAAAACTCGATCACCCTCCATGCAGTCCGGATTTAGCACACTTGAACCTCGAAGATAGCATTTACCCAGGGTTTGTCATACGTGGCATGCAAAAACTGGTTTCCCATTACAAATGCATGGAATGTTCTAAAAAGATGCTCTTGCCTCATTTGTATTGTAAAATAGTATAAATATTTATTCCTGGCACTGGGCTCTTGTGACGGAAAAAGGCAAAGGAAAATATAAACCACAATCGCGAACTTCCCGGCGTGTCCATTAGTTGCAATCGCACTTGAGAAACGTTTAAGCTTACATAGAATACATGGAAAATGGCGAAAAAGGTTCTTTCACTCAAATTGTACGTTTTACAAGATTTTTATAAGTTTTTCTCCATCCCCTAAAAACGTTATTCAGAATTCACTTCACAAATTATTTGCAGAAAATTCAAGATAGATAAATTGGATATGTAATTCAATTATGTAATTCAAAACCGAATGGATTTTTTTTGAAAATCTATGCACCACATTCTAGGAGCACCTTGGAATAAAATACCAAATTTTGTATTTATTTTTATTGCAGTTGTCGTTTTTTTTTTGTTTTTTTGTTTGTTTTTTTTTTTTTTTTTTTTTTTGTTTTTTGTTTTTTTTCCCCCACTGATATTTGGTCGTTAAGATATACACACCGATTTTTTTCCAGTTTATTCCGCAATCAAAATATGATACATTACGATTAAATGTCTGTATGGATTTTTTTTCCCTTAAAACTCTCTTCGTCTACAAGAGGAATAAATAAATCTACCTTCAAATTATATTTAAATAAAAATCCACGATAAATGAAATTTGATAAGAACGCTAAATTAATTTATTAAATTATTAATTATTATTTGTTAACTTATTCACGATAAAATAAATGATCTAACATAAATCACAAGTTAATTACCAGTCTTATCTAAAGCAATATTATAGACAGAAATATCTAGTAGACTAGTATCGGAAATTGTAAAATTCTTTTCTTCTCTGGACAGATGTAAAATATTTTCAAAAATGTTAATCGCTGGGGTCGTTCAGGTGTTTCTTCATTCATGTCACCTAACTTGAATGCCATTTTGTTGACTATGGATGTTTGAGGCTATTTTTGGCATAATGATGGGATTATAACGAAAAGGAGTAAAGGATTTTAAATCTGAGTTATTGGTATAGGGAATTTTTATTACATACTTGTTCACACAACCAAATTTCCCTGTTGTTTCATTAAACTTTGCTATAAAAGTGTTTTGTTCTGATATTGGTAGTACGTTTTAAACTTCGGTTGTGTTATCGGTGCAATGATAAGCTGCCCCATTTGGTCTTCCGATGTTATATTCCCTTTGTGGCGTACACTGGAATACTTACAGTGGAAACCTAAGTATAGTAAGGTTTCTAACAGCAGTTTGACACGTATCAGTAAACAGCTGTTGAAAAGGCCAATTTGAGCTCCAGCACACTTTGATGTAAATGTGCGGAATCACCTCAACGTTGCATATTTAAATGGATGGATTGGTACAATGGAGGAACAATGTGCCTTTGAAATATTGGTCCAAATTTGACAAATATCCCGGATGACGTTATAAAATCTAATGGAAAAGATCAGCCATATAAGATGCAAATCACAGGGAATAATTCTGGTATCAGTTTTACACAAGAAAAAGGCATTCAATTTCAATTGCTTGCAAAACTGTTCTAACTTCATTCGTTTTGCTCTCTGCAGCAGATATAATAACGGGGAAGGACATCAATGATTTTGGTGTAACGCTAATTGGCACAACATCCACCTCCAATCATGTTAATGGCACTAGGCAGTGCTGCAGAACATGCATTCATTGGGAAAAACAAAGATTCCTAATACTTTATCTATACCTATGTACCTACTGAGAAGAAAGGACGCCTGCACTGTAGCAAACAGACCTTTCCTATTGTTTCGCTGCCACTCCAGAGATAAACATCACACGTCTGTTGTCTAAACCTACTGCAGAATTGACATTTCCTTTTGTTAAAGTCTGGGATATAACAAAGCTCACAGTCCGTGCGGCGCCGATATCTTTTTCCTAAGATTGCTACCAAGGCGTTGAAACAAAAAAGCGACGCTGACTCCTTTGAACGACAACTTTAATCAAGGTGCAATTTTAGACAGTATATTTTGGCTCCACGCTAATGTGTGAGGCTCGTATTAGGAGGTCCCGGTTCAAAATGAACTGAGGTTTTGCTACAGATGCTCTTTAACTTGGGAGAAAAAACCGCTAAGGGACTGACATTTGAATTTTCTGTATGTTTATGAGGTATGAATTCGATCTTTTGTACCCTTAAACATGTATATGTTATAAACTGCCACAGAAAGCTCCAGTTCATACTTTTAGAAGAATTAAGCATTCAATTCATTGACAATGTGAAAATACCTTAATATTCAAAACACTCCATGCACATCAAAAACTATATCACAACAATTTTATTATTTTATAAACTCCAACTGCCCAACAAACACCACAAATATTTCGCAGAAAGAAAAAATAATTATTTTTAAACTAATTAATTTCCTTGCTCTCATGGACACAATGAAGATTGGCTATTTGAGAGACAGAGAAAGTGAAGAACAGAAAGGAGTGAGTCATGTTTAGGAGAAGAAAATAGTTGTGAGTTGTAATATCGCGAAGGACTCAGGACTGTGTTAACATCAGCAAAAGAGAAGTGTTGTTGTCCATTCAGTTAGAAGAAAATAAAATGACAAAAATATCTGATGTGTTGCACTCGCATGACTTTCTCTACTCTTACAAAATTCCTCATCTTCATGTTAGTCGAGATAAAAATTATTTTACTGCTAATTTTGTTGCAGATTCAAGAAGATTGCAATAGGCTTAAAGCGATAGAAAAATCTTTTAAACCTGGTCGCTTTGAAACTCCGTTCTTTTTGCATGCCAAAAGATAAAAATAATAAATAATGACTTTCCATTTGAGAAAAGTTTAAGTATTGCAAAACTCACGCAAGTAACATGGAATACCTACGAAATGGTTCATTCCACAAAAAATAAATACATAAATATTGTGTTTTTAACGTGATCTAAATTTTTTTTTGTATAGCCAAAAAATTCAAAACACATTTTATTTGTCATAAAAATATCTTAAGCTATATTAATCAAAATCGTCAGAGCTACTTTTGACAAAATCAAAATTTTGGAAAACTTTTCAATGTAAAAGGTAGTTTAGAGTAGACGAATTTTTTGAAAATCTTCGTGTCACATTTTTTAAAAGTACCAACTTAGGTTTTTAACGAACTTTTGGTTTTGGAGTTACGCTGTTCTCACACACACACACACACACACACACACACACACACACACACACACACACACACACACACACACACTCATGCCTGGATGGTTCAGTTGGTTAGACGCTGGCCTACTAATCCCAAGGTCGCAGGTTCAAATCCGGTCCAGAGCGATGATTTTTAAGTATGCTTAATGGTGATGGTAAAATGGTAGAAAGCATCATCTGAGGTAGACAGACAACAGGGGGAGACGTGACCTGGTAGCTAACGCTGTGGAAGGGGTTGAAACTACGTGTAGGGAAAGTGACACATTGAGTCAGTTCTCCCCATCTATGCTGAAGATATGTTTATGGGAACATTTATTGTCGTTTTGAGCAATCCCAAATTCGTATTGCAATATCGGACACCTCTTTTAAACATCATGTATATTTCTTTATATTAACCTAAAGATATTACCTATGACGTTTGCCACAAATACGACCTTCAATCATTAGAAGCTAAGGTTCTGCTTTTGACGTTTTGTTCAAACAGAAGGATTCTTAATGGAATCTGGTGAAGTGGAAGATTATTACAACTGACTATGATACCATATTTAACCCCTGATTCTTGGTCTAGTTAGTTCCCACTTTTGGATGGGTTCGCATTTGAATAATACCTCAAAAGGTGGCAGTTGGCAATACTGCAATATGTGGTTAGCAACCCGCTTTGCTGGCTTTGTGGTCCATAGGTCATCACTGTGGAATATGACCATATAACTGAGGTTTTATCGTATGACAGCTGTTGTTGTGATGTTCTGTATTTAATCATTTAAGAAGATTACTTGCTACACAATATTCAGACTCACGACAGGTTTGTATTAGAATTAAAGCATTACACATATCTGGGAACAATTAATGTAGTCTGCAGCTAAAAGGTGATCCTTTATGGCAATGTGAGATGGAGTCTATACAAAGGATACCTTTTTATCGGTCTCCCGCACCTTACTACCTTTTTGGATGCTGATCCATCAGTGTAAATTTTCATGGTAAAGTTTTATTTGTCCAGTAAAGAGCTTCATATTTGCCTAAGGTCACCTGGAAATCTTTCTGCAAATCACACTTTCACTTGACTGAGTTAACACATACGAATCGTAAATAAATACACTCTGTACAGTAGAAAATAAATGCCGAGCCACTTTGTCACTAAATAACAAAACACACTGGTAACAATGCAGTCGCACGATATCGCGTCAACTCAATACTGATTGTGAACAGAGCAGAGAAAAACAATTGATCTTCGTGACCTTGTGTATATTATGTTTCTATGTATTTGTATCTCTTATGTATTAAGCGATCGTGGTTTTACTTCATTGGGCCTAGAAGAATTGTTACTACAGTTTGCGCCAGTAGCCACGAATGTGCTATGGCTCTAACGATTTTAATTAAAATGTCATATGTTTGAGATATTTTTATGACAAATGAAATGTATATCTTGAATTTTCTGGCTATAGCCCCTGTAGTCCTATTTACTCTGGACTACTTTTGCGTAACTGGTAAACCGTTAGAGATAGACAAAATCTTACTATACAAAAAATGTAGATCTTGCTAAAATACACAATTTATGTCTCAATAAATTTTCTTGTAGGGTGAACCATTTCGGAGATATTCCTTATCATTTGTGTGAGTTTCTAAAACAAAACTTTCGTGAAATGAAACATCGTTGCTCATTTTTTATAAGTGTGCAAAGAGAACGGAATCTCAAAGCTTTTAAAGATGAGCATATCGCACAAAGCCTACTGTATTGTAATATTCCCCTTGTACCTACACGGGAATAAGCAGATATAGGAATAAGAGTTTCTAAGAACTCAAAAATACCCTAGCCCTATTTATGATCATAAAAATAATTAAATTGCCTAAAATTAATAAGTGTAGTTGAACACCAAAAAACATATGAAAAAGATCTGGAAGATATATCGCAACTAATGACCCACACGCGCGTTTTATTCACTAAATACCCCAAGACGGCAATCATATGTGATTTTCTTTGAAAATATGAGTTAGAATGTTCCTTCTATGCGGTCTTCGTATACCTATAGTAGAAAAGAAGGTTAAAAGCGCACAGTTATATCCTAAATTAGACTGTGGAGTGGAACAAACCGCAGCTGAGATTGAAGTTGGCGAGAGTGTGCTGATCCTGTTATTGATGTGGTCACTTAAACCCATTAGCACAAGAAGAGTACCCATCTCCAACAAACTCGTACCTCTCTCTTGCCTTTCCTGGACAAGTGGATGCGGTCAGTTATAACAGGTACCTACTTCTGTGCAGAGGTGCTCCCGAGTCCTGATCTTAAGAGGAGCCCCTTTCGACAGGAGGAAACTAATTGGCCATCTAGCATGTGGCAGTAAAAGCACCAATTTGGAATTCTGTGCCCAGAGGAGTTGTGTGGTTGGAGAGAGATTAAATTGTAACTGTTCTAGTGCAACTTAGAGCAGATATAGACTTTGTTGTTCAAAGTCCTCTTCACAGGCTCGAGAATAAAGCGAGAAACTGATGTGTTGCACTCACATGACTTTCTCTACTCTTGTACTAACCATTCTTACAAACTCTTATTCCTATATCTTCTTCGTGTTAGTTGAGATAAACATTTGTACAAATTATCTTATTGCTTATTTCCTTTTAGGTACAAGGGGAATATTAGAATACAATAGGCTTCGCCAGACGCCAGTTCGAGTCGAACGGAGGTGAGGTGATTGTTCCCCCGGTCGAGTGTCTTTACCGCAGTACCTAGCCGTCATACGGCTTTACCTGCGCGATGGTTTTGACGGTGTCACTACAGGGATGTTTTCACTGGGAAAAATTTGTTGGAACAGGGGTTTTTATAATAACGGGAGGGATTGTAGGCAGGGATTGTTCCGCAAGTGAGCTGTGCGCGGATTTTACGCGCTAACTCCTGCCAGGGTTCTGGCCGTCAGTCACTCGCTGAGAGGTGAACTGAACTGGTGATTCGCTCTGTTTTGAGTACAGATTGCATTTTCACCTTTCCCATCTTGAGATTAGATTGCCGGACATAAGATGTCCTTCGGCAATCTTTTGGATGGTAGTCGGCGCGGCTGTCTCTGGTCGTATTGGCCCAGGGTATTCACCAGAGGGTTAGGGTGGTTCTGGAGTTTATTGTACATTGTTCGAGCGCGAGTTTTGATCACGTCGACAATGTACGGGATACCAGAATGATCGTGTAGGATATGGGCAGGAAATCTTCGGCCTGTATCATAGATCATCCTTAATGCCCGGTTCTGCAACGTCTGGAGTCTGATGAAGGTGGACCTAGCCACCACTCCCCAGATCTCGCATCCGTACAGGACCAGAGGCGGGATGATCGCTCGATATAGCCGAAGCTTCAGGTGTAGGGGCATGGTTTGGGAACTGAGGATGGGGTACAACTGCCGCAGGGCAGCGTGGCCTTGCAGTACTTTGCCCCTGACGTGATGTCTATACGTCAGCCGCCGGTCCAGCGTGACCCCGAGATACTTTGCCGTAGTGACCCAGGGGATCCGACGGCGCCGAAGCACGAGGTCCAGAGGGAGCCGGTTGGCTATCGTATTAGCCAGGAGAATCGCAGAGCTTTTCTCCGGGTTAATGGACATGCGCCAGTTCTCGCACCATCTATTGATGGCACAGAGGTGGGCTTGTACCTGTCGGTAACTGTAGCGCGGGTTCTTGTTAGTAGCGAAGATCATGAGATCGTCCGCATACTGACAGATGTGTGTGTTGGGGTGCGTCGGGAGATCGCCATGTAAGCTGCAAAAAGTGCCGGTGACAGTACACTGCCCTCGGGGACTCCTGCGCCAATAGGCCTTTCTCTAGAAAACGATCCCTCCACCTTCACCCGGAAGCTACGTTCCTGTAGGAAACCAGCCACCAAGTAAATGTATGGAGGGGGGATTTCCTGCTGTATGAGCTTGTAGACAAGCCCCTCATGCCAAGTGGTAGAAAATGCCTTTTCCACGTCAAGCAACACTGCCACCGTTTTAGCCCTCTCCTGGTAAGCCAGGGAAGCTTTCTCGGCTACACGCAGGCTTTGTGAGACATTCAAATCTTTTAAAGCTTTGAGCTCCCGTTCTCTTTGCACACTTAACATATACAAAAATGAACAACGATGTTTCATTTCACGAAAGTTTGAAGTTTTCCAAAACTCACACAAATGACAAGGAATTTCTCCGAAATGGTTCACCCTACAAGAAAATTTATTGAGACATAAATTGTGTATTTTAGCAAGATCTACATTTTTTGTACAGTATGATTTTGTCTATCTCTAACGGTTTACCAGTTATGCAAAAGTAGTCCAGAGTAAATAGGACTACAGGGGCTATAGCCAGAAAATTCAAGATATGCATTTCATTTGTCATAAAAATATCTTAAATATATGACATTTTAATGAAAATCGTTAGAGCCATTTTCAAGAAAATAAAAATTTTCGAAAAATGTTCCATGTAAAGGGTAGTTTAGGGTGGGCCTATTTTCTTCAAAATCTTCGTGTGGCTTCCTTAAAAGACATTAAACTTAAATACCAACTTTGGTTTTTAACCTAGTTTTCGTTTTTGAGCTATGCTGTCCACAAACTGACACACAGACACACACACGGACCTTTTTCTAAGAATGCCTTTTTTGGATTCAGGGGGCCTCAACACATATATTTCCGGTGAAATCTCGACATCAAATTTTTGGGTAGAATACAACACTTCCTATACTTACCAGCAGAGAAAGTAAAAATACCTTTCTACGTAGCTTATATACCATACAAATAATTTTTCAATAAATTACTGACCGTTTAGTAACAATTTCAATAAATGAATTGTTTAATGTGTGTTTTCTGCAAAATGATACAAAAGTATTCAAATCCTAGCTCCAACTAGTAAGCCAACTTTAATTGAAGCAAAGTTATATTCATTTACTGTAAAAGCTGTAAATATTCAAGTTGTTTGCCCATTTTTCCTGACAGGAAAACATATGCTATATTTCTTCAGTTTGTCGATGAATAATATGATATATTTTAAATATAGATATTTGTCGAATAAAGCGTGTTATTAGTAAATAATCATTTCCAGCTTTTCAAAACTAAGAATTGCATTATGGGCTCATTCATATCTGACATTCCATATGATTATTCTGCGCAGCATGTGCCTCACCTCTCTGGTTTCTTTCTATTGTCGGTAGTGGCATTAACAATCACGTCCGGCAACTTTTTAACATTGAATTTCAAAGTTGACTGACTTGCATTCAGACGATAAACTGTTATTTCACAGTTTGAAACAAACATACCGAAAAGCACAAAATCTATTTCCATGTTATGAATTATTAAGCAACGTGCTTTTGTGCTTTCAACCTCGTTTGGTTGTAAATTATTAATACTTCTTGCTTCCATTCGAGATTTATTGGTAATTCAGTTCTGAGATAACATTAATAATAATAATAATAATAATAATAATAATAATAATAATAATAATAATAATAATAATAATAATAATAATAATAATAATAATAATAATAATAATAATAATAATAATAATAATAATAATAATAATAATAATAATAATAATAATAATAATAATAATAATAATAATAATAATAATAATAATAATAATAATAATAATAATAATAATAATAATAATTATAATTATAATTATAATTATAATTATAATTATAATAATAATAATAATAATAATAATAATAATAATAATAATAATAATAATAATAATAATAATAATAATAATAATAATAATAATAATAATAATAATAATAATAATAATAATAATAATAATAATAATAATAATAATAATAATAATAATAATAATAATAATAATAATAATAATAATAATAATAATAATAATAATAATAATAATAATAATAATAATAATAATAATAATAGTGATAATGATGATTTTATGTATCTATGCGTGTGTGGCAAATAGCATAACTCAGAGCCGAAGATTATATACATACATACAAACTTGCCTTCCGAGAATAACAACACGAAGATTTCCAAGAAAATCCCTCCATTCCAAACTACCGCTTGTTTCGAATACTTTTTAGCATTCTTATTTAGTAAAAAATTGTTCTAAAAATGTGTGTGTCTGTGGACAGCATAACCCAAACACGAAAAGTAGGTTAAAAACTAAAATTGGTATTTAAATTTAATGTCTATCAAGGACATAACACGCAAATTTTGAAGAAAATAGCCCCACCGTAAACTACCCTTTACATGGAAAATTTTTCGAAAATTTTGATTTTCTTGAAAATAGCTCTAACGATTTTGATTAAAATGTCATATGAGTAGGCGTAGGCATGTCATATGTTCAAGATATATGTATCACAAATGAAATGTATATTTTGAATTTTCTGGCTATAGCTCCTGTAGCCGTATTTACTCTGGACGACTTTTGCATAACTGGTAAACCGTTAGAGATACACAAAATCTTACTGTACACAAAATGTAGGTCTGGTTAAAAAATATGATTTATGTCTAAATAATTTTTGTTGTAGAGTGAACCATTTTGGATATATTCCTTGTTATTTGCGTCAGTTTCGCAAAACTTAAAAACTTTTGTGAAAGGGAACATCGTTGCTCATTTTTTATATGTTAAGCGTGCAAAGAGAACTGAATCACAAAGCTTTAAAAGTTTTGACTATCGCTCAAAGCCTATTGTATTCTAATATTCCCCTTGTACCTACAAGGAAATAAAGCAATAAGATAATTTGTACAAATGTTTATCTCAACTAACACGAAGAATATTGTCACCGCGCCCGCCGCATCTAATTGCCGACAACAGCAGTGTCACCCATCGCATTATTGTCGGCACTACCGCAAAGGAGCCGAAGGAAAGAGACAGAGCATGGCCGCATTGTTGGGGCGCTTGCCGAAAGAGAGAAAAGGATAGATACTTCGAGAATCTTCTCTGCTTTGTATCTCACCGCAATAAGTGAACGTTCCTGAAGCTTCCAGAATAGTGCCTGGGAGATATAAATAGCGGTAAAGTGTGAGAAGAGGCAGTCAGACGTATGTGAAGTGTTGAGTAGTCGTGCCGACGGAGACGGACAGACGATGTGAAGAGTTGTGCCGACGGAGAAGAGTTAGTTCTTTGTGTTACGAGTTCGGAGCCGTACTGTTGGAGAATCGAAAAATACTTCTTGCTGTTGCAACGAGTGTACAAAGTTACTGTTTACGGAAATAAAAGTGTTTCTTTATCTCGACTACATCTGTCTTCTTTACTTCACAACCAAACCAAAAGTCACAATATATAGGAATAAGAGTTTGTAAGAATGGTTAGTACAAGAGTAGAGAAAGTCATGTGAGTGCAACACATCATTTTTTTTTTTCTATCTACTTCATGTTAGTCAAGCTTACGATATTCCTGTAAAATACAAACTACAAAAGCGCCCCATGGGATAGTACAGTACAACATGAAGCGATGTTTTTCACATTGCTGTGAGTCTATCAGGTCTCTGACAGGGCAGGATGGTTATCCAACAGGCGGAAGGGTGCTGCCTGCCTGGCATCTGACACCTTTTGACGCTCTCACTATCCGGTTTACCTGACGGTTATCCAACTCTCTGTCCACTTTACACTCTATTCTCTACTGTATCTTCTATTGTTGTAACCGATTACTGTAGAAAACAGAATAGCAACAATAATAAATGCATGGAGAAGTGTCAGGGTTCTATTTCCTGCTGGAGAATAGGAATTTCTTTCTCTAGCCAAGGTTATTCCCCATCGTCTGGAAGCATAAACGAGAGTGTGGATGTCTCTGTTACATTTATTTACTTTCTCTACTCATTATTCTACAAACTACACTTGCTTCTATGCAATTTGGGGTCCCAATTTGATGTAAGCAGAATATGCCGAAACCAAAGCACACCACAAAATATAGTACCTTAAATATTGCCGATTATCTATGGGTTTTCAAGATCTATGTTTGAATGTAACGGTGTTCCTCAAACTCCGGAGTAAATATCATTTTATTGCATCAGAAACACGTGGCATTTTATATCTTAGTTGCAGCTGATACGCACACCAGGTTATCGTGGGGTGATACAAGGTCTGGATCTAAGGCTGGATGTTGATCGATCTGAAGATTTGTAGAAATTGTTTTATTCCATATTTCCTTGAAGATACAATAGAAACAGGGAACTTTGAAAATTCAAACGAGTAACAAAGAATATCTCAGAAAAGGCTACTTCACTAAAAAGTATTTGACTGTGTGTTTTAACATCAACTTTTTTGTGTTTTAAGATTTTGTCTCTCTCTCTTATGGTATGCAAAGAAGAGATATTCAAGGGCTATTTTCAGGAAATTTTAAAAAAATTTAAAAAAGTTTGACGTATTCTTGGAAAATGCCTCCTATATCTTCTTCGTGTTAATTAAGATAAATATTTGTACAAATCGTATTGCTTATTTCCGTGCAAGAGGAATATTAGAATACAGTTGGCTTTGTGCAATAGTCAAATGTTTTAAAGCTTTGAGATTCCGTTCTCTTTGCATACTTAACATATAAAAATGAACAACGATGTTCCATTTCATGAAAGTTTCAAGTTTTCCGAAACTTAGACATATAACAAGGAATATCTTCGAAATGTTTCACTCTACAAAAAAATTTATTCAGACATAAATTGTGTATTTTAGCGAGACCTACATTTTTTGTACAGCAAGATTTTGTTTATCTCTTACGGTTTACGAGTTATTCAACAGTAATCCAGAGTAAACAGGACAACATGGGCTATAGCCAGAAAATTCAAGGTATACATTTCATTTATCATAAAAATATGTCAAACATATGACATTTTAATCAAAATCATTAGAGCCTTTTTCAAGAAAATCAAAATTTTCGAAAATGTTTCCATCTAAAGGGTAGTTTAGGGTGGGGCTATTTTCCTCAAAATCTTCTTGTCGCATCCTTGAAAGACATTAAACTTAAATACCAACTTTGGTTTTTAACCGACTTTTCGTTATTGAGTTATGCTGTCCACAGACAGACAGACAGACACACCGACATACATACGGACCTTTTTCTAAAACTTTTTGTTTGGATTTAGGGGGTTTCAAAACATGTATTTCCGGTGAAATCTTGACATAAAATTGTGGGTGAAAGTAAAAATGGTATTCTGGTGCTTTTGTGTGTATGTGACCTTTATGCTATCAGCTCTATAACCCTATTCTACTCTAAATAGCTGCTAAAGGGGTGAAAATATTTAGCTAACAGCAGTACCACCACCAACACACTCAGCCCCTTGTTCTACTCAAATTACTGTATAGAGGCATAATGTCAGGTTGTTTGCCTATCGTTAACATTATACGAGATTTACCTCAAACACAATTAACCGAAATTTGCCAAGGTACACATATAGATGGCAATACAGGCCCTTGCTTGCTGCGTCACAATATAGAGTCGATATTCGCGAAAACCTCAACTATCATTGGGATCTATAAGATAATTACTAATTGCAAAGAAAATGCTTATATTAAATTTTGGAGGGAGTATATAGATATCAATATCTGCTCAACATTTTCAAGAACACGTCAGTTAACAACAATCAAACGGAAACATAAGGGGTTTTCCAGAGCATTCGAGAAGTGTCCGGCGGCCGGCTTGTTTGTAGTAGTCCAAGAAAGGTCCGTGTTACGTTATCCTTGCTATAAAGGAGACGACACATCGAGTTAGTGTGACAGTGGCGAGTCGGTTATTATTTACTGCGAAAATATGTGAATAATTCACACTAAGATTCGAAAGAGGAATTTTAAAAGTTTCTCACACTAATAGTAACAGATGCTTTATATTTTAAATAGTGCAAGATAAAGAAACTGCATGTTACTTAACATGAGGTTAAATACTTGAAAAGCAATCAAGCTTTAATCCTCCAAGTTATTACATAACTTCTTTTTCAATTTGAAAGCGTTGAACATGAATGAAAACATTATAAGTTGTTGTATCATGGCACAAGATGTGATGTGTTGTGCTCACATGACTTTCTCTACTCTGATGCTAACTATTCTTACAAACTCTTAGGTGTAAGGGGAATATGGGTATCGAGTAGGCTTTGAGCGATATCTTTAAAGTTTTAAAATTCCGTTCTCTTTGTACAACCAAATAGATGAAAAATGTGAATAACGACGTTCCACTTGAGAAAGTTGAAGTACTGCAAAATTCACACAAATAACAAAGAATATCTCTGAAATGGTTCACTTCACAAAAAATTCATACAGACATGAACTTTGTTTTTTAACGAGATCTACATTTTTTTTGCATCGTAGGATCTGGTCCATCTCTTACGATTTAGCAGTTATGCAAAAGTCGTCAAGAATAAACAGGACTACATAGGCTATAGCCAAAAAATTCAAAATATACATTTCATTTGCCACAAAAATATGTTAAACATCATTTCGAGAAAATCAAAATTTACGAAAAATTGTCCATGTAAAGGGCAGTTTAGGGTGGAGGAATTTTCTTAAAAATCCTCGTGTCAAACCGTTGAAATACTTGTAGTTTCACATGGTATCTTGAGCTATTGGTTAGCCGTTTAAGATCTAGGGTTGGGGCCTTTGTCTATAGAAACTGTGGTCTGTGTTACATCGCAAGCTGATTTAACAAAGTTGAACGTTTCCTGCAGTTACTTTGTCACTTTCTCGAGCCAGCCACATAATGTAATATTCCCTTTAGAGCCGCGCAAGCGTTCCTCGCAGTTTTTGCTAATGGCTACAGACCACACTTTGTCACTTCCTAGCCCTTTGCACATTAACGCGAAATGCTACCTTTCAAAAATAATTTACGGGGGCCAACAGAGGGTGTAAAGTGTGTTAGTTTCTAAATTCTAAATTTAAAAATTGAACCAGTGTGGAAATTGTATTATAATTTATTTGTTTTCACGATCAATTTTTGTTTCAATTTTCCAAGATCCTTCGTATACATTGAATACCCTGCATTCAAAATTTTCTTCAATTATCTCTCATGCTTTCTCTGTTTCTACTCTCATTCTGGAAATGCTCGCCTCCAAGCGGCTGTGCGTCACGAATACACTCGTTATGTATTCTCCTCACTTCTTCCTCCTTCAAGTCCCTCCTTTCCATTACTTGCTCTAATTTTGTTACCTTGTCTTTCACTTACAGTCTGAATCGGTCCTCCAGTTCTCCCAGGATAAATGGAAATAATTCTTAAGTTCTTGCTGGTAAGTTTGAAAAAACCAAAACCATTTCTCATCCATCTGTGGAAATGGTTGCAATTCAGGTAGCCAAACATTTTTTCTGGCATAACACATTTACAATATGGGGTATACGCCCCGTTGTGAGTGCCGCGGAACCTTATCACTCGTGGTACTTCTGAACTTACCAGAAGTACGTCAGGCCGAACACTCGAGCCCCTCCTGCAAGGAAGTTGTTTGGATTGGGTTGTTCTCAGCGGCACAGTGGTTCCTGATATCCGTGCCTGGGGGGAGGGAGCTATTACGTCAAGACGCCAGTAATTCTGACGGACGTAGACCTAGTGCTGACATCACTCCCATAGGTCACACTCTTGTGACGTCAGAGATGATGTGACTTCCCTTCCCGGAGAGGCAGTCCTTCAACTCGGAGCGACGAGCGAGCACAATTTTTTCTGGGAAGGCGAGCAACACGTGGTGAGGTATCTCCGGGTCAAACGCAGCTGGCATAAAAAAACAACCCACATAGTCCCAATGAAATCAACAAATGATAAAATTAAAATTGTGTTTTAAAGAGATCCACCTTTTTTGTAAATTATGAAACTGGCCAGGAAGAAGGAAAGTAATGTTTGGAAGAACACACACACACACACACACACACACACACACACACACACACACACTTAAAAGTGAACTAAGTGCTAACAACTGTGTCGTTCAACACTTATAGAGTGCTTCTCTCAACATTGCCCTCACTTATATAGCCAAGAATGACGTAGCGTGGATTTTTCTTGAAGTTCACCTTTCCATAAATAAGCCGGTAGTCGAAAGTTTCTCGAACAGTCTGGAAACGTTTTGTTCTGTCGCGCTCATAGTCGTGTTTGTTCTAATCGCTCCATTGTCGTTGAGCTGCGTATTTACGACTATGTAACACTGGATTCCTTGGAATTAATGTTGTAATTCGCTCACTGACTTTACGTATAGCTTCTAAGAAGTAATTATGAATGAATACTACGTCACTGACTGACAATGGGTGTTAGTGTGCTGTTTGAAGCCAGCCCGACTATAAATCCTGGGATACCTATTCAAAATTTACGATTAAAAGCTAAAAACTAGGTAGAAGCACCGTCGATGTATAATATTTAACGCCCTATTTGTCTAAAACCATATTATAAAATGTAATACTCCTGGGTAAGGCACCATGTACAAGCTAGGGAGAAAAACACAAACGCTGTTGTTGAGCGAAAATTCCCATTGATTCACACAAATCCTCTTATGGCCCCTTCATAAGCGCATCTGCAGGTGCTAATATTTAAAATAATTCATCAGTAGGTACCTACTCCAAAATATAAGCTCTATTTCCAATTTATAGTTAAAGAACCCAGGTCCTGAAGTGAGTTGCACTTCGACTCCAGTTGGATATGGAAGCCTACTCACTGTTTATTTACCAGTAGAGAAGGTAAAAATATTTAAAGACGCAACCAGTAAAATAATTTGAGAAAGCCATATAGGGACAATTTTAGTCATTGCGGCTTAGATTTAGACATTTTGGTCACATAAAAGAGCAAGAAATTTTGCGAGATTAGCGTTTAAGTTTAGCAGGGAAGTTGGGGAATTTGACAAGCAATGTGTGTAAGTCAGTGCCACGTGTTTAAAAGTTTTGCAAGCAAATGTACATACTATGTTTAAAATGTATAACTTCCTTGAACACTATTGTTCAACTTCATCATGTAGATGTTCTTTGTTCAGGCCGAGAGGAACAACAGAAGACTTTACAAATTCCCTAATGCCTACAATTACCTTTCTAAGTAGGCACGCGGTTATTCTTAATCCTTTCAGGATCAGAACGCATGGAAGATGCAGATTTCTTGAGCCCAGCTCTGTATTTGTTGAACCACAAAGAAGATGCTGACTGGCTCAAGGCTTTTAATCTCGTTTCCTTAATTGGCTTTTGCTCCGAAGTTTCTCACAGATTAACTCAAGAAGGAGAAAGCCGCGCTGAAAACTTTCATGGACACAAACAACGGAGGCAGAATACAATACCCTATTATGACTATCAAGAAGATGCGGTTAACAAATTGTATCAAAAAGTTATTTTCGTAAACTTGAGTAGGCGTGACTTCGTATATTCAGTTTACTCCTGATAAACCACACACAATATTCCCTCTAGTCTGGTATAGTTACACGTGGAAAGCGCTCAGAATGTACTACTTTCTTTTGCACAAAGGTTTGTTATCCTATATTCTGCAATAAGAATTGCATCGACGAAATTCAACTTAGTAATTCTTACACTGGAAAAGAAAGGGGTAGAATGGTTAGTTATATTAACTGCTATTTTGACATTGCTTACCCCACTTACATCGTTGGGTGCCTCTAAAATCTGTACTTCTGTGTTGGGTCAGTTGACAACAAACGGAACTGTGACCATTGGTATATGGTCCAGCGCAATCTAGCGGCAGCTCCATTAGTCAGCCTCAGAAAAAGCAACAGTTATCCAAAAAATGGATTTCCTTCAATGAACATGTTCCAAAGAAGGCGAAAACCGTTCCTCAGCAGGAAAAATCATATTATGCCACTATACTGGAGCAATTTCTCCAGTAACTCTGGTGAAAAAAAGTTTCTCTTTCACCAGGATAATGCACCCACGTACACGTCATCCCTACGTCACGATACTGGACCCGGAAAGGATTCCTCGCCCAATATTTTGCAAGCCTGTTCATTATGCAACACTGGATGTTCTGATCTTGCAAATCCACGTACCGCTAGACAAAGAATCTTATTCTGTGCTCGTGCAACAAGAATATCAGCAACATTTAATGGAGAAGCAAGAACAACAAAATAGGAGAAAGGGAGGGGGGGGGGTGAAATCGTACCACCCAGCATGCAAATAACAAAGAAGAGAGAAGGCTGAGAAAGAAAATTCAAAAGAATAACGACGAGAGAGAGACCAAAGCAGGAAGAGTCTGCGGTAACCTGATAAAAGGAACAATGTTCACATTCTGGCGCCGAGGGATTAGATTATGGAGAAGCGATCCTCTGATGAATAAAACACACACATTCAAAAGGTTTAGAGGGATTATAAAGTAAAGAATTGAATACTGATACAGTGTACTCTGAATTTCAATCAGCATCTTAAGAACGTGTTGTCTGAAACGCTAATAAAACTAATTTTATGAGAAAAGTATCGGCAAAAAATGGGTTGAATTGTGTTTTCATGTAAAATTAAGATTAAAATTCCTTCAGACTCAGTTTGCCGTGATGCGGGAAATTCATAGTAAATGTTTTGATTGGGGTACTATAGCGGGGTGGAATTTCTATAATATCTCTCTCACTCTTTCAGTGTTTCTCACTCTGTGCCTCCTAAACTCGTCTAATTCTTTAGCTGTTTCCGTTCTTATTTCTTGCCCTAACTTGACTCCACTCACTAATTCTCCTAGTCTGACAACGTCATTTCTACTTTCATTTCTGTTTTGCCCAATTGTTTGAGTTACTTGATTTACATATATTTGTATTTCTTTTCTGCCCGGTATATTCACATTCTAAGTTCTGATCTAAGGTAGTTTACATTGCTTTGAATTTAATGAAATAAAAACAACGGTTTTCAATTCATTAAAGCAGTGTTGCCAATTTTATTTAATTTCACTGTAAATAATTAATTGAACAGCAATGACGTAGTAGCTTATTTCGCTGTTCCCTCTTTACTATGCAGTCTAATGCATGAAGTTTTATTTAATGCTTGATAGTGTGAACTCTTACGCTAGCTTCCAATTTTTTATCATTATTTCAATTTTAACAAAAGGTTGGCTCTCTCCCTTTTATTCCCCTGGTTTTCATATACAAAAATAGTTGAGTGTGTGTAGAATTAAATCATAAACATCAAGGAAATATGAGACAAGGATGTTTTGTGCTCTAAATTTAAACCTTGGTATTTTGTTGCACAAGGCAAATAGAAGGTTTTGGTTTAATACACGAGGTTTAATAAGATCCCTGAAATCTTAATGCGGTGCGCACATGCACTAGCTAGAATGAGAGTAGACCACGCGAAAAAAGTGACTGCTGCAGTTAACACGCCAAGTGCGCATGTACTACATGCGTGTTCTTTTGTTTCTCCCTTCAAGGGCTGCTTTAGCTTTTTCTAAGATTATTGTCTTTGTGATGAGGTTCATAATTCTATAATGAATGACTTACCGGTATTTATTCTAAATAAGGCTTCTATTTTTAGTCTAAGTGATGTATATACGAACCCATATTATGTTCGTAAGTTTAATTGCACTTTGCCTTTCTCGTTTATTCAGAATATATCTAACATTATACAATTTGTGTTTATTTTGCCTAGATTTGTGCATTTTATCAGCCATTTTAACTCACTATTGCAACAATGATCATTCTCAACTTATTATAAAGAAATTGATATATTATACTTCATTTTTAGTGCTTGAGCAGGAATTCATGTAACATCATTAAGAACTTTAAAACTTCATTATAAAACTGTCTTCTTCATAATGCATTGGCCACAACCATAAAGTTATTAAAATTGAACTGGGGTACTTGTGAACATATTTTGTTCCGATAAATTCATTAATAAGAAACAGACAGCTAAGCAAGGATGGATAATTAGTAATTAATTCGTTACTATATCCACCACTGCAGGATGTTGCTCAAGCTTTCATTTAAGGGACACTGGGAGTGAAATTTTGGTCAAAATTGTCAAAAAGACGATTTTTTTTTTTTTTTTTTTTTTTTTAACCTTAAAATGTTCCTGGAACTCTGTGCCTCTGGATCAGCTAACATGTGGTCATTACGGCCCTTTCAAATAGTGCTCTTCCCTTAACGTACACAGGATGCTCCTATATAAAAGCCTGTTTTTCTCAAAACTACATTTCTGCACATTCCAAAAGAAGGTCGCGCCTGAGTTTTGCTTCAAATTCAATGAAAACTTCCAAAAGTATTCATAAATATCAGCTAAACAAAACTATGATTCAATTTTGATGTTATCATTAACATGAATTATTCCAAAAACATTTTTTTTTGTATGAAAAAGTCAATAATTTTGAAGATTACATTTTCTTTGTTATTAAAAAAATATGTACAGCATAACCAGCAAACGTATTTGAAATATCTCTTCAAACAATTGTTACCCATGTTTTAGAGTATCAGTTCTGCCAAAGTAAATGAAGTTTGAAAAGTGAATAGACGCGAGCTACATTTTAAAGATGTGCCTATTAAATTCATAAAATAATTTATATATCATAAACGAATTATCCAATTTTAATGAACTTTGGTGTGCGTCTTATTCTCATATGAATACAAACACAGTAAAAATTTCAGAAAAGTCTATCAAGAAATGTGGAAATTTCAAATTTCACTCCCAATATCCCTTAAGTTTTAGATAGACGTTTAGACTAAAAGCAAACGCACTATGAATTGTTAGATCTTTGCCAACCTTTAGCCTAATTACTTATCGTAACTTTGGGGGGCAGGAATTAACCCCCCCCCCCCAAATGACGGCTCTGCACGCTAGGTATGTAAAGATAAATCAAACAGGGAAACGTATGGCGAGCGAGCGATTAGCCAGATTACCAGAGCTTGGAATAAGAGCACCGACCTGTATTTGGCTGGATGTGGCAAAGTTGAGCTTGTTGGAGCTGGCAGGGGTGCAAAGCCTGCGGTTACAGGACATTCGCTAACAAGCAGGAAAGGGAGAAGCATCATGTCAAACATATACCTGCGGTGTGCGAAGGAACTCCATCATTAAATGGAGTGGGCGTCCAAAAGGAGCTTCAGAGCACACAGATGTCCCATTAGAAGTTATGTGAGGTGAGAGGGTTTGTTTCCGAATGACATGGCTCCAGAATAAAGTTCGAAGCTAGGTCCGTGGTTGCGTTCCCGTTCAGGCACACTCACCTGCCAGGTCTGGTTCTTACTTTCGTGGTAGATGGCGTTGCTTGTTTAAAGGAAAGACTAGAGTATTGCCATGGCTTTATGCCCTCCCTCATCCCACCGCCTTTTAGAGTGCCAATTGGTCACGTGACGATGTCGTCACGTGTTTTACTTTGGTCGCTCTGAGCTGTAACTCAACAACACACTGAATGCACAACTGTAACCGACTTGGCAACACCAGATTCTTTCGCCACACTGTCGTTTGTTTGTCTGCATATATCTCAATCCCATAGAACTGGTTTGGTCCATGGTAAAATGAATACTCTAAGGTGACATTCTTACAGGAATTAGAGAATGAGAACATATCGCTTAAGTTTATGTTTAAATCATATATCGCTGCGTTAATGCTTAATTTGTAATTAGAATGGCTCCATTGCAAAGTCAAACACACGTAAAGCTCATTTCAAGGATACGAAATTAATATAGAATACGTAATAGAGCAGGGGAAGACAACTTCGGGCCGTGTGACGTATTTAAACGAACAGCCAGCTTGTACGTTCGTGTGACGTCAGGCGAGAGTAGTGTATTGCTATGCTGCCTAGATCAGCGGCGCTTGTGTTCAGTTCCCCGTGTTTCACACCAGTTTGAGACCAGGCTTCAAGATGTAGAAACTTTGTCAACTATGTTTCAGATCTTTGCGACCCCGTATTCACTGGATGTTAACAATTATAAGAATGTTAGTCTTCGGTTACAAATGTGCCGTACATTACGCCCTAACATTGACAAACTAGTTAAAGAAAAGCGAAACGGCAAATGTCGGAACATGTCCACCTAATTGTTCTGTATAGCTCTCCTCTAGCTCAGGCAAAATAGTTATAATTTCTGTTCTGTTTGCGTTATAACGTGACTGTTTACATAAACTAGAATTATATATATGGCATAAGGCCGAAATGTAATTATTTATAATTTGTGACTATTTCGTAATTGAAACGGTCAGCATTAAGATTATGATGTCCCGTATCCCATTTCCTCTTGCCCGCTGTGACGTCACACGTTCAACTGGCTTGCTCTAGGAGCATGTGTGCTGAGTTGGCTGACGTCACAGCAGCGTTACCTGTCTTCCCCTGTAGTAGAGAAAGTAAAAGTGGAATTAGATGTAGCTGATGGAGTGCAGTTATATCTCCTATAGCAAAAAGTTTTGCGAATGTGGATAGTTTAAACACAGAGTTTACTTGCTTCTTTTGGTTTGATTTCACGTTACAATCGGAATGTGAGTGTTGGGGTGGAATGTTGGAGAGCAGAGCGACCTGAATCATGTTTCATTCAGGTTACATTGCATCCTCATTTTTCATTCCGGGTGTCTCTGACTCGTTAAAAACTCCAGCGCCAGCGTAGGAGTGCTGTCCGCGACAGTTCAGGACAAGGTGGGAAACCACATCTGTCGGAACAAGGTAGGTAATGCACCATGTCAGTGAAGTGTGCTGGATGACACTCGATGGCGTGAATCGGCCGGCCGGCAGGCTCATGTATTGCTAATGATGTGAAACTGTGCAGCCTCTCAGCTACGATACTTAGCCATTTTGCTTGCATTCCCTCTCGAGGAGAAGTCAAACATCATCTGTCACACCGCCATCTCTCTGTTTCTCACTGCATTGGATTCCTCCCGTACTCTCACTCTGACCTGGTGTGTGTGTGTGTGTGTGTGTGTGTGTGAGTGAGTGAGTGTCTGTCTGTCTGTCTGTCTGTCTGTCTGTCTGTCTGTCTGTCTGTCTGTCTGTCTGTCTGTCTGTCTGTCTGTCTGTCTGTCTGTCTGTCTGTCTGTCTGTCTGTCTGTCTGTCTGTCTGTCTGTCTGTCTGTCTGTCTGTCTGTCTGTCTGTAAGCCTGTGGACAGCATAACTCAAAAACAAAAAGTCGGTTAAAAACCAAATTTGGCATTTAAGTTTAATGTCTTTCAAGGGTGCGACACGAAAATTTTCAAGAAAATAGCCCCACGCTAAACTACTCTTTACATTGAAAATTCTTCGAAAATTTTAATTTTCTTGAAAATTACTCTAAAGATTTTAATTAAAATGTCATATGTTTGAGATACTTTATTGACAAGTGAAATTTATATTTTGAATTTTCTGGCTATAGCCCCTGTAGTCGTATTTACTCTGGACGACTTTTGCATAACTGGTAAACCGTTAGAGATAGACCAAATTATACTCTACAAAAAATGTTGTTGTTAGCTAAGGCTGGATTTCTGACAATGAAGTCATTAATCCTCTTGCTCTCCAATATTTTTCACTGATGATATTGAAGAGAGCAATAGCAGTATAGTAACCACTTTTTAGAGAGCACCATATTTTTATGTTTTGGCGGTCACATCGCTCTCTCACAACCACCAGAATGTCTGGAGGACCACACCTGTCATTGGTTTACAGGTCTCACCGACCTGACTGGGAGTTATCAAAATAAATTCACCGACCATATCCTCTGATTACCAATCAGAGGACGTATTACATGCCATGACAGGTCAGCATGTTAGGGGTTAAGATTTTATAGACAAATTATAGAAATGGAGAGGTTGGAAAAGTAAAGACTCCCTAGCCCTCGGGTACCCCAATAGCATCGGGGTCGGAAGAGAACAAGAGATGTCCAAGGTAAGGTGAGATAGAAAAGTTACAGTGAGGAGCAAAACACCAGTAAGTGGAAGTAATGTTCTGCTCAGCTTGGGTACCTTGTGGTCGCTATTCACACATCCCCTAGACGGAGACCCCTGAGTCTAATGTAGATCTTGCTAAAATACACATCTGAATAAAATCTGAATAAATTTTCTTGTAGGGTGAACAATTTCGGAAATATTCCTTGTTATGTGTGTGAGCTTCGGAAAACTTAAAACTCTGGTGAAATGGAACATCGTTGTTCATTTTTTTATATGTTAAGTTTGCAAAGAGAACGGAATCTCAAAGGTTTAAAAGATTTGACTATCGCACGAAGCCTACTGTTTTCTAATATTGCTTCTGCGCCTACAAGGAAATAACCAACAAGATTTATTTTTAGAACTAACAACAAGAAGAAATAGGAATAAGAATTTTTAAGAATGGTTAGAACAACAGTACAGAATGTCATGTGAGTGCAGCACATCAGATTTTTGTATGCACTTTATGATATAGTGAAATATTAATAATTCACCAGCTCTACATAGCTTTACTGTAGCGTATTTCGTTCTTGCCCTGAAGTTGACAGTTTGCCAAGCATTAGAACATTTAATTTATTAGAAGCAACTTGGATGTTTGTGAGCTACTTTCTCGCAGTAAAAAGGAATGGCATGATATGTTAATGGAAGGTTTAGCAGCGCCATATGGAACAGCTCGCCCTAGGGTAATGGCGCCACTCCTATATCAAGTGCAACACAAGAGCAATCAAACGGAGCATTCCATATACCTACCTACATCCAGTGCACGCTTCATTCTTAATCAACTTTGTGCTTCGTCTTTTAGGCCAAAGGTTCAATTGTAAGCTTACTCTCAAAGTATTAGGGAACCAGACGATGTAATTTGTAAATGACTTCAAGCTACATCGAGACAAATTCACTAACCTTGTTTGCCCACTCAACAGTCTATTCTTTAATCTTATGTGTAGAACTCACATGACTTTCTCTACTCTTGTACTAACCATTCTTACAAACTCTTACTCCTATATCTTCTTCGTGTTAGTTGAGCTAAGCAGTTGTATAAATTATATTATTGCTAATTTTCTTGTAGATATAAGGGGAATATGAAAATACAGTATGAAGGCTTTGAAATTCCTTTCTCTTTAGACGGCAAAAAGATAAAAACGTGAATAATGACCTTCAGTTCAGAAAAGTATCGTTACACAAATAATATGTCCGAAATCGTTCCCTACACAGAAAATGCATTGGGACATAACTTGTGTGTTTTATCGCCGTTGAAGACAAAGGAAAAGCAAAACTCAAGAAAGATGCAAGAAAATAAACCTAAGATGTTATTCAATGGCGAAAACTGACAGAAACCTATTAAATTTAGTGATGCAATCTGAAGGAAAACAGTGTACTAAGAAATAAAGGAAACATTAAATTTGTAGGTTAAGAACTCCTCAGGAAGACAAATGAGAGAGTATATTTTTCTTACTGTTCCTTTTATGGTTTATAATCGATACGAATATTGTGACAGTTCATTGCCTCTTCACTTTTCTTGTGTTGAACACGGTAATAAAATACGAAGGAACAGACTCTTTCTCTCCCTTTCCTCCCTCTCTTCCCTCCTTTGCTTCCATCATTCTGCCCCTCTCTCCGTCTCTCTGCCTCTCCCTCTTTCTCTCTTTCTGTCTCCCCCTCATTCTTGCGATCACTCGCTGTATTGAACACAGGCCCCTCTTTTCATTTTTAGTTGCTTCCTAGCTCGCCAATGTAAGATTCTTTTCATCTACTGCACGCTGGCGCTGGCAGATAACGCCACTGTACGTCCCATCCGTAGCAATACTCATTAACTCACTCACTGCACGTACACCTGTTGGGGCTTCTAGAGTTCGCGGGAGGCGGGGTCAGAAACATCTAAAAATATCTTATTGCATCTCAAAGGTGCTATTGCTATTTAAGAAATTCTCAAGTACCTCGAAGTACTTTGAAATTGCATAGCGATCCACACAGAGCAAGCTTAGAAGGACTCGAATACTGCATACCAATGGAATACTGTATACCAGGAGACTAACTGGAGACTAAATGGAAGTAATAAATAAAATTAGTCATATAGGGAGCAGTTCTCTCACAAAGAAATATTTTACGAAATGCAATAATGATAAGAAACTAAGAATTTAGATCCTATAATGTAAACAAAGATCGATGTTACTTTTCATTTGAAATATTACATAAAGGTAAACAGAAAAATAAAAATTTAATTCCTATTTGACAGTAAAAAATTAAGTAATGAATATCTTCAAAAAAATACATAAAAAAATAAAGAAATAAAAAAAATAAACTTCATGGTAATCTTACCTCATAAGAAATTGCTTGTACTACTGCACGTAAACGCCCTAATAATGCACAATGCTTCCTGAAGTGAAACTCTGATCCATTTGGTAACGTTTTATAAAGAGCTGGGATACCATCTACGATATGGTAAGGGATGGGGTGATTCGTTTTAGCCGAGCTGGATCAGCGGTGAGCCTGAATAACTCTTTTCGTCCACTATTAGTATCTCGGACGCGGTACGGGTCAACGACTAATTACATTAATTACTTCTATAGATCCACATTGAAGTGTTTGTTTCTATTTGAATCTATAAACACACAAATTCAATGTATAAACACAAACATAACCTCACAGCTTGGCGTCCGTTTGAATCACACTACGGGGTCCACAATTCCACAAACACGGACTATACATTTTCATAAGTTCATATTGTCTCTATTTCGTGTCACTTCGCAGAGTTAGGTATACACTTATTCTGTACTCGTGTTTTTACATTCTTCCACCACCATAAATGTTCGTCTGAAAAACACTTTACACACACAAATTACTAAATTTCTGCGGACATTGTCTTTTTCAATGTGACGTCTATCCAAGCCATGGAAAGAAGACAATTGAATCTTCACTTTACCAACTATATTTACAATTCTTAGCTTCAGGAGGCCTTTCTGCCAGCTCTATAATTTTGTATTAGATTATTTTAGAGTGCTTACAGAGAAATATCGCAAATTCTTCTGGGCCATCATCATTTTCTTCTGGCTTTGGGGCTGAAGTCTCACAATCAGCTGTATACAGCTCAAGGAAGTGTCTGGCAGCATTAAACTGTTCCTCTCTCTCCATCACTAGATGACTGTTTTTTGAATAATTGCCAATTGCTGATGTGTTTATTTCTGTGTTGAGGGCTGTTATGACGTCACCGAAGAACACGTTACTGTCCGTGAGACGACACTGAGAAGTATATCTGAATAGTACTTTTCAATAATGTAGGGCTCTGATAAACCACGTGACGTTTGGCAACTTTGATATCATAAGATAGTAATTGCCTGCATGCTTTAAGATACGAGTGGTAAATGAATGGTAAAGCTGTGAGGTTGGCAGATCGTAAAGTTATAGAATTTCTGTTCATTTCATGACCTATTCCGGTTGAACATGTTGAGTTAATTTTTAATTTCTCATTCACATACATGATAGATGGAGAAAGTACTCCGCCCCAAAAACTCGATACCGATATTTCACCGGAAATGCATATTTTATAGAGTTTACCCTGGTCTATGTTGGCAATGCTAAAAATACCGATATACATGTCCCTTTATCTCAAACATTACTAAGTTGAAATTGTTACCACATATTCTCAAAAACATTTGTAAACTTTTAGCATAAGCATGCTAAAAATGTTTCCCAGATAATTATTTACTTATTATTTCTATTTCCTCTGTTTTTTCAGTATAGCAATAAGACCACAGCCGCTTTTTGAGACAGCTCACGCGTAGAAGACGCACATATGTACAAACATGAAAGAAGAATGGAGAGGAAAACGAGTGAGAATCACTGGAATAGGAATTACTATTATTCGTCATCCATTCTTGACGCAAACAACTGGACAAGAAATTAAAAAAAGCAGGTAAGTTATTTATTAGCGAAACTTGTAACACAATTTTTTCTTTTCTTGATAGTGGTCCAAAGTCAAGAGTATGCTAAATTTGTAATAAGGATGTTTATGGAAGTAATTAAAAGAGGAGGAATGAGAATTAATAGGAATATTTACTGACTTTGGGTTGGAGGAAAGGATACTAATACAAGTGAAGGAACTGTTAAACTGCTCAAATACTTAGGATCCATAATCCATTATGTAGATATGAATCACAGAGTTATTCACGCAAGAGAAGCAATTAAAATGGTGAATGCGCACAAGGGATATTAGTATACAAACAAGTAGGAGAATTCTCCTAATAGTAGCAGAGGGTGTGGATCTGCTTCATTTTCAGCAATTGCAATTAGCATCTTATGAATCCTTCAGTTGTAAAATTTCAATCTTACTGCAGCATTCATAAGTCGGTGGGAAAAGTTACAACGTTACGCGGAATAAAAATACCTAAAAGAGGAGCTTTATCAGAAATGGATTCCTTTAGTTTGTATCATTTTATATTCCACACGGGTTATGTAAATAATGATGCTCACGTTAAGAAAGAAAAAAGCAAACGGGAACTGAAAAAGTGTGATAAATGGGAATCGAATCAATGTCGGCTCACACTGATTCCATTTGATCTGATTTCAAAGAGCACGCATTAGCCAGTTCCGCTATAGCGAATACATGAATTTGGTCTAACTGATTAAACTCACGTTCTGTAAGTCCAGCACTAACACTGGAATCATTTTAGTTGTATTCCACAACTTAATAAAACCACCATAAGAACATATGTTCTGCAGGTGCACTGAATTTTAATCTACAATGTTTGCCGACTAATATTGCTTTTCCAAATTGCGAGGTGAGGTGAGCTGCGAGGTGAAATGACAAGTATTCCTGAGAATTAGATGACCCTTTGCGCAGGTCTCACTGAAATTGGGTATCTACTTTTTTGAAACATAGCACAAGGTACATATGTAAGAAATTCAAACTTTTGAATGTCTAAAATAACACCCGATGTGTTATCACGTGATCTTTTGTATTCAACGCCACATTATTTGCCCAGTAAATAAAATACATCTTATTATTTAAGAGATCCAAAGGAAGTTTGTAGGGAATATTCCAAATGAAGTAACTTCAAGTAAGTTCAAGACGAGAGTTACAAATGAATTCAAGCGGAATACAGAGATTAGCTTGCAAGTCAGAACTTCCGTTTGCTTCCATTCTTTTATAATGCATTTTGGGTGTTATTTCTACACCACAATGACTAAAGGATAGGACCTTGTATTAAGGAAATTACAATGACTTAATACGTATACACCAATTATACTAACAGAAATAATATTAGTGATGAAAACGAAAAGCCGGTTAAAAACCAAAGTTGGTATTTAAGTTTAATGTCTTTCAAGGATGCGACACGAAGGTTTTGAAGAAATTAGCCCCACCCTAAGCTACCCTTTACATGGAAAATTTTTCGAAAATTTTAATTTTCTTGAAAATGAATCTAACGATTTTGATTAAAATGCCGTATGTTTGAGATATTTTTATGACAAATAAAATGTATATATTGAATTTTCTGGCTATAGCCCCTGTAGTCGTGTTTACTCTAGATGGGTTTTGCATAACTGGTAAACCGTTAGAGATAGACCAAATCATATTACACAAAAAATGTAGATCTTGCTAAAATACACAATTTATGCCCGAATAAATTTTCTTGTAGGGTGAATCGTTTCGGAGATATTCCTTGTTATGTGTGTGAGTTTTGGAAAACTTTAAGCTACCATAGCCAACTTACCAGTACGACACTAAGGGCCTGTATTACGATCTCCGGTTACTAGCCACGGTTTGTTACCTCTCAGTTATCGCTAACTGTTAGTTAGGCTCGGTGCCTCGTATTACGAACTCAATTTAACTGTAGGTTTGTTACCCTGAAGATTATGATGCCCAGAGAGCAGTTGGTAACATTTTTCACTAGGCTTTTGCTGTGTTTGCAACGCTATCTCGTGGGTAAAACAATCATTTAGGTTAACCTGGGTTAACCACATCACAGATGTGTGGGGTGGTTTGAAGATTTGTACACATTGCATAACCTAAAAATAGCTTCTGTTTTATTCACTATTCATTCAGAGCCTTGAAGTGCTTTGAAGAAGCGCAAAATCGTTGTGTTCACAATGAATATAATGCAACGTTTACTATTTAAAAGGTAATCGTTCTGCCCTCAATGAATAACATGCAACGTTAGTTAAAGATAATGATCTTATTCCGCGTGTTTTTGAACTTGTGTACCTACATATTGTATAGTTTTCCGTGTATTTTCTGTTCGCAAAATGTGTAATTTGCCATGCTCCGTTTATTACATTTGCGTTAGTTAAAACGTGGTGCCGATGTAATGAAAATCGCACAAAACATCGTATTGTTTGTCCCAACTCACTCACTCGTATTGTTTGTGTCAATCCACTACACTTACAGGGCTCTAGAATTATATTTCCCTAACCTAATGCCCATCAAGAAATACCTACAATTTATGTTGGTTTAATTTATTTCATTTTAAGAATGTCGGGAATATACAAATATGCTGGTATAATGTTATTATATACGTGCTGAAAACTGCCATTCTGTCGTAAATTCTATTCGATGCCTTATTTCCGCTAAAATTCCAGATGCCGAAGCTTTTGATAACCTGTATATTTGTTGGAACTCTTCCACGTTCACTCCTCGAAATTATCTTTGCGCATTCTGAATCTCTTCGCTCTTGTATTAAATAAATAATGAGCCAGCATTTCATCTTCAGAGTCGCTGTGGACATACAACTGTGATAGGAGGTACGCCATTTTTGTGTGTGAAACACGAGTAAACTCCAAGTTAACGCACTAACCCCTACTTGAGGTTGCGGTTAGTGTACCTCCAGAAATAACTCTCAGTTAGCCCTTAACCGAAGGTCGTAATACTGACATCTGGGTGTAACTTCAAGTTAACTGTTAACCGAAACCTTAACCGGAGATCGTAATACAGGCCCTAAATTGCCTAGTTGATTCGTACTTAGACCACAAGGGAATCTCAAGTATTGGTTCAGTGATTTCCAACTTCTGTAGTTTTCTCCCTTCATACAGTTAACATGCTCTACTAACGAACTTGATTACAACATAAAAGAAGAGAAAAAGGCAATTCTTAATAATCTGACGTGCTTCAATGCATACATCTATAGAATTAGAACAAAGCTTATTCACAGGTTTTCATTACATACACATCTGCAGTATTTGATAAATGGTAGTAAAAGAAACAAATACAACACAAGATCGATCGTCGCTTTTTAAACGTTGTCTTCTGTTTGCTGAAGTGTTGCGTCATATCCAGCTGTGTATATTCCTTGCAATAAAACGTAACCCGATTTTGTTTTTATGCCTTCCGGAATGCAAGTCCAATCTTTGGAACTACAAAGGCTATTCTTTCTGCTCCATGGAATTCTCAACTAGAAATCAATCCGGTCGCCGCAAACATGCCTTGTTTAGTGTTCTAGTACAAGACTTTGTAATTAATTTTTACTTTATGTACTACATATAGTAAATAAAGGAAGTATTGTATTCATGGACAATTTTTGGAAAACTTTTATTTTCTCGAAAATGGCTGTAACGATTTTAATTAAAATGATATATGTTTAAGATATTTTTATAACAAATGAAATGCAAAATAGAGTGGGTCATGGAATTGAGAAATGTACCATGAGAATTATGTGCGTTTCATTTGCAGTTTTTAAGTTAATTTGAGCTTAGTAAACAATATTTCTGAACACACAGTACAGTGATACAATTGGGCGTGTTTTGTGATAATAAAATCTGTGTAAACATAACATTCAGTGACATAATTAAGCCACTGGCAGGGAACTATCCCTTACCTATACATATAGTATATCTTACCTTTTCTGTTGCTTTTTCTTTCCGTAAAACAAAATCAGCATTAAATATGGCACATCAAAGCTCATCCAGCTTCTCTAATAGTAATGAAAGCTGTTTAAAGAGAATAAGAATGGATAATGAAATCATTATACCAACATCAAATGCTTTTGCACCTCTAGCCAGCCTTGATGAACAACATGTACAAGAATCAGCGGTACAGCCAGTGATGGAAAATTCGCAGATAAGTAAACCTCCACCAATTTATATTCACAACATACACGACATGAGTGCTATGATTAAAGAACTAAATGCCCTTAATTGTGGAGAATTGAGATACAAGACAGTGGAGAATAATGTAGTGAAGCTAAATATGGATCTAACAGAAGGATATAGAAAAGTAACTGCGTTCTTAGGAATGCACAAGGCAGAATATCACACCTATCAATTAAAATCTGATAGGGCTTTCAGAGTAGTTATAAGAGGACTACATTACACCTGCAGCACAGAATTAATGATGGCTGAATTAAAATAGCTGGGATATGAACCATTACAAATGTTACCAGTCAGACACCCAGTCACAAAATTACCCATACCACTGTTTTTTCTGGACCTAAAACCAAATTCAAAAAATCCAGAAATCTATAACCTAACCCGGTTTTACAATGCTGTTATTAAAGTAGAGCCACCCAAACCAAAGCGAGAAATAACACAATGCCATAGATGTCAACAATATGGGCATACCAAAAACTTTTGTAATCAAACAGCAAGATGAGTAAAATGTGAAGGACTTCATCTCACGGAAAATTGCAACAAACCCAAGGACACGCTGCCGATATGCACAAACTGCAAAGGATGTCATCCAGCCAACTACAGGGGTTGTCCCAAATACCAAAGGGTCCAGAGAAGATCTCCTAAATTCAGGCAAACCACAGACAGAAGACATCCATTAATCGTTGCCACAATTCAGAACGCAACAACAGTAACAGCACAAACTGCAACTACAAACCAAGGAGGATCAGCTCTACCCAACTACACTGACGCTACCAATCGACCTACTTCTGCTTATGTTGCAGGTAACTCCAGAAACAAACAAGATAACACTGGTAACACAATAAATAGTACAGCAATGACTGATATGATCACTACTACAAACTACCATTAACACATTAAATATCCTGATTCTAAAAATACTGCAAAATGAATAATACAGCATACAGAGCATTCAAAATTAGCACATGGAATTGTCAAAGTGTAAATAATAAATATCACGAGTTGAACTTTTTTCTAAAAAATTACAATATAGACTTATTGATGGTGACAGAAACAAAACTCACTCCATCTTTAAATTTTTTCATGCCTGATTATAAAATGTGTAGGGCAGATCATCCTTCTCACAGCAGGAAAGGTGGGGCTGCTATAATCATTAGAACTAATATTAACCACAATCAGCTTCCTCCTATCTCAGAAAGTGAAGTGCAAGTTGCAAGAGTAGAAGTACAGATTGATAATGTTAACTACCAACTAGGAGCTTTCTATTCAGCTCCTGAGCAACATGTAACTCCTAGCATAATATGGGGAATAATGCATGAAATGGGGGATAAATTCATATTAGGAGGAGATTACAACAGTAAGCATCCAAGGTGGGGATCTAATGTAATTAATCCACGAGGAAGAATGCTATATGAACAAATACATAAATTTAAACTACAAATAGCACATCCATTAGAACCTACGCACTTTCTAGATACAGGAAATAGACCTGATGTTCTTGATTTCTTTCTTGGAAAACAATTTTCTCACTTATGCAGCTTCCCAAGAGTTATTCATGACCTAAGCTCCGACCACTATCCTCTTCTACTTGAAATATCTGGAACTGTCCCAAATAACACAAAGAAATACATTCATTTAACTGGTCAACGTACAAATAATATCTGAATAGCACTAAAATTACAAAAATCCCTTTAAAAACCAAGAGGGATGTTGATATAGCAGTCAGTACAATAACCAAAAATATCCCGACAGCAGCTAATCTTGCATCCTCCATGTATTCAGATAAATACTTTAGAAACAGAAGAGTTATTTTTCCACCTCACATATTACAACTTCAATATGTGAGAAATTCAGCTAGGAAACTATGGGAAAGAACTAAGTACCCTCCACATAAGAGAAATTATAACAATGTCACCAATGAGTTAAAACTGGCATTAAAGGAGCTCAACAGAGAAACCACAGTAAAACATTTACAGTCCTTAGAAGCCAAAGATGGCAGCCTTTGGAGAAAAACAAAAATTTTGACCAAGGTCGTTGACAAAATCCCTGCACTTAGAGTTGGTAATCAATGGCTTACAACCTCACAAGCAAAGGTAAATAAATTTTCTGAAATTCTACTGCATCAGTTTAAACCCAACATCTCAGAAGACCCTACCATGAATGAGAAAGTATATAACACCCTAGTGCAGCCACTACAACTGTCACCAATGTGTAAACTATTTACTCCAGGAATAATACAAAATACCATTAATAGATTACCATCTAATAAAGCTCCTGGATTTGGCCATATTGTGCAACCTTTGCTTAAAAATTTACCACGCAAAACCATAGTGTTGCTGACACAAATCTACAATGCCATGCTACGTTTAACATACTTTCCAACAGCATGGAAGCATGCCAATATTATAATGATACAAAAGCCCAACAAAATTCGCAGTGATCCATCAAGTTACAGGCCAATTAGCCTTCTAACACTGTTCTCCAAAATATTTGAGCGCTTGTTACTGCCCAGACTTTTGACACTTCTTGGGCCATTACTGCCCATTACACAATTTGGATTTATAAAACTCCACTCCTGTCCACAACAACTTCACAGAATTATCGATGAAATAATGGACACCTATGATAACAAGCAGATCTGTTTAGGCGTATTTTTAGACACTGAGAAGGCGTTTGATAAAGTATGGCATGATGGTCTTCTATGAAAAATTAAGTATCATCTCCCGGATACATATTACCGAATAATTCAATCATATCTCTACAAACGCACTTATTCTGTAGTTTACGAAGATGCACAGTCTCACGTCAGACCTATTAATGCAGGAGTTCCTCAGGGAAGCATCCTAGGACCCTTTCTATATATAGTCTATACACATGATTTGCCCAAATCTGATGATCTGCATATTGCCCAATTTGCAGACGATATAGCTATTATGTGCAAAGGAGACACTGGTGAAGAAGTTACAGCACATATACAAGACTACCTATATAAAATAAAATAGAATCATGGAACAAACAATGGAAAACTGTGATAAATCCAAGAAAATCGTATGCCGTCACTTTCACCTATCTCAGAAAAGAACATACGAGTACTTATCCTTTAAACGTCTACACAGAACCCAATATAACCGTAAGAACTCTAACACACGTTCACAAACCAACCAAAAATAGTAAAAAAAGTGCAACACTTCAAGGTAGTGCACAAATGTATGTCAATCATCGCCTATACCCACCTTATTG
This sequence comes from Tenodera sinensis, assembly GCA_030765045.1. Taxonomy (NCBI): domain Eukaryota; kingdom Metazoa; phylum Arthropoda; class Insecta; order Mantodea; family Mantidae; genus Tenodera; species Tenodera sinensis. The sequence goes on from CM060965.1 coordinate 22,915,047, forward strand.
CTCAAGAAACAACAAACTGTACATACACTAGGCGATAAAACAACATGGCATTAGCAATTGTGACGTAAACAATCTTCTGACCAAATTCAACAATAAATATATGTTTCTGATGCAAAATTGGAGAGCTTTTCGACTACGGGGAACACTCTAGATTAACTTTCATACCGTTGCAATGGAATTTCATTAATTTTTGACGGGATTGCTGTATGGAAGTTTGGCCGATCATGAACTGAAATAAAAAAGGGATAAAATGTATCTGTCATAACCTAAAAAGGTGTAAATGTTAAGCGTTTTATCGATGAGGTGTTAATAATTTTTTGCAGGCGGTTGTTACTTCACTGTCTCACTGAAGAAGTAGAAATATATGAAAATATCTCCCTATAGTTGTTTGCATATGAGAAACGAGTAATAATTATGTACTGTTGAATTCAGCTTAGAGTTTCCGTGGCAAATATCAGGAAATGTAAAATGCAAACCTTCCTTTTCTGTCTGCAATTTACTATGTTAAACGAAGCGTAGTGAAATAGCGCGACTGTAGTGAACCCCCTCATTACTAAAAGGGTTACTAAACTAGCGTGAGCAAATACCCCTTGAGTCGAGGGTTGCCGCCTTCGTGAGTCGTGGTTACAGATGGCTGAGCGCTCTAGTGCGTCTCTCCAGAGAGGTACGTGCTATTACAGCCCATCTCTCAGGAATCGCCTCCTTCGATAATACATACACTAGCCTACGGCTGGGGAATATACCACGATAATGTAAGGCTCGCAATAACTTGCGTTATCACCAGGTCCCCCAAGACACTGCAGGTTACAATCACACGGATATTAGGGCAAGATTAGTCACTGGCTGGACTGCGCACAGCCGCGCCACTATGTGCTAACATTAACACACCTTTTCTGTCTTTCAGTTCTCTCTCTCTCTCTGTCTCTCTCTCTCTCTGTGACAGCCAGCTACGACAGCCTTCACGACCTGGAGTCGCTACTTCTTTATTCAAGTAGCTCCTTAGTTGACCCCTGTGGGACCCAACGAGGCTGAGTGCACCCCGCGCCAGAAGAATCCTCACGCCGATACCGAACTTATAAAAGGGTACCTAACCAATCTCCATTTTAATCTACAGCAATTCTTGTTCAATTAAATATTTCTTCCTCTCTTCGCTTCTCCTATATTGCAATTAGAAGTGTGGATACCCATTCAAATTTCATGTGCATCCCGTGGAAAATTATTTCTCAAACCTCTTAACCACGAAACTTCAGTTCAAATCAAACCCTTTCTGCTGTGCCCATTACTCCTTTCAATTCAAATCTCTTTTATAAGTCCTAATTTAAAATCTTATTTGAGACTCGCTAATGAACGAGAGGCATTCTGCCAATCCGTTTTCTTTAACCTGGGTTGAACGGGCCCGATTTTGGCACCATAAATTCACCAGCCATAGCGAAAAACTTCTACATCGCCTAAAGAATGGTTCCTCAGCCCCCCAAGGTACTTAATTTGCTTCTGGATAATATATCGCAGCTCAACCTTATTGACATAATCTCTGAACCAAGGGAGATATCTCAGTGAACTGCATTTCGTCTATAATTACACCATGTTGATCTACTCGTAGATTCTGTATACTAATTAAAAGGGGTGAATGACTACTCAGGCTTGCAGAAGCTGCTCTAAAGAGACGATTCAGTAGTATATAAGATTTCGATTTTAGATTAGTTAAAAGAGCAATTAGTATGCTCTACACGTTCTTCAACTGACTTGTAATAGGACTAGTGTACGAGAAGAAAAGAAATCGTCAATTTCAACTTATTGATTTCCTCTTCAGATTCTAAAAAAGCCCTGTTTCCTGTGAAGTCTCTATTTTATTTTTAGTGCATACGTCTTAAACAGATGGTATTTTAATCAAAATCGGTGCACCTATTTAAAAAGTTGTTTAGGATTGAAAATTATATTAAAATCTTCGTTTTGTGTTCTGAACTCAAATATTTAATTTGGTGTTTAACTTCTTTTCATTTTACACAGACACGTGAACACCCATACACACACCCGCACACATATTGTGACAAGACCCACTCCTGACACCAATGTGACACAATACAGCTACTAAACCAAGTATGGCTTAGGAAATGTAACGATGATTTCAAGTAAGACTATAATCTGCAGGTTTCATAGGAACAAAATATGTCAGCTGATTCACCTGGTATATATTACAGCCAACTTTCTATTGCAGAACATTTAACATGAACCAATTTGTCAATAAAGGCAAGAAAAGTTGAGGTACCATTGTTGAGGTACCTACATGCCTTGCCGTATCAATATCTTTAATTGCTCTTTGCTCGAAACCCAATTACCATACTCTATCTTGAGCGGACTGCTCTATTTTCTGTATGTCTACTTGCCAGATAGGAAACTGCACCTCCTTTCCACACCGCAACCGAGGTCTAAAACCCAAAATTTATGTTGCTTACAATTGGCTAGAAAACATTGGCAACTTAAAGCTGCAATTTCGTATCATCTGTGAGATAAAGAAGTTTTTCCCGCTATAACGATGTCGTAAACAGCAACAGGACGTGGCTAACAATGGAAAATGTAAAACATTCGGTGATCGTGAACAGCAACAAAAATAAGTTGAGACAGAGGAGAACTAAATATGAATACTCATACTGTTTTTATTTTTTCTTATATATGGAAAATATATTTTGACTCTTTAATATAAATGATACAAAAATTCGATGTCGAGATTTCACCGAAAATATGTTTTGAGACCCACTGAATCCAAAAAAAAAGCATTTTTAGAAAAAAGTCCGTGTGTGTGTGTGTGTGTGTGTGTGTGTGTGTGTGTGTGTGTGTGTGTGTGTGTGTGTCTGTGGACAGCATAACTCAAAAACGAAAAGTAGGTTAAAAACCAAACTCGTATTTAAGTTTAATGTCTTTCAAGGATGCCACACGAAGATTTTTAAGAAAATAGCCCCACCCTAAACTACCCTTTACATGGAAAATGTTTAGATTACTTTTATTTTCTTAAAAATAGCTCTAACGATTTTGATTAAAATGTCATCTGTTTGATATATTTTTACGACAAATGAAATGTATATCTTGAATTTTCTGGCTATAGCCCTGTAGTATTTACTCTGGACGACTTTTGCATAACTGGTAAACCGTTAGAGATAGACAAAATCTTATTGAACAAAAAATTAGGTCTCGCTAAAACAATTTATGTCAGGATAAATGGTTTTGTGGAGTGAACCATTTCGGAGATATTCCTTGTTATTTGTGTCAGTTTCGGAAATCTTAAAACTTTCGTGAAATGGAACATCGTTTTTATATGTTAAGTGTGCAAAGAGAATGGGATCTCAAAGCTTTAAAAGATTTCACTATCGCACAAAGCCTACTGTATTCTAATATTCCCCTTGCACCTACAAGGAAATAAGCAATAAGATAATTTGTACAAATGTTTATCTTAACTAACACGAAGAAGATATAGGAATAGAAGTTTGTAAGAATGGTTAGTACAAGAGTAGAGAAAGTCATGTGAGTGCAACACATCAGCTTTTTTGTTTTATTTATGGGATTTATACAGGATGCATGCAAGGCTAACGATTCTGATAAAGACTATTACTTTAGCATTTACGGTTTAGGAGTTAGTCAAAAGTCATCAAGAGTAAACCGGACTACATAGGCTCTAGCTAGAAAATTCAAAATATGCATTTAATTTGTCATAAAAGTATCTCAAACATATGACATTTTAATCAAAATCGTTAGAGCCATTTTCAAGAAAACAAAAATTTTCCATGTAAAGGGTAGTTTAGGGTGGGACTATTTTCTTCAAAATCTTCGTGTGGCATCCTTGAAAGAAATTAAACTTGAGTACCAAGTTTGGTTTTTAACCTACTTTTCGTTTTTGAGTTATGCTGTCCACAGACTGACAAACACACAGACACGGACCTTTTTCTAAAAATGCTTTTTGTTGGATTTAGGGGACCTCAAAACATATATTACCGGTGAAATCTGGACATCAGTTTTTGGATGAAATAGAATACTTCCCCTGCTTACTATATGTAGTTGAGAAAGTAATAAGAAAGTTGGGTCACTTTGGATTTAGCTAAAATATGTATAAGCTTTCTGTTATAAAACTATTTTCGCGCTACATTAATCTCTAAGAAGTAAAACTCCAACAATTTTGACAGCGCGAATCCCTTAATTAATACTGTGCTGATTCTTGTTCAACACATTATTGAACTAAAACAACAAACTGTGTTTTGTTTTAAAAATGTTTAATAGGCTTTTCTCCCGCATCCTATAAAATGTCGTTCAGTAACTGTAATGTTAATTCTAATGCCAAATGTCTGTAAAACTGCATATGTAACGTATTTCTGCGTCACGCAAGCTCTATTTCCGGCCAAGATGTGAACAAATGAGAGTGAAAAGAGAGAATGAGTTGGTTACCTGCAACAGAGTTCACATGTTTATGCGCTGCCACATTATTGTGTTGACTCGGCCACCACACTGCGCGCACAGCCGCTCGTTTGTTCGTTCGTTCGGCGGGAACTCCGGCCCAACACTGTAGACGCTACGCGCCGCCGATAACGGCCTGGGCACCTAGTGGCTGCGCACATCCCTCTCCCTCCATCTTGAATACGCTCGCAAGGGTCAACAGCTAACCGCACGCAAAGAAAGGGGTTAAAAGACCTCTGCGGCTCTTTGACGTTTTAAAATGTTAGTAACGGCGCGAAATTGCGACACTAAATAACCTTGCTGCGTTTATGGATCATGCATACAAGTAATCGTGTACGTAAATCATAAACGGTTATGTGTAACACCCATGCGACTCTATCAGTTGCCATATATCGCGGATGTTAAAAAAAAATCTGATGTGTTACACTCACATGACTTTCTCTACTCTTGTACTAACCATTCTTACAAACTCTTATTCCTATATCTTCTTCGTGTTAGTTAAAATAAACATTTGTACAAATTATCTTATTGCTTATTTCCTTGTAGGTGCAAGGGGAATAGGCTTTGTGCGATAGTCAAATCTTTTAAAGCTTTGAGATTCCGTTCTCTTTGCACACGTAACATAAAAAAAAATGAACGATGACCCATTTCACGAAAGTTCTAAGTTTTCCGAAACTCACACACATAACAAGAAATATCTCCAAAATGGTTCATCCTACAAGAAAATTTATTCTAATATAAATTGCGTATTTTAGCAAGATCTACATTTTTTGTATAGTATGATTTGGTCTATCTCTAACGGTTTACCAGTTATGCAAAAGTCGTCCAGAGTAAATACGACTACAGGGGCTATAGCCAGAAAATTCAAGATATGCATTTCATTTGTCATAAACATATCTCAAACATATTACATTTTAATCAAAATCGTTAGAGGTATTTTCAAGAAAGTAAACATTTTCGAAAAATTTTCCATGTAGAGGATAGTTTAGGGTGGGGCTATTTTCTTCAAAATCTTCGTGCCCTATCCTTGAAAGACATTAAACTTGAATACCAACTTTGGTTTTTAACCGACTTTTAGTTTTTGCGTTATGCTGTCCACAGACTGACAGACACACACAGGGACCTTTTTCTAAAAATGAGAGTAACTTGGAAGCTGTCTTGTGGGTCAGGAACCAAATGTTTCCTAATGCTGGCGTGTGTTGCGAAGTACCCCATTACAGTTGTATACAACAGACAGATAACGAAGAATACCTAAAAAGCAGTAAATGAAGTTGGGATAGTTGGGGTATACGAAGCGGCGAAATTCACGATCTGCTCGTAAACAAAATTTGTGTCAGCAAGTAAGAAGAAAATACACATCGAAAAGCAGCTCTTCCAACTTACAAGAGCGGGCTGAAAATGAGACGAAGAAAGGTCAAAATTGCATGGCGGATCTTCAGTACACAGCAGAGAAATTGCCCATGAAAGAGTAATAAAGTGCACTCCTTGGCCCAAATGTTGTTGAAAAACCGCAGGTTGCAATTTCCACGCTATCACTCTCAACGTTGCATTGATCAAAAAGCGCGTTTTGCTTAAGTTACCAGGAGGCCTTTCTGCCGCCTCTATAATTTTGAATTCAATTATTTTAAAGGGCTTACACAGAAATAAACCCAAACACCTATCAGTCTGTTGCCCACGCTCTCTAAACTGTTTGAAAAAGTAATCCATCGCCGACTTCTCTCTTATCTCACACATAATCATATTATCCCCCCTACCAATTTGGGTTTCGTGAGAAACATTCCACTACTCATCAGGGTTTACGATTTACCCAGTCAATTATCCAGGCTTTGAAGCCCATCAGTACACCTCGACGTAGCACAGGCATTCGACAACGTTTACTCCTGAAGTTCTACCGAAGTGGTATTCCTAATTATTTAATTATTTTAATCGATAGTTTCCTCTCCGACCGCAGCTTTTCAGTGCGTATTGGCAGAATTCTTTCCTATACTCCTACTGTTATCGACGGTGTTCCACAAGGTTCCATCTTGGCTCCGTATTCTTTAGCTCTCTACGCCGATGATACTGTATGGCTAAGTACATTGGTGTGCTTTTGGACTCTCGACTGACCTGGCGCGCTCAAATTGATCGCCTAAACTCTCGCCTTTGTTTCATCGTCATTCCAGTCTTGGATTACAGTCGCTATCGGGCCACTGAAAATCCACATCGCGTTCAAGAATTCCCTCATTATGATCGGAGAGTTGGAGTTTGGTGTGCTGTTAGCGCTAGACGAACATCCCTAGTTTATAATTTTCGATCAGATAATTCTAAACTCCAACTTACTTTATGTAATTTCCTTTCTATTAAAACTAATCTACAATATTTCGTGTCTCTCCAAGCCCTAAGCTTCAAATGTATTAACGATCGCGTGAAATGCGCCTGAAAATTGAACTGCGGTCTGTAAAAAGTGATAGTAATTATAGTCTATTTAAAGGAATGTTCTATTTCTGTGTACCACTACTTAAAAAAGATCTGTGTTGCACTCACATGACTTTTTGTACTCTTGTACTAACCATTCTTACAAACTCTTATTCCTGTATCTTCTTCGTGTTAGTTGAGATAAACATTTGTACAAATTATCTTATTCCTTATTTCCTTGTAGGTGCAAGGGGAATATTAGAATGCAGTAGACTTTGTGCGATAGTCAAATCTTTTAAAGCTTTGAGATTCTGTTCTCTTTGCACAGTTAATATATAAAAATGAACAACGATATTCCATTTCTCCAAAGTTATTTTCCGAAACTCACACAAATAACAAGGAATATCTCCGAAATACTTCACTCCACAAAAATATATATATATATATATATATATATTCAGACATAAATTGTGTTTTAGTGAGACCTACATTTTTTGTACAGTAAGATTTGATCTATCTCTTACGGTTTACGAGTTATTCAAAAGTCATCCAGAGTAAATGCTATAGGGGCTATAGCCACAAAATTCAAGATAGCATTTCATTTGTCATAAAAATATCTCAAACATACGATATTTTATTCAAAATCTCTATTTTCAAGAAAATCAAATCTTTTTAAAAATGTTCCATGTAAAGGGTAGTTTATAGTGGGGCTATTTTCTTCAAAATCTTCGTGTCGCATCCTTGAAAGACATTAAACTTAAATACCATATTTGGTTTTTAACCGACTTTTTGTTTTTGGGTTATACTGTCCACAGACACACAGACACACACACAGGGACCTTTTCCTAAAAATGATGAGGACCTCAAAACATATATTTCTGGTGAAAATCTCGACATCAAATTTTTGAGTGGAATACAATACCTCCTGTACTTCCTGTAGTGAAAGTAATGCTCTGTGAGAGAAAGCAAGAGTGCTTAGTAATTACACCAGACAAATGAAGTAGGTACGCCCGCCAGCGTCATAATGTCAGGATATGACGTAATATTACACTAGTTAAGTCACAGTAGTGCACATGCATTAACACAAACCGTAAATCTCTGTAGCTAAAAAGCATAGTGAAACGTCTGCGGCTTTTAAAATATCTGGTTGTGCAAATATTCTGTTTATGAACAGGTGTTCAAATTATTCTTACGAAAGCTTGTTCTTCTATCTAGTTGTATTTCATTTTAATCCATAAAAACCTGTATAGAAATGGCTGCACTGTAAGTAAATCCGGCCTAAGATGGCCACTTAACCTCAACACCGCTAATGTAGGGAAAAAAAAACAGCAGTGACATTAAACAGTGGATCTATTTAATTTTCTTCCTGAGAGAGCTTCGGTCAGGAACAAATCAGAGCATTCTCTGGGGTCACGTGCTTACAGCCTTTGTGTATTTAAATCGACTCTCTTATTTCGTCACACTATACACATTTTTTTATATAAAAGAGCATTGTGAAGTCAAATGTTTCAACAACTGCATTTTATATATTGTTCCTAAAATTCTTCCGATGCAATCGCGAGAATCAAATGAAAATCTACATGACAAAAGAATGACAAATTAATGAACAAACGTAACTATTAATAAAGAACAATTGTGAAATCTCTGATGCTGCAAAACTTTCTTGAAATAAATTATTTGTTTATAGTCAACATATTTTTGTTTATTGCGCTTCTTTCTATCGCTTTAACACATACGACTAAACATGATTATGCAAAAGTTGTCCCAAATGAACTGGGCTTCACATGCTATTCCCATAAAATAGATTACACACACGCGCACGCGCGCGTGCACACACACACACACACACACACACACACACACACACACACACACACACACACACACACACACACACACACACACACACACACATATATATATACCAGGTGAGTCAGCCGCGCCTTATTTTTTTGGAAGGTAGGTCACCCATCTCACGGCATATGTGCCTTAGTCCAGTTTTGCGGTTACTAAAATGTATTGCTTGACGTTCTTAAAGAGAGGAATGCGCAAAATTGAGAGCAACAGTGCTTTAAGGGACATAACGTACTCCTCGCTAAAGTACACCTCAAACACATACGACTCGTTTACTGAGAGCGAATTCCGGTTTCCTGCCGATTTTATAAACTTTTTATTGGAGTATACATAGCAACGTAATTCAGTAAACGGCTCGGAAAAACTGGACCTATCATATGAGTACACTAGCAACGCCAGCAGAAAGAAAATGGCGCATTCTTGTACTTAGAGCAGGGATTAGTTGCCAAAAAATAGGAAAAATTTAGAGACACGCCTCATCCATCATAGACCCGTACAGTCAAAACGGGCATATTATTAAACAGTTTATTTGCATTTTTGCGTGAACTACGCCTCGTACATCTCAATTAATATGCATAACAGCTTTTACCATTTAAGTAATAATATTAAAACGCCCAGCAAATGATTCAAATTGTGTTGAAAGGCTAAATCGAGCACGAAAACTCGCGAGGTGGCAATGGCATAGCGCCAGGCATGCAAGTCCTACTATTGAACGCGGTACGCGCATTCAGTTAAGTCTCGAAATAGCTGAGTGGGATTGTGACGGGTTCTCTGCGCCAAACCCCAATTACATAGGTTCGAGTCTCAGCATTGTAAATATTTTTTTATATTCATCAAAACTTGGAAACCGAATTTCCAATAATCTAATCATAAAGTCCCTGAGGGTTTAGGACATAATTGAAATCGTTTTTGCTTGTCTGCATTTTGTAATTGAACAGGTGTAATGACTGCCACACTAGACTGGCATGATGTATTGTGTTGAGAATGCCGACCCCTGCGTTCTCCACACGTATGCTGTCGCACGATATTTTGTGCCAATCTTTCATTATGTATTCGACAGATGAGTACGTAGCTATGCTTTTGATCTACGGAGAAGTAAGAACAAATACACCAGCGGCTCAGCATCTATATCGGGAGAGATATCCGAATAGACGCCAACCAACAGCAAACACCTTCCGGAATGTTGAAAGGCGTCTGCGTGTAACAGCATCACTTGCAAGAATGCCTCCTCATAGACACGCACCAGCAACATCGGGTGTTAATGCAGAAGCAGTTTTTAACGCCACCCAGAACAATCCGCATACTACTACACGGGCAGAGGTGAACATCAGTCAGTCTCCTGCAGTGCGAATGTTGAATACCAATAAGTTTTATTCTTATCGTTTGCACTTACACCAAGCACTTCACGGGAGAGATTTCGAAGCTCAAGTGATCTTTTGTGAATGGTTGCTGGAGCGAGTAGCAAGTGATGTGTGATTCGCATCCAGGATATTGTTTTCTCACGAATCAAGGTTCCACAACAATGGAACTAAAAATCGTCACAATATGCACTATTGGAGCGTTGATAATCCTCATTGGGTAAGGTTGGCAGCATTCCAAGAGCAGTGGGCAGTGAAAGTCTGGTGTGAAATCTTGGGAGACCACCTTCTTGGACCATTATTCTTCGAGGGCAATGTAACAGGAGCACCTACCTGGAATTCCTCTGTAGGTCACCCCTTATTATTAGGGAATGTGCACTGCAGCAGCGAATGACGATGTGGTTTCAACACGATGGCGCTCCTCCGCATCGGTCGAGGATCGTCTGCAATCATTTGAATGCTGCACATCCTGGTCATTGGATAGGAAGACAAGGACCAGTCCCCTGGCCTGCCAGATCACCTGATCTGACACCCCTTGACTCCTTCTCTGGGGTTATTTAAAAGAACGCATTCATGCAGAGGAGCTGGACAATCCAGAAACCCTTCCTCAGCGTATTAGAGTGGCTTGTAGATCTGTTCAACCTGTGTATTTCAATTGCACCCACCTATAGGTATGCTTAAACAGCTATCTAATTGTAGTTTACCAATAAAGAAACATCAAACAATGCCATAAAACATAAATAAAACAATAAAAATGAATATAATAACCTTTTTCGGAATAATAATTTGTAAATTGTGAGGATTGCACGGTAAAAAAATTAGTACATGCAGGTGATTCGAACCACCTTCACAGCAGACAGATTACTTCGGAGTCTTGCGCCTGTTCCAACTGAGCTACCTAGTAACGTGTGAGCTAAACATTCCGTTTAAGATGTAATATTCGCTGGTTCCAGTGAACATTTGCAGAAGTGCAAACGTCAGCTGTCTAATTGCGAATATATTAAAAGACGGTGTGATAACATCTATATTAGTACTAATTTCATCGAGTGTTTAACATCCATGGGATCGATGTTTTCATGTTGGAGTTTAAAAAGCGGATTGCATAAAACTCAAGAATAAGGGGCAGCTGACTCGCCTGGTATTACGTAGTAATGGCCGTTAATTAATAAAAATTCGCTAGTAAAACAAAAGACGCCGCTTTGAAAAGGAAGCGGCGCGCATGCCCAGAATGAGACGCTAGCACCCCTGTACCTGAGCGAGTTAGCTTGTTCCTCAGTATTGGACGGCCGTACGTCCGCGACGCGTGTGTGTGTGTGATCCCGCGTGTGCTGTATATACCGGT